>CM052650.1:29752806-29790460 GCA_028533165.1 Leontopithecus rosalia | reverse complement strand
ATACTATCATGTCATCTGCAAATAGAGACAATTTGGCTTCCTCCTTTCCTATTGAATACCCTTTATTTCTTTTTCTTGCCTGATTGCTCTGGCTAGAACTTCCAGTACTATATTAAATAGGAGTGGTGAGAGGGGGCATCCTTGTCTGGTGTCTTTCTTTCTTTCTATTCTTTTCTTTAACAGAATCTCGCTCCGTGGCCCAGGCTGGAGTGCAGTGCCATTTTCTTGGCTCACTGCAACCTTTGCCTTCTGGGTTTAAGTGATTCTCATGCCTCAGCCTCCTGAGTAGATGGGATTACAGGAGACCACCACTACACTCAGAAAATGTTTGTATTTTTAGTAGAGACAGGGTTTCCCCATGTTGGCTAGGTTGGTTTCAAACTCCTGTCCTTAGACGAACCGCCTGTCTCAGCCTCCCAAAGTTTCTGGGATTACAAGTGTGAGCCACCACCCCCATCTTGCCTATGCATTTTCTTAATTGTGTCTCCCTAAAAGCAGATGTTTTAATTCTGATAAAGTTCAACTTTGCTTCTTCCAGGATCATAAAGTATTCTGCTACAACTCTGACTGAGAATACGGGTAGGGATGTCTCTAGAGCTGTTTTGCTTTGCAGCCTCCTACTATCAAAACATGACAAAGAAGACAGGCACATACATTTGGGAGAGCTGCAGCATAGCGGCTGTTGCTTTTTGTTTTTTCTTTATATGAAGGAAGGTCTCAGGGACTGTTCTGAAAAACAAAACAAAACAAAAAAAACAAAAACGCTCAATGACTCTCTATCCTCTCATCTCCTTGGGTCTGAGGTTCCAGGAAGTCTCTGAGGTTGGTTCCTAGGAACCCAGTTGTTTCACTCCCTCAATGTCAGAGACTTCATGAGACTGATGTTACTCTTCTTTTCAATGAAATTTACCCTAAACTCAAACATCATTAACTCCAGAAAACTTTTCCTTGACCTGCCAGACACTAAGAAGACTATTCCTGCACCCCTAACCACCACCATTTTCCCTCTTTTAACACACAGCTCATCTCACTGTTTTTGTTTTTAAAAAATAATGTCTCAGTTCCCTCTATTCTATGTTTCAGGATTATGTTGGGTTGGTTTTCCACTTTGTTTCCAAACCTAAATGGTGTTCCATTTTCATTCTTTCCTTATTATTACTTAAATAAATACTCTTCTAAAGCTCTATTTACTTATGTGTATTTTGAAGATGCCCTTTTTAATTGAAAATGTGCTCTAGGAAGATATATGAGTTCAACAAATAAAGGGTCCAAGATTGCAAAAAACCAGTAACAGAAGTAAATAATTTATTACTATGTATTAGTAATCTAAATGAAAATTTGGAGGAAATCAGTTATCATTTTATGAATATGCTCAGAAATTTTAGTCAAAGGTCAGAAACATCTATATATGGAGAAAACATATATAGTTTCTGTCTCAGAAACTATATATCTGTCTCAGAAACTATAAACTATATGGAGAAAATATACATAGTTTCTTTCTCAGAAACAGATATACATATATATGTTGAGACAGACAGGCACTTACAGAGATCAAAGTTTGCGAGGAGAAGTTCAGGAGCCTGTAGGTGGAGCCAGCATCAGAAAGAACATTTTAAATTGCAATGGATAAATTGCTGGTGGTTTAGTGTAAAATTTCTTATCATACACTATTTTTTTTCTAAATTGTTACTTTATAATTGTGTTACTAAAAAACAGACAATCTTGCATACACACACAAAAACACGTAATTTTGTACAATATTTTCACTAGACTGAAACTTTTCTGATTCCATAAAGCAGTCTTCACTGATGTAATTCAAACTAGGTCTGAGGTAATTCAAAAAAGAATTATCATATTTTATAAGTAATACAAGTTAAATTATTACAAAGCTCCAGCCACTATGAAAAGAAGACACAAAGTGACTCAAAATTATCATTGTAAATAAAGAATCTGTAGGGAAAAAATATTAGTTCTATCTAAAAGCTCTCTAACTTCAATCTGACATTTAAAGAGTTTGCGGTTCATCACTCTCATCCTCTCAACAAGAAAAAGAGGCTGAACAAGCTAAAAATCACAACTCCTCTTAGATCCATCAGGGAATTGAGGTCACAAGCCAGAGTACTGTGAAAGGAAAATAAATTGTAGGGCCCCCAAATCACTAAGCTAAAGGCAAAAGTAAACCTGGGAACTGCTTTGGTCAAACCTACTTCCCATTCTATTCAAAGTCATCCCTCTGCTCACTGAGATAAATGCATATCTGATGCCTCTTTTGGAAAAGCTAATCACAAATTCAAAAGAATGCAACCATTCATCTTTTATCTACCTATGACTTGGAAGCCCCCTCCCCTCTTCGAGTTGACCCGCCTTTGCTTCTTGTTGTCCCACTTTTCCAGACAAAATGAATATTCATCTTAATATGTTGACTGATGTCTCATGTCTCCCTAAAAAGTATAAAACCAAGTGGTGCTCTGACCTCCTTGGGCACATGTCGTTTGGACCTCCTGACACTGTGTCATGGGCCCCCATCCTTAAATTTGGCAAAATAAGCTTTCTAAGTTGACTGAGACCAGTCTCAGATTTTGGGGGTTCTCAGTACTGTCATGAAAAATGGAGAGACAGACAGGCACTTATACAGATCAAAGCTTACAAGGACGAGAAGGGCAGGGTCCTGTAGGTGGAGCCAGCATCAGAAAGAAAACTTCAAATTGCAATGGATAAATTGCTGGAGGTTTAGTGTACAGTAGGTTTGTAACTTAAAAACTTAGAGGAAGCCCAGTCCCGGTGGGGTGGGGTGGTCCCACACATTTGTGATTTACCACCAAGAGCCTTACTAGCTTCTCAGTGTGAAGACTGGAGAAAACAATTTGCTTCTAGCAGAACAGGGCCAGCAAGACAGTGGGACTGGCCATTTTGAAACAGCATTATGTTTTCAGTTCTCTTTAACAAAGACTGCCCTCAAAGAAAATGGTCTTACCAGAGCCCAACCAACTTGGAGAAGGAGAAAAATACAATTCCCATCTCCTCTAGCTTTGGTGAGGAGAAAGAGAAATACTCAATTCAGGTTCACTGAAGACTGAGACCTAATCATAAAACTATCAAAAATACGCCCTTCCCCTAACGTCTTATCACCATACCAACACAAGTCCACTCTAATAACTGGAGATTACAAGTAAAAAACTACAAGGCAAAGGCTCTATTTAAAGAATTGCGAGGAAATTGCAAAGAAGAAAACAAAGACAAATACAAGAATGTAAAGGAAATTTTAGCTTCTGACATCCACAGGTAAAGAGTAAATTAAATGCAGCCTGACTCCTAGCCAAACAAACATAAAATATCACAATACAGATCTACATATGTTTATGCTGAAAGACCAAAAACATGGTCTGAAAAGACAAAGTAAGCATCACAACCAGACTCAGATACATCTGAGTTTTTAGAATTTTTAGAATGGGAATTTTAAAATTTATGAGTAATATGTTAAGAGTGCTAAGGAAAAAGTGGAAACCAAGCAAGAACATATGGATAATGTAAGCCAAGAGATGTAAACATGAAGAATCAAAAAGAAATGCTACGAGATCAAAAACAATGTTAACAGAAATAAAGAATGCCTTTAATAGGTCCCTCAGGAGAGAATAAGGCCAAGGAAAGAATCTGTAAGTTTGAAAATACATCAATAGAAATCTCAAGATTAAAAAGCAAAAAAAAAAAGGAAAATATTAAATGGAATATCGAGAATCTTGGAACAATGACAAAAAATGGAACATATCTGAGAGAGGACTTGTGCTCAAAATATACAAAGAACATATGCAAATTATTTTTTTTTTTTTGAGATGAAGTCTCACTCTGTCGCCCAGGCTGGAGCGCAGTGGCACGATCTTGGCTCACTGCAACCTCCGCCTCCCAGGTTCAGGCAATTCTCCTGACTCAGCCTCCTGAGTAGTTGGGAGTACAGGCGTGTGCCACCACGCCCAGCTAATTTTTTTTTGTATTTTTAGTAGAGACAAGGTTTTACCATGTTGATCAGGCTGGTCTTGAACTCCTGACCTCATGATCCACCCACTTTGTCCTCCCAAAGTGCTGGGATTACAGGCAAGAGCCACCGGGCCCGGCCACAAATAAATAATTTTTTAAAAGACCAAGTAAAAATTGGACAGAAGCTATGAATAAGCATACTACCCAAGAAGGTATACAGCTGAAAAATAAACCAATTATTAGGTGTTCAACATCATGTATGATTAGGGAATTGCAAATTAAAACAATAGAATAGCACTATATACCTATTAGAATTTGTAAAATTTTAAGAGAAACAAAATACCAATTGCTGGTGAATTTTGCAGAGCATTAGGAATACTCATTCACTTCTGCTAGAAACACAAAATGATACAGCCACTTTAGAAGATAATTTGGCAGTTTCTTAAAAAGCTAAACATACGTTAACCGTATGATACAACAATCACTCTTTTAAGTATTTATCCAAATGGGTTGAAAACTTATGTCCACACAAAAACCTGCTGATTAATGTTTATAAAACGTTATTAATAAATGCTTAAAATAGGAAGCAAACAAAATATCTTTCAATATGTGCATGGATAAATAAAAACTGGTACATCCATGCAATATAATATTATTCAGTGCTAAAAAATAATGAGCTCTTAAGCCCCAGAAAAGATATGAAGGAATCTTAAATGCTTGTCTGAAAACACTACATACCATATGTTTCCAATTATCTGACATTCGGGAAAAGGCAAAACTATTAAAATAGTAAAAAGAACAGTGGTTGTCAAGGGGAGATTAATAGGTATAGGACAATGGAATTTTAGGACTGTGAAACTTTTTGTATTATACTCTAATGGATATACATCATTATGTATTTGATAAAACCTATAGAATTGTTCAACACACAGTGAATTGTAATATGAACTATGGAATTTAGCCAAATATATCACACCAACCCTATATGTAAATAATAGGGGAAAGTGAATGAAGGTGAAGGGAGTGTTAGGATGTGAGAGCCCTTTGTACTTTTTACCTAATTTGTCTATAAACTTGAAACTGCTCTTAAAAATAAAGTTTGTTTATTTTTTAAAATGTACTGAAAAGAAAGGTGACTTGAAGAGCTGTAAAATCCTCAATTTTTACTTAGAGTGAGTAATAAAATAAGCAAAAACCAGTTTGACATTATCAAGGAATTGACTTTCCTGTCATGACTCTTTTGCCTCCAACAGTGATAAAATTGCTTGGATAAACATAAGGTACTTTCCCAACCAGAAAGCTCTTATCACCCAAATTTTCAATCACAGTTTAATCAATAGGAGCCTCTTTTCCAGTTTTGATTCTAAGTTAAAAAAAAAATACTGTAATTAGGTTGCATAGAAATTTTCAGATTCTATCTCTCAGTATTTCTAAACAATATTATACCATAAAAATACAAGTAAAAATAAAAGATGGTGATGGATACTTAATTTTTAATATAAATTTATTAACATATTTTATTTAAGCTATATTCTTTCTAAGTTATTTTGATATATAATACCATTATTTTAATAAATATTTATTTTCAATAAATAAATATACATATATATATATTAACTATACATATATTTTACTGTTTAATATTTGCATTTTGATTAAGAAATATCATGTATGTCATCTTGTTTTCTTGAAGTTTCTAAATATTTTAATTAGAAGTAATATCTGTTCCATTTGGGTAAATGTTGTAGGTGCTTCTTTGTTACAAGGTAATATACATCTGCATACTCAGCTTTCTTCATTGTGCTGCTAAAGTATATGCTTAACTTTTTGCTTGTTTATGGTGTGAGGCAGAGGTATCAAATAAACATGTAAATGACCCATTATAAATTATTGAAAGGAACATTATCACTTCACTTTTCTACAGTGTAACCTTTTTATCACTCAAGAGGTTTATCTACCTGGGTGATTTTCTAGGTTGTTTCTCTTACACTAATGGTTATTTCGTTTTCTTCCAGCTCCAATTACATACTAACTTATTTTTACAGCTTTATAATAAGTTTTAAAATCTAGTAGAGGAATCCTTCATTCTCATTTTCTTCATTACATGATAGTCTTTGCTATTTTTGCCAATTTTAATGTAACTTTAGTTTTTCAATTTTCACAGAACATGTTATTGTCATTTCTCTCCTTGGGATTACACTGAAATGCATATTCACTTTAATGAGTTTACTTCTGCAAAAATCAAAGTGCATATTCCTTCTTATCCAGGTATTATGCCCATTATTATTTTTATTTATGACTCACTGCACTAAGTAAGTCATGAAATCAAATTCACTGTTCATGTCAGTCCAATCCAGCTATTCAATGTTAAATAGAAATGTTGATAGTCGTGTATTGTTCTCATCTAAAAAATAATGGTTAAATGTTTCATAAATAAATGTTTGCAATATATTGTTTATAATATATTCTTTTATAGCATTATTAAAGTAGATCTTAATATAGTAAAATGTACAAATTTAATGCTACAGTATAGGTTGACTTTTTTCCTGAGACAAGGCATTGTTCTCTCACCCAGGCTGGAGTGAAATGGCATGATCACAACTGGCTACATCCTCAGCCTCCCAGGCTCAAGTGATTCTCCCACCTAAGCCTCCTGAGTAGCTGGTAACACAGGCACCACACCCAGCTCACAATGAGATCTCACAATGTAGCCAAGGATGTTCTTGGATTTCTGGGCTCAAGCAATCCACCTGCTTAGACCTCCCAAAGTGCTGGGATTATAGGTGGGAACCACCATTCCTGGCCAATTTTTAAAATTATATATAAAAACTTGTACCTCCACATAAATTGAAATATATAATTTTTAAATGTCATAAAAAGTTCATTCATACCTCCTTCTCAGTCAAAATTCTTCTGATATCTAGCAACAGAGGTTTATTTTGTATGGTTTTAAAGTTAATGTAATGAACTCATGCAGCATGTACCTTTTGGTCTCTCTCTGATTTACTCAACTTTATGTCTATAAGATTACTCATGTCCTTGTGTATTTGCACTTTTTATTGTTGCATAGTTTGCCATACTATAAATTAAGTACAATGAATTTATCCATTTTGCTGTTGATAGATATTAGGGTTGTTTCCATTTGGAGTAATTATGAATATGCCTGCTATAAATGTTTTGTTGCACACAAGCTTTCATTTCTCTTGTACTGTATTAGTCCGTTTTCATGCTTCTGATAAAGACATACCTTGAGATTGTGCAATTTACAAAACGTGGACCTCTTCACGTTCTATATGGGTGGAGAGGCCTCACAATCATAGCAGAAGGCAATGAGGAGCAAGTCACATGTTACATGGATGACAGCAGGCAGAGAGAGAGCATGTGCAGGAAAACTCCCATTTTTAAATTATCAGATCCTTGAGATTCATTCACTATCAAGATAACAGCACTGGAATGAGAATTATAGGAGTTATAATTTATGATGAGATTTGGGTGGGGACACAGCCAAATCATATTATTCTGCCCTGGCCATTCCCAAATCTCATGTCTTCTCATGTTAAACCAATCATGCCCTCCCAACAGTCTCCCAAAGCCTTAACTCATTTCAGCATTACCTTAACGGTCCACAGTCCAAAGTCTCATCTGAGACAAGGCAGGTTCCTTCTACCTATGAGCCTGTAAAATAAAAAGCAAGTTAGTTACTTTCTAGATACAATAAGGGTACAGGTATTGGGTAATTACAACCATTCCAAATGAGAGAAATTGGGCCAAGCAAAGTGGCTACAGGCCCCATGCTAGCCAAATCCAGTGGGACAGTCAAATCTTAAAGCTCCAAAATGATCTTTTTTACTCCATGTCTCACATCCAGGTCACACTGATGCAAGGGGTGGGTTCCCATGGTCTTGGGAAGCTCTGCCCCTGTGGCTTTACAGGGTACAGCCTCCCTTCTGGCTTGCTTCATAGGCTGGCTTTGAGTATCTGCAGCTTTTCCAGGTGCATATTGCAAGCTGTCAGTTGATTTACCATTCCGGAGTCTGGAGGATGGTGGCTCTCTTCTCACAGCTCCACTAGGCAGTGAACCAGTAGAGACTCTGTGTATAGGCGGGGGCTCCAGCTCCACATTTCAATTCCTCCACACTGCCCTAGCAAAGGTTCTTCATTATGGCCCTGGCCCTGCAGCAAACTTCTGCCAGGTCATTCAGAAATTTCCACACATCTTCTGATATCTAGGTAGAGATTCCCAAACATTCATTCTTGATGTCTCTGTACCTGCAGGCTCAACACCACATGGAAACTTCCAAGATTTGGGCCTTGCACCCTCTGAAGCCACAGCCCATGCTGTACCTTGGCCCCTTTTAGTCATGGCTGGAGTGGCTGGGATGTAGGGCAACAAGTCTGTAGACTGCACACAGCAGAGCGACCCTGTGGCCCGGCTCACAAAAACATTTTTTCTTCCTGGGTTTCTGGGCCTGTGATGGGAGGGTCTGCAGCAAAGTTCTCTGACATTCCCAGGAGACATTTTTTTTTCCATTGTCTTGGTGATTATCATTTGGCTCCTTGTTTCTTATGCAAATATCTGCAGCTGGCTTGAATTTATCCTCAGAAAACAGAATTTCCTTTTCTATTGCATTGTCAGGCTGCACATTTTCTGAACTTTTATGCTGTGTTTCCCTTTAAAAACTGAATGCCTTTAACAGCACCCAAGTCCCATTGTGAATGCTTTGCTGCTTAGAAATTTCCCTAAATCATCTCTTTTAAGTTCAAAGTTCCACGGATCTCTGAGGCAGGGGCACAATGCTGCCAGTCTCTTTGCTAAAACATAACAAGAGTTGCCTTTGCTCCAGTTCCCAACAAGATCCTCATCTCCATCTGCGACCACCTCAGCCTGGATTTCATTTTCCGTATCATTATCAGCATTTTGGTCAAAGCCATTCAACAAGTCTCTAGGGAGTTCCAAACTTTCCCAATTTTCCTGTCTTTTTCTGGGCCCTCCAAACTGTTCCAACTTCTGCCAGTTTCCATGTTCCAAAATCACTTTCACATTTTCAGGTACCTTTTCAGCAGCACCCCACTGGTACCAATTTGCTTTATAAGTCCATTTTCACACTGCTGATAAAGACACATCCAAGACTGGGCAATTTGCAAAAGAGAGAGGTTTAATAAACTTAACAGTTCCATGTGGCTGGAGAGGCCTCACAATCATGGCAGAAGGTGGAGCAAGTCACATCTTACATAGATGGCAGCTGGAAGAGAGAGAACTTGTGTAGGGAAATTCCCATTTTTAAAACCATCAGATTTCATGGGACTCATTTACTATCAAGAGAACAGCACAGGAAAAAAACCACACCCATAAATCAATCACTTCCCACCAGATTCTTTCCATAACACATGGAAATTATGGGAGTTAAAATTCAAGATGAGATTTGGTTGGGACACAGCCAAACCATATCAGGTACATAGCCAGTGTTTAAATGCATTATGTTAGTATATATTTGCCAAATTTTTTTCAAATTGTACCTAACATTCACACTTCCACTACCAATCCACATATTTTGTAGTTGTTCTTAATATTATTTCATTTCTTTAAATGTTTTTGTACTGATCAGCGTGTCGTGGTATTCTCTATAGTTTTGATTAACATTCTCCCAATGTTTAATTATGTTGAGAACTTTTTCATATACTTCTTACCATTTGCATATTTTTGAGCCTGTTCAAGTATTTTGTGTATCTTCTTATTAATGAACATACATTTTTATTATCTAATGGGTATAAGTTCTTTGTTGGATACACATATTACAAATATTTTCTCCCGATAAATAATTTGCCTTCTCTCAATTTTTTTTTATTAAGTCACTCTTAATTTTCATTTTAATCTATCATTCATTTTTATGGTCAGCACTATTTTTATAGTAGTTAACAAAACTTTGATACCCTAATGTCATGAAAATGCTCTTGTTTACATACATACAGTCAGCACTTCTTAGCTGTGCATTTTATCTCTGTGGATTCAGCCATTTATAGATAAACAATATTAGAAAATAATAAAGCAATAAAATTGATACAATTAAAAAGGTAATGTAACAACTATTTGAATAGCATTTACATTGTATAATGTATTGTAAGTAATCTAGAGATAATGTGTATAGGAGGATGTGTGTAGGTTTTTTGCTAATATCATGCCATTTTATATAAAAGACTCGGCCTTCAAGGAATTTGGTATCCTGGAACCAGACCCCTGCAGATACTATAGGATGACTGTACTTTATTTTTACATGTAAGTCTATGCTTAAACTATACCTTTTACATTTGATGAGAAGTAGGTGGCCAAAGGTCACTTCTGTTTCCTAAGATATTCAATTACCCAAGACCAATTTATTGAAAAATATATGTTTTATCAACTGAATTGTATGACATTTTTGCTTGAGTAAGAGAGGGGTAGTTTAAATTGTTTCCTCTACTCTCTATTTCTCTAATCTGTGTGACTGATCTTCTTTATATTTCTACTATCACTGCACTATGCTAATTATTGTGCCTCTCTAAAAACTTTTGAAATTTGCGACTACAATACTTCCAGCTTTTTTAAGCTTTACATTTGTCTTGGCTTCTCTTCATTCCACTTGTTTTATATTTGGTTTTCTGTATTTTCATATTTTTACTGGTTTGTGTTATACTTTTTAACTTTCATTTTCTCTTAACACTCAATACTTATATGCACACTTTTTTTTCTAGTGGCTATCCCCCAAAACAAACATCCTTCATATTACAAAGTATATTGTGAATTGTTGCCATTGTTCTCTTCTCAGACAATTTAAGAACCCCAGAACACTTTATTTTTATTTGCTACCAATTTATATGCCATTCTTTCCATTCATTTAATATTCCTCCATAAATATTAATTTTGGTTTGTACCATCAATGTTATGTTATATATAACCACAAATTTACCACGTTGAAGTAGTTTATTTATTAATTAATTTATTTTTGAGACAGAGTCTTGCTCTGTCACCCATGCTGGAATGTGGTGGTGTGATTTTAGCTCATTGCAATCTCTGCCTCATGGGTCCAAGAGATTCTCCTGCCTCAGCCTCCCAAGTAGCTGGGACTACAGGCACCCACTACCATGCCCTGGTAATTTTTGTGTTTTTGGTACAGATGAGGTTTCACCATGTTGGCCAGGCAGCTCTTGAACTCCTGACCTCAGGTGATCCACCTGCTTTGGTCTTCAAAGTGCTGGGATTACAGGCACGAGCACCCTTGCCCAATTGAAGTACTTTATTTCTTTCTACAAATTGACATTTGATATTGTTTGGTTGTATCCCCACCCAAATCTCATTGTGAATTCCCAAGTTGTAGGAGGGACCCAGTGGGAGATCATTGAATCATGGAGGTGGTTCTCCCTTATAGTTCTCATGGTAGTGACTAAGTCTCATGAGATCTGGTGGCTTAATAAGGGGAAACCTGTTTCACTTGGCTCCTATTCTCTTTCTTTTCCTGCTGCTATCCGTGTAAAATGTGACTTGCTTCTCATTGCCTTCTGCCATGATTGTCAGGCTTCCCAGCCACACAGAACTGTAAGTCCAATTAAAGGTATTTCTTTTGCCCAGTCTCAGGTATGTCTTTATCAGCTGCATGAAAATAGACTAATACAGCATTGCATCAGAAACACATTTCTTTCTAGTGATTATGTCTTCCACATTTTTTACCTAAAAGTGCAATACTTTTGTCTTCATTAAAAAATATTTTCCTTGGCTGGGTGTGGTGGCTCATGTCTATAATCCCAGCACTTTGGGAGGCCAAGGCAGGTGGAATCCCTGAGGTCAGGAGTTCGAGACCTACCTGGCCAACATAACAAAACCCCATCTCTACTAAAAGTACAAAAATTAGCAAGGTGTGGTGGTGGACACCTGTAATTCCAGCTACTTGGGAGACTGAGGCAGGAGAACTGCTTGAATCCAGGAGGCAGAGGTTGCCGTGAGCCAAGATGGCACCATTGCATTCCAGATTGGCATATGACATCTCAATGGAAACAACATATTCCAGAAAGTGACGGAGTGATTTACTCAAGAAGCTGAAAGGTACCTGTCAACCTAGTATATGGTATATTAAAAGAATTTTTTCATTCTTTTTTTAACCTACTATTGAGTTATTCATTTTAGCTGTTGAATTTTTTATTCTACCATTTCTTCATCATTTTTATCCATGAAAATTCTGTTGAAAGATCAAAATTCTCTTCTCCAAATACACATGCTCCTTAACTTATGATGGGGTTACATCCCAATAAACTCATTGTATGTTGAAAATATTGTAAGTCAAAACTGCATTTCTGACTGGGAGCTATCCAGAATCATAAGACATGTATAGTTTCTACAAAATGCACTTCCATAACATTGTAAGTAGAAAAATTGTAAGTCAAACCATCAAAACTCAGGGACTCTCTCTCTCTCTCTCTCTCTCTCTCTTTCTCTCTCTCTGTGTGTGTGTGTGTGTGTGTGTGTGTGTGTGTGTGTGTGTGTGTGAAAAGTTTATCCCTATTTAAACATATAAGACATATACAAAAAGAAATATGTTTACAGAGTTTTATAGAATTTCATATACATATATTGTATATGTAACATATACCCTAATTTAAAAGACCTTATCTAAAACCTCTATTCACTGAGTTGGTATGAAATCGTTTCTATTGTGTGTTGCACTGGCTTTTGCACACACTTTCTAGAATCCTGCCTTTGATGGTGATATTTAATAGAGAGTGTAAGCATTTGTATGAAACTTGTTCTCTGTTTGCCTTTAAACTAAGTAACCATATTCCTGTTTTTCTCTTATCTCTTTCTTTCTTATTATATTTTCTTCAATTATTGTTTTACCAGGTTTCAAAATCCTATCTGAGATACTAAACAAAACTTATACATTAGAAAAGAATCATAAACACATTAGACATGAAAGGAAATAAAATCATAACAAAGGTTGTTTATAAGTATGACAAAACATGGGGCTTTTTGAATTCCCATATTTGAAATATGGGGTTGTCTCAAGGACCTAAGAATAACTGAATTTTAACTAATTTCAAGACAACACTCTCCCCAAATCAACAGACAAACCAAACATACAAAATGAAGAGCATTGTTGATATAACCGAATTTTATATTTTACAATTTTTATTCTGGAAGACTAATCTAATGCAAAATCCTACTAACTAGTATAAGATAAAACAAAATCACATACATTGAAACAAAATGTTTCATGGTTCAATGTCATATGATCCAATCACTGTTTTGGAACTTTTCATGTTTGCCTGTGATTATTACTTTACTATTAAAATATATCCAGCTGAAAATAGAAATAGATCAAACATATTTTTACTTTGCTCATATTTGGTTTGTTAATTTAAATTTGCAGAGCATTATTAATGAATTAAAACCACGAGCCACTTGGTTTTTGCACATATTGTCTGTTATCCTGTTCTTGCATGATTATATTTGACTAACAGAGTCTAAATGTTTGTAAAAAATGGCCAGGTACAGTGTAATCTGTACCTGAGATTACACCTGTAATCTCAACACTTTGGGAGCCAAGGTGTACACTTTGGGAGCCGAGGTGGGTAGATCACTTGAGGTCAGGAGATCGGAACCAGCCTGGACAACATGGCAAAACGCCACCTCTAGTAAAAATAAGAAATTAGCTGGGCATGGTGGCGCATGCTGGTAGTTGCAGCTACTGTGGAGGCTGAGGCAGAAAAATTGCTTAAACCTGAGAGGTGGAAGTTTCAGTGAGTCGAGATTGTGCCACTGCACTCCAGCCTGGGCAACAGAGAGAGACTCTGTCTTAAAAACAAACAAACAAACAAAACCCAATCTATTTCTAGGTTAAGAGTGAATTAAGTACCTAACCTTAAGCCTGTTTGGCTAAGAAAAGTGCTGTATCATTCGAAGATATGATGAAAGTAGATATAATTGTGATTTTTCTTATCAGCAGAAGGGAAAATGTTTTCTACTGCAGTGAGTTTAAAAGGGTATATCCAAGCTGATAATCACTGTCCTTTTACCATACAAAAAGATCCTACTGCAATTTTAACGTTCATATCCAATCATGATATTTTTACATATTAATTTGGTATTGTCACAGGGATAAATGATTTTTCATACTACTGAAAATATTGAGTAAAAATTTTTGCAAAGAAGATTATTCCTATAATCCTATCATAAAGATACCACGTTAAACTTCCATCTGCAAATATTTGTCTCAGTATTTTGTTTTCAATGTCATTTGGCATGCACTTTAATTACATTATTTTTTTTTAATTATTGGTCCTTCTCCATCAGTGATTCATGTAGTGTATTTGCCTTTTTAAAATCTCAGTAGCTGCTATGCTTGGTATAATATTTGCATATTTTTGTTGCTCCATAAATAGTTGTTAAGCTAGTAAATGCATTTCTTATCCTTATTGTTAAATTTGCAGGCATTCATGAATTCACTTTTTTATCCTCAAAAATAGATTTAAATTGTAGTTCAATGGAGTAATAAAGTTTAAATGATAAAATGGAGAAATGAAATTTCAAGCATGGTGAACATGTGTGTATTTTAATTTTGCATAAACTATTGTAGATGTAGGGATAACTCATTGTCAATTATGGCATATGGAGAACAATGTCCAAAAGACACTAGAGAAACTAAGAATTATCGACTTGAAGATTATTACATTTTGAAAATCTTATGAATACATAATATTGTTGTATGGAAATATGCAATCATTAATTTTATTCTAATTACAAGTTTGTATTAACAGTTTAGAAATTGGTTATAAATATCATAACATAGGTAGAACCTGATTAATATAAAAGTCACATTTTTTTATCTTTCCCTTTAAGTCAGCATCATGTGAAAATTAACTTAAATGATACAACTCTACACTGACTTAATTTTGTATGAGTTCACTGTCCCATATTATGTAATAATACATAGAATCTGATATTTATATTTCCATTTGTACTTGAAAGATGTCATTTCTCCTTTATCTTTCATATATGGAGCATTATTACACAAATAAAAATGATATTCAGAAGGTGGCATGTGGTATTTGGATTTGCCACTATATAAGGATGATATTGTAATAATACCAAGCTGTTAAATGTGATTATGTGTGTATGTGTATGTTTACATAAATAATATATATATATATATATATTCTAAAGAGATATATATGTCTTCTTAGAATATAAATTCTTATTTTAATATAATTTTCTGTTTTAATTTTTAAATTAAATTTCAAGAAAAATGTTATAAAGTATGTAACTGCAGGAAATTTAGATCAGCTCACAATACTCAATTTTCAAATTTGTTGTTATTCAAATAAATACACTTGTATCAGGCAATTTAAAAAGCAGAAATTTAAGAAGTCTGGTGAGATAGGAAAAAAGAGTTTATTCTTAAAAGATGCTATAAAATATTTATGTTTATGCCAATTAGACTCAATACAAGCTGTGATTTTAAATATACTAATTTATGACTTTGCCCGGTGGTTTTTTGTTTTTCTGATCAGATTCCAAATATAAAAACTGGTGATAAATATGCCTATGTCATAGAAGTATAATAAGAATTAAAAGAGATAATAACACACAAAGCTTTGCCCAGTACCTGGTGTACAGAAAGCCTTAGTTATGGCCTTTATTATTATTGATAAAAATGACCTTGGTTTTGTATTAATTTTTCCTAAGTTATTTTATTATTCTGTTATTTCTTCATCTAGGAAATTTTTGGTCCATGTGCTTTAAAGCAAGACTATAAATATTTTGTTAAAACGTATTTTCATTACTTGAAATTGTAAATTTATAAAATTCAGAGAAATAGAATACAACCCTTTTTTTTGGAAATGAAGTTCTACATTCAGTGAAAATTTTAGCAGTTGGAAATACAGGTTACAAGGAACAAGCTTAATCCAAGCAAGATGCATCAAGAGTACTGATTTTGTTTGCAGTGAGGGTGGTATTTCCTTTCCACTCTCTGTCTTCCAACGAAGTGTCAATCAGGTTCATGCTTAATATGTTTCTGTGAAATTTATATGTAATTATTTTTTAAATACTAAGTACAACATATTAGAATAGAGAACTTAAAAAAAAAGACATAACTTCTGACAAAATTGTGGAAAAGTAATAAGGCGGGTGTGGTGGCTCACGCCTATAATTCTGGCACTTTCAGAGGCTGAGGTGAGTGGATCACCTAAGGTCAGGAGTTTGAGACCATTCTGGCCAATGTGGCTAAAACCCATCTCACAAAAAATAAAAAAAATTAGCTGGGCATGGTAGTGTGCTCCTGTAATTCCAGCTGTTTGGGAGGTTGAGGCAGGAGAATTACTAGAACCCAGGAGGTGGATGCAATAAGCCTAGATAGTGCCATTGCACTCCAGTCTGGGCAACAGAGCAAGACTGTCTCAAAAACAAGACAAAACAAAACAAAACACAAAACTAAGGATGAATTGTGAGAAAAGCCATGAGATAAAGAGAATAGTCTTCTCAGCACTTCCCAAAATATTATCATATAGGAGCTGCTGGCTTTAAGAACAGGTGACATGAATCTAGAGAGAGCTTTTGGATTAATATCCAAATTATTTGCTTATTTGCATAACTGCACGTTAACCCATATTAATCATTTAAAAAAAGTATGTCTCTATTTCATACTTTGTTCATCTGGAGGCTATTTGCCTAAAATTTTCCTTTTTGAGTCTTTGGTAACACATATTTAATATTCAAAAACATTACTGAAGAAAGGATGTCTTTGGTAAATTTGTTTACAATATTCTTTTTTGTCCAAGTGGTCATAGGTATTGCTGCATTGGTGAAATTATGTTCCATTCATGAGAAATTTGATGTAGTCCATGCTTACACACCCTGAACATTTTGTTATTTTATTGACTGTTTTAAATTATGACATGTGTTTACTTGACATCAAGTGTGTACTTAATTTTTAATATATATTTTAATAATACTATGTGGAAGAAACTTTTATTATATTTTTTCCAATTACATCTGGTTATTTTGCATTTAGCACAAACATGATGAAATTATTAAAAATGATGCTGCTTATTCAGCCTGTGTCTTCATTCATGTGTGAAGAATGTCACAGGGGAATTAACAAATTACTTAATTAAACCTGTTTTATGTAAACCACTTTTATGAATGATTTTTAATTCCTAAAAATAATAAAAGTTATATGTATTAGCAAAAATATTGCATACTAAATTAACTTATAATGGCCTTTTCACATGCCAGAACATTGAAAATATTTTACAAAGGTTTTATGGGTTTGAGCTCATGATGGGTCACTAATGGAGTTTACTTAATGTAAGTCTTAGGAAACATTTTTTAAAACATTTTATACAAATCAACCCCTAAATGCATACTTTTTTATGATTAATCACGTATAGCTGATACAACTAAATTAAATTGATAAAAAGAGGTACACTTACACTTAACATTATTTACCCATACATATCAAATCAATGTGTCACGGAATTTTCTGTACTTTCATTTTGTGAGAAAAAGATAAACAGGCCTTCTCTATTCTCTACTTGCTCCCACTCACCCACCCAGAATTTTTGAATTGGGTATTTTTAGAGGCAAAAGCACATGAATTGATGAATTAAATGTTTATGGGGAACTGGTATTTGTTTCTTTCATTACTATTATCATTTTTGTCTGTCCCTTTGAAACCATCCCATAATCCCATAAACAGATTTTTGGATAAACATAGAATTGACTCTTCTGGGTCAGACGTGGTGGCTCACACCTGTAATCCCAACATTTTGGAAGGCCAAGGTGACAGATCACATGAGCTCAGGAGTTGGAGACTAGTCTGAGCAACATAGAACAACTTCACCACTGCAAAAAATACAAAAAATAATTAACTTGGTGTCTGGCATGCACCTGTAGTCCCAGGTACTCCGGAGGTGGAGGTAGGAGGATGGATTTAGCCTGGGAGGTGGAGTTTGCAGTATGCCAAGATTGGGCCACTGCACTGCATCCTGGGTGACAGAAGAAGATCCAATCTCAAAAAAAAAAAAAAGAAAAGAAAAACAGAAATTGACCCTTCTGGTCTTAAACCTGAAATTTACATTTGTTTTATCTGAGTTCCTTCCCCAGGAAAGGACTCTCAGGCCTCTAAAAGTATCAAAGAGGCTGGGCGTGGTAGCTCAAGCCTGTAATCCCAACACTTTGGGAGTCCGAGGCGGGTGGATCACGAGGTCAAGAGATCGAGACCATCCTGGTCAACATGATGAAACCCCATCTCTACTAAAAATACAAAAAATTAGCTGGGCATGGTGGCGTGTGCCTGTAATCCCACCTACTCAGGAAGCTGAGGCAAGAGAATTGCCTGAACCAAGGAGGAGGAGGTTGCAGTGAGTCAAGATTGCACCATTGCACTCCAGCCTGGGTAACAAGAGTGAAACTCTATCTCAAAAAAAAAAAAAGTATCAAAGAACTAAAACAGTATCCAGACAATAAGATGCCATGCTCCTGATTCATCATGATGGTTTCCATACCCCTCCTGAGTTCCTGTTATTCCACAGTTATATTTCTTCCCTGCTATATAAATGTCTAATTTTAGTTGATCAGAGAGATAGATTTGAGATTGATCTCTCATCTCCTCAACTGCACCACCTGAATAAAGCCTTCTTCTTTGGCAATATCCATCTCAGCAATTGGCTTTCTGTGCTGTGAGCAACAGGACCTAGACCAAACCCACGGTGTTTTGGTGACATCTTTATATCTCACTCCTTGCAGAACTCATAGCATAGCAGAAAACCAGTATTTAAGGATATGCTACTATAAATGCAGCTTTACAAAGAATACTTAATTATTATCAATTTCTTATGTGGCAAGTTTTAATATATAAGCAATATGGCAAATAGCATACCATCAAAGTATAGGCTGCCATTTGGAGTGGCATTTTAGCTTTATTTTTTAACCATGAACTCTTTCGGTGTTTAAATATCAGTTAAATTGATTTCATTTTTTTTAAATTTATTTTGGAAAGATAGCAATCACTTCTATCGTGTTATTCTATTATATCAAGCTAAGATAAGTTTCATAGTCTTCTCAAAATAATGCTGCCAGAAAACTTTGCCAGTGCTTTGGGATTGGAATGAAATATAATTAATCCAACAATGTTTTAAAAGATATTAAGTACTACTTATTTTGCCTATTTTAAATGGGAAATAAATGATTTTACTAATTATTTTACCAAATTTACTTCAAATATTTTATTTTGAGGTTGGATATTAGTAAACAGTATTATTTTTCTCATAAGATGTCATCTGAAAATTATCAGGAGCTTGTATAGGCTACAGAGAGAAGATGTCTAAATTGCTGGTTAATTGATTTATTTCCCCTGCCCCACAGGAACTTGCCACACTACCAGTTTCCCTGTTTTTCCAGCTTGCAGATGATCTGTTGTGTGTTCTCTCAGTTTCCATAATCCTGTGAGGCAATTCTCCTAATAAATTCTGTAATGGTTACTGCCGAGTTTAAAATGAGGAAACTGAGGCCAGTATAAGAACAATGAGGGCCGGGCGCAGTGGCTCAAGCCTGTAATCCCAGCACTTTGGGAGGCTGAGGTGGGTGGATCACAAGGTCAAGAGATCGAGACCATCCTGGTCAACATGGTGAAACCCCGTCTCTACTAAAAATACAAAAAATTAGCTGGGCACGGTGGTGCGTGCCTGTAATCCCAGCTACTCAGGAGGCTGAGGCAGGAGAATTGCCTGAACCCAGGAGGCGGAGGTTGCAGTGAGCTGAGGTCACGCCATTGCACTCCAGCCTGGGTAACAAGAGTGAAACTCCATCTCAAAAAAAAAAAAAAAAAAAAGAACAATCAGATGCCAATTTATTTATTTCCCGGGCAAGGTTCTGTTGTCCTAAGGAAAGGGGGCCAGAGAAGTCATGCTTGACTTCTCAGGGCAGGGGTTTTATGGGGGTTAGAGCGGGGCTGGCCTAGGATGCATGCGGTGGGCTGCCATTGGGTAAGGCTTGGTGGGATTTCTTCAATTTTCGTGGGTTCAGATGTATAGTTTAGTGCTGAGAGTGCACAGTTTAGTGCTGAGGTTCAAATGCATAGCTTGGTGCTGCGAGTGCATAGTCTAGTGCTGAATATAGACCTGGGGGCAGAATGCAGAAGTGGGTGAGGGAAGCCCGCATGGAGGAGCCAGATGCTGATTAATGTGTTCTGCCTGATAAACTGTTATCAGGCATAGAGAGGGGTGGGTGTTGTTCATCTGGCTCTTAGGAAGGCCATTGGCCTTATATCCTGACCTTTTTGATGACATAGGGCGCCTTTTCTTTCTGACTACTTCCTGCTGAATGGAGGTGGAGTGGGGAGGTCAGTTGGCCGGTGCCTCAGTTGGGATCTGGACATACAGGTGAAGTAATATCTAGTTTATGGCTACCCTAGAAATTTCTTTCATATGGGCTTGTAAAAACCTGAGACAGAAAGGGGCTAGCATTAGTAATAGACAAACCACGATGATTGGGGTGATAATAGGAGCTAGCCAGGCAAGTATGGGAGACTGCCACCAGTTAAAAGAGGAAGCTGCTGCATTTTGCTTCCTTAGGAGGTCTTCTTGGAGCCAATAGAGGGTGTTGACATTTTCCTCCACTAGGCCTGTTTCATTGATGTAATAGCAGCACTGCTCCTGAAGAAATAAACAGGTGCCTCCTTTTCTGCCGTTAATAGGTCTAAATCTATCAGGACCTTGCAGTCAAGTGTGCCTTCTGGAGGCCACTTGGAACGGGTGTCCAGGGGATACTGTGGCCAGGCTACAGTAGAGAGGAAGAACAGTGTTTTCTTTTGAATTGAAAGGCCCAGCTTGAGTAGGTTTAAAACTAGGCACCTTAGTGGTGACTTAGGTTCAGGGTGGGATTCCCGGTTGCCCATGATTAGCTAGTTAACTGTGGGGGTGAGGTACGACATCCAACAGGGGCAAAAGAGCTCTTTTCTTGGAGGGAGTGGCTGAGAGAGCTTACAAGCTGCAATGAATACAATAAGAAAGAAGATAAAGAGAGATAAAGCTAGAGCTATCTGCCACATGGGAGATTTTGAGGAAGTGACAGGAACAGGGGTAGAGAGGGAGGTTTTAGTGACAGGGGAAGTGACAGGGAGAGAGGCAGAGAGTGAGGTTTTAGTGATAGATGAAAAGTAGGAGGAAAAAAGAGAACAGAGTTATCTCTAGAGGTAAAAAGTCAGTGAAGGTCCCCTCTAGCCAGTGGTCCATTACCCACTGTAAGATATCTTCTGCCTCGAGGGAGGCAGGCCTAAACCACTGTAGGTTAGATAGTAGGAGCCTGATGAAGTTGGTGAACTTACAGTAAAGACAGAACCACATATAGGTTTGATGAACAAAGGGTGGGTGACCCCTGGATGGGAGACCAGTCTGATGCCTGCCCGGCCACATCCCCGGAGGTATATTTCAGGGGCATCTTGGCTAAGGTGTACCTGTATAACCCCCCGGGCCTGGTCACCTTAAAACTTTTGGTCCTGAGGTGAATGATCATTATGCTTTATGACATCCCGTGGAACCGCGGGTGGAGGCCCACTCAAGCCCCATAGCCATTAGGCCGTGGGACTACACATAAACTAATTCATTCATACACTCGCTCAGGAACAGAAAGGAAGAACTAAGAGTACTTAGGCGGGAGTTAGCTTACCAAAGGGCTAATTTGGGACTAAGAGCTGAGCTCTGGTCCAGGTCCTGAGTAGGGCCTGTAGGTGCAAACGGGGATTCTTATTACCCAAACCTCACTTACTGCTGTGGAGATGATTGGAAGGCATCCTGAACTGTGCTGCCAAACACCAGAGAGGGTTCAGGAAGATGGGGACGTCTCCCTCAGGTTCCTGACCCCCCGCAGACCCCTTACAAAGAGAAGACAAGAGTATAGGGATGTTTTCTCTATGTTCAGGTCCTCGGAATGGTACTGGGGCCCCGGGCCCATGGCAGTAAGGAGTCCCTGATGTGGCCGCGGTTACAGGCAGGGAGTCCACAGAGCAGGCAGCAAGAGAGGCTATGGGCAACAGAAGTCTTACCTCACGGTGGAGTGGTTTTCTGGTCCGGCTTCAGGGGGAGGAGTCAGTTTCCCACAGGAGGGGGTCTTACAACTCCTCCCGGGTTTCGGCACCACTTGTAATGGTTATTGCCAAGTTTAAAATGAGGAAACTGAGGCCAGTATAAGAACAATCAGATGCCAATTTATTTATCTCCTGGGCAAGGTTCTGTGGTCCTAAGGAAAGGGGGCCAGAGAAGTCACACTTGACTTCTCAGGGCAGGGGGTTTTATGGGGGTTAGAGGGTTCTGGCCTAGGATGCATGGGGTGGGCTGCCATTGGGTAAGGCTTGGCGGAATTTCTTCAATTTTTATGGGTTCAGATGTATAGTTTAGTGCAGAGAGTGCACAGTTTAGTGCTGAGGTTCAAATGCATAGCTTGGTGCTGAGAGTGCATAGTCTAGTGCTGAATATAGACCTGGGGGCAGAATGCAGAAGTGGGTAAGGGAAGCCTGCATGGAGGAGCCAGATGCTGAGTAATGTGTTCTGCCTGATAAACTGTTACCAGGCATAGAGAGGGGTGGGTGTTTTTCATCCGGCTCTTAGCAAGGCTATTGGCCTTACAAATTCCCTCCTATCTATCTATCTATCTATCTATCTATCTATCTATCTATCTATCTATCTTCTATTTGTCATTCTGTATATATTGGTTCTTTCTCTGAAGAACCCTGACTAATGCAGTCTACTTGGAATAAAAATTAAGAATATCAGTTTTTAATGTAAATTTAAGTAATTTTAAAGAGCTTTCTTTCTTGGAAAAACTGTCAGTAAATAAGAGTTGTAAATCTAGTATTATATAAATCTTAGGATATCTACATTTGAAGGTGCCTTTAAAATTATGTAGCAATGCAACCACAGGTCAGGATAGAATTGAGCTGTTCTTCCTTGCAAAACACAACAAATCTTTGAGCAAATATTTCATTTCAAACTTTGTCCTTTTCCATTTAAAGTTGTGTCAGTTTCTTCTTTGAAGATGCCTCTTTATGTAACAAAGTGATAGAAGTCTAGAAATAAAAAAGCAAGCAAACAAAAATTCAGTAGTGCAAAAACATTAAATTTAAAATTTAAATGACAGCAAATATTCTGCATCTGAAGCAAAAAACAATATAGTAAATGAGGCTTTTACTAGTTTAAAGATATTTACTCTAAGAAAAATTTTTTGGTTAATATTTAAAGCTCTAACAATGTCTGCAAAGAAGAGCCCGTACTTAAATCCTGGCACATAAATTAGTTTAATGCATCATGATAATCTAAATATACCTCTAATCATCAGCAGAAAGAGACATGTTCATGTCTCAGAAAAATAGAAGAAAATTTAGAAATGAAAGAGAAATAGACAAATTTGTTTCAAAGTTTAGAATCTGAAGCTCAGCTTATGTTTTTTATATTCTCTGACACCCAGGATTCCTTTTCCCTTCTTCCCTCAAGTAGTGAATAGACAAACAGAAAAAGTATGAAATTAGGAGTGCATTAAATTCGTATGAGGAACTCAGACATTCAGGCCAACTGTAACTGCATATCCATATTCTTTTCATTATAATTGTTTGTGCTTATTGTTTTTGGTGAAATCTATCTTCTGATCAGTTGTGTGGCATGTAGAACAAGGTAAGGAACACTTTCCAAACTTTACTCTCCTATATTAACTTCTCATTAAAAGTAGCTTTCCATCTTCTTAAGTCAGCACCAAGTAAGTAGTTTTAAGATGATTTTCACATTATATATTTTTTCCACAACTATAGCTGCATTGCATAGAAAGAAAATATGATTTGTAAAGAAATTTGTCCTTTTCTAATCACAGATATTGGCATAGCTTACTATGTATATTTTAACCTCATTACTAGTATGGACTTCATTCAAGAAACTTGAGTTACTCCTGTGAATGTGAAATATGAACTGTAGGATTTAGAATTCAGTGAGATGTAAAACCCAGCTCAAAAAACTACACATGTATGTTAAAGATACAAGGAGAAAGTGGAACAAAGTGTAAAGAGTTTATTGCTTCTGTCACCTACTAATAAATTTTACCAAACTTCCAATTTTTTCAAGAAATAGCCCATTTTCTTCAATAGCTTATAACAAAGCACAAGATATAATCCTTTTGAGAGCTCTGGGCATATTAATTGGAAATAATATTCTTTAGTTATTCTAACACTAGTTTCTTTTACAGCATCTACAAATCTGGGTTCACACTCCAAGTTCTAACCCTAGGCCTGACAGACACTTACATGCATTCAGCAAATAACTTTAACATTCTGTTCTCATTTTCCTGGTTGTAAAGTGAGAATATCAGACCTTGCTTTCAGTATTGTAAGAATTAATTATTTAATGCTTATAAAGTTCTTTCTAAAGCATAAAATTTATGGAAGTTCTTAGAATAGTCTCATAAATGCAAATCATGGAGGAAGCAGTATTATTTACTATAATTAGAATGTAAAAATCAGTATTAGAAATGGAAGCAAGGAAAAGATGACATAATGCATGATACATATTACAGTTGTTTATTAGAGGTGTGAGTTTCCATGTTTTACGTTTTTATTTTCAGCTGTGGTGAATAGCACATATATAAGGGACACATCAAGATGATCTAATATGGTAAAGATGAGTACTTCTGTGAATCTAAAACCACTCAATGAAAACCAGATTCAATCAATAGAGTCACATATATTCCTTTACAATGGACAGCTATGCAAGTTTGGATCTGTAAAAGGAAGGCAGTGAGGAGAAGGCTTACCTCAATAAGCTTTGCTTATTAAACTGTGTAAACTATCAATGGAGAATGACTGCTGTTGGTTCTTTTGCTAGTCTAAATAAAGTTTAGTTGTAATAAAGGCAATATGTTTTGCTTATGTGTTCTTTTTCATTTGTTTTAGCATGCTGAGAGAAGAGAATAATAAGGATAAAAAGATAAATCTTAAATAGAACTTATTTTTTTCCAGATATTATATTCTTTCCAGTTTTTTAGTTTAATAATTCCTTTTTGCTTTTACAAGTAGTGGTAATACCACTTTGTATGCTGTAACATCCTTCACCAAAGTTTTAACTTAGATGGCCACTTTACATTGGTCTTTTCCTTTTTTTTTCCTTGAAATTTTGTGTGTTTTGATATCTAACTCATTGAAGACTAACCTGTTGCTTGTATATATATATATATATTTATATATATTTATATATATTTATATATATTTATATATATATTTATATATATATTTATATATTTATATTTATATCTATATTTATATCTATATTTATATATATATTTATATATATTTATATATATTTATATATGTATATAAATATATATATGTTTAAGGATTATGTTTCATAGATCTTGTGTTACAAGTGGATAAGACATAATCTTATGGATATGGAATATTAAAATTTTATTATTAATAATGAAAATATCTAGAGGATTAACTGTTGGTATTTTGTCTATGTTAGAGGGATAGAATAGGGAGAAAGACAATGTAATTTATTGACCATGCCACTAATTTAAATATTCCCTCAAAACATGACTTAGAAGTCAAATGTTTAACTTTGTGCAATTAATTCTGAATATCTTAGGTCAGTAAAAATAAACTAGAATTATGATATCCCTTCTTATTGCTGTTTCATATCAAAATGACTTATTAATAGAAAGTTAAATACAATTTAGATTTTAACAGTTAAAAAATCCCAAAAGATATTTGAATAAATGTTAAAATTAGTATATGAATATACATACTCAGTCTATGCCAAAAATTGGTGAGCTGATGAAAGTGTTACTTTCTCCTTCACCCTTTGTACTGGTGAAGTAGGGTTTTGTTATCACAATGAACTTTTGGGTTTATAACTTTAAGAATAATCAGTAACATGAAGTCTGCAGTGCGAATGTCATTGCTCTTTTAGAAATGATTGATAGGAAGGGATGGTTTTAAAACACTAAGCCATTCAGTTTTGGTCTGTGACAAATAGCATCAACATGATTATATCAGGAAAAAGAAAATGAAATCCCTCCCAGATGCTTAAGGTCTGTGCTGAGTCAAACTCTAGGAAACATATCAGCATTGTGTGTTTCTGAATGACCAAAATGTATTCAAGTAAAAATGATGAGTAAAAACAATAACGGCATTTTTAGTCCAATTTAATTTAAAAGGTTTTGATGAAACATACAGCTTTGAGCAACAAATTATTTCCCACTTAGTAACTTTGTCAAATGTCTTACTTTATGTTTAGCCACTGCAACATAATAGTGCTGATGTTGCCAATAAAACTAAGGAAGAGTAGTTATACTCTATAAACCAATGTAAATATGGTATTGTGCTGTTTCAAGACAATCTAGGGTTGATTTGATTTTTGACTTTTTCCCCAGCTGACCAGCATCTCTGTAAAAGCTTAATAGAGTCACAGACATTTTATATGAATTAAGAATTTGGTGAACTGCTACTAATAAGCCAGCGTTTTTAAATATCCAGTTATCTTCTTGAAGACTAATCTCTTTGTCTCATCTTTCTTTTAAAAAGTCCAATAAGAAATAAATAAAATTGGTTGGGCACAGTGGCTCATCCCTTTAATCTCAGTACTTTGGGATACCGAGAGAGGTGGATCACTTGAGGTCAGGAGTTTGAGACCAGCCTGGCTGAGAGGGCGAAACCCTGTCTCCACTAAAAATACAAAAGTAGCTGGGCAGGCTGGTGCATGTCTGTAATCCCTGCTACTCAGGGGCCTGAGGCACAAGAATCACTTGAACCCAAGGGACGAAGGTAGCAGTGCGTTCAGATTGCGTCACCACACTCCAGCCTGGCTGATAGAGTAAAACTATGTTTCAAAACAAAACAAACAAACAATAAAGCAGATTAAGTAAAATTATATTTTAATTTTAGTATAAATAACATGAAAGTAATTCAAATAACATAAATTCCCTGAATATAGTTTACTGCTTTCTTGGTGCAACTGGAGCCAATACAAAAAATATATTCTATGATGAAGTGTGTTTAAATATCTGACTGTTTTTGTTTCGATTGTTCCTTATAAAGTCTGAGTATCATTTATTTATCCAATACATACTTTTCAATTATTTTTTTCCTGAGGGGTCAGTAGCTGTTCTTTTCATTCTTTTAGCAGTGTCTGTCAAAGAGTAGATATCCTTTATTTTAGTATTTTGAAATAGGTATTGTGCTTTTAGTGTCATATCTTAAAAATCTTCCCATAATCTAAGATCACTAAGATTTTTTCCTGTTGTTTTGTAGAGAAGTTTCATAGCTTTAGATTTTACACTTAGGCCTATGACCTATCTTAAGTTAATTTGATATATGGTGTGAATTTCAGGGTTTTGCAAATGATTATTTAAAGATTTGAGTATTGTTTGTTAAAAAGACTAGCATTCCTTGCTGAATTGCCTTTCTTACTTAAATCAATTGTCAACATTTTTTTTTAAATCAGAAATAGACCCTCATGGCCGTCTATTTCTGAACTTTCTATTCTGTTCATCTATTTGTTTATCTTGATGTCAGTATCACACTGCCTTGATATCTATTGTTTTATAATAGGACAACTTAGGTTGTGTTAACACAACCCCTTCATTCCTTTACAGTGTGATTTTGGCTTTTCTAGTGATTTTTAATTTGTGTATTTTGCCTGATTGAGAATTTTTAAATCAGTTTCAATTTCTACAAAAATGCTTGTTAGGAATTTGACTGGAATTGGCTTGGATTTACACATCAGTGTGGGGAGAACTGACGATATTAAGAATATTTTGTGTTCTAAAGTGGCAGTCCAGGTCTCACTAACAGCTGAACAAGAGGCCTCCATGACAACTGTTTCAGCACTGACTGAGTGGTTAAGTTAAATATTAAAAGCTGACAGAGCCAGTACCCTGTACAAAGGCTGGAACATAACAAAAGCCCACCAAGAGTTTGGCCTAGGCCTTTCCTGGACCTTGAAGCATGACAAGATAATTAAGGAATTCTTAACAGGACCCATTTAGGATTAACGAAGTTTTACTGGGGTCTGAAAGAACTCGCCTAATCCCCATGATTTAGCACGAAACATCAGGGTAATCACTCCCGGCACCTGGACCTGTCTAGATTGAGTAAATTTCAGAGGCTCCAGAGGACGGTCTTTAGGACTCAGACCTTTGTTATTGATTACAAGTTAATCACTTATGTCTTTAGATAAATGCACACTTACGCATAGACGTATAGCTAAGAAGGTATATGAGCTCTGGAAAACTTTGGAATTTTCAGTAAGTCCGGGAACAGTACCACAAGATCAAGTTCTTTTCCCATTTATTTAGATCTTTTTCAACTTTTCTCAGCTGTTTTATATTTTTCAGTGTAAACGTCATACCCATTTTTTTTATATGACCAAATTTATCCCTAAGAATTTTACAGTTTGATGTTATTGTAAATGGTATTTTTGAATTCAATATATGTTTTTTATTGGAAGTATAAAGAAATTGGTTTAATTTTTGCATATTTCTTTGAAAATAATGTTAGAAAACTGTAGTTAAATACCAGAGTAATAGAAGTAATAACTTACCCATAGACATCAATGTGCCCAAATGTACCCTGAAATGAAAAGGCATTTTTTTTTCCTGAGATGGAGTCTCACTCTGTTACCCAGGCTGGAGTGCAGTGGTGTGATCTCCACTCACTGCAACCTCCACTTCCTTCCTGGATTCAAGTATTTTTCCTGCTTCAGTCTCCTGGGTAGCTGGGATTATAGGCATGCACCACCATGCCTGGCTAATTTTTGTGTTTTCAGTAGAGACGAAGTTTCACTATGTTGGCCAAGCTGGTATTGAACTCCTGAACTTATCATCGGCCGCCTAGGCCTCCCAAAGTGCTGGGATTAGAGGCATGAGCCGCTGAGCCCAGTCAGAAAGGCATTTTAATGCTCATTGACATGGTGAGAAAATGTTGCTACTCTGCAGCTGGTCTGACAGTAATGAGTTTTCATAATGAGCAAAACCAAACTGAAAAATCAGAATACAAAGTATAAGAATCAAATTGAAGGGAAGATATGACTGATCGAATGAAAAATGAAAATGAAAGTATCAATGGGAAGCAACACTGTAGAACATGCATTCATGAGTCTAGAGTCTGAAAAGCATGTGTAAAACAAATCTCCCTCACGATGTGAACATATATGATGTACCTTTAAAAAATGTTTACGTGTAATGCATTATTGTATAGTGTTTTTATAATAATGACAATAACAATCATAATATAAAAGTTTGTAGCTTTACTAAATATTTTTATTCACTTACAGTGTTAATGAGGAAAAACTTGGATAATGTCAGAAATAGATGTCATTTATAAAACCTTAAACACTGTGAAAACAAGATTATTTTATATAACTCTAATTGGAATTATATCTATATAATGCGTTTAGAATTAAAAAAAAAAAAACAGGAAAAGGTGGATGGAGAGAGAGAAAAAAATAATGACCAACAATTAGAAACTGCATAATAATGGCATTCTTAAGTTCAATGAAAATGCCTAAATTCTTTCCCCTAAAAAATGACATTTTAATCTCAAATTAATTATAGCAATTGATAATTGGGTAAATTTTAGTATCTTTAGGTTCTATTTCTGACCTTGATTTTGAAATTTAATTTAACACATTCATATTGATATTTGAAGGTCAAGGCTATTTTAAATCCAAATAGATAAAATCCTTGAAGTCACAACTTTGTAATAAAAATCCCATAATTTGAATATGCTGACTTTATAGTATTCATACAATATAATAATTCTTCATTCAAATTAATGAGATTATGCCATTTTTTTCTTTTTTTTGAGATGGAGTTTCGCTCTTGTTACCCAGGCTGGAGTGCAATGGGGGGAATCTCGGCTCACCACAACCTCCACCTCCTGGGTTCAGGCAATTCTCCTGCCTCAGCCTTCCGAGTAGCTGGGATTACAGGCACGTGCCACCATGCCCAGCTAATTTTTTATATATTTAGTAGAGAGGGGTTTCACCATGTTGACCAGGATGGTCTCGATCTCTCAACCTTGTGATCCACCCACCTCGGCCTCCCAAAGTGCTGGGATTACAGGTTTGAGTCACCGCGCCCGGCCTGATTATGCCATGTTTTATGTAGAGAAACCATAGCTAAAATTACAAGCAACTTGACAATAGCAATGACAATGGAAATATCAAATGATAAATATTCCAAATCTACGTATATTTTATTGTCATTCTCTTTACATTTTCTTGACATATTTCTGTGTTAGTGTGAAATAACAAGAGCATTTTTGCATAAAAACAAAAAGTCAAAATATACTGAAAACACATAATAATGTGTACAAAACACTTAATATCTCTATCTGTCTTTTTTTTTTTTTTTGAGACGGAGTTTCGCTCTTGTTACCCAGGCTGGAGTGCAATGGCACGATTTCGGCTCAACGCAAGCTCCGTGTCCTGGGTTCAGGCAATTCTCCTGCCTCAGCCTCCCGACTAGCTGGGATTACAGGCACGCGCCACCATGCCCAGCTAATTTTTTTGTATTTTTAGTAGAGACGGGGTTTCACCATGTTGACCAGGACGGTCTCGATCTCTTGACCTCGTGATCCACCCGCCTCGGCCTCCCAAAGTACTGGAATTACAGGCATGAGCCACTGCGCCTGGCCACTTAATATCTCTTTTACCAAGACTGACAGCAAAATAAAAAATTGTAAAAAGAGATATATGTGAAAATATTTGAAATTTTTATTCAGCTAAGTTAAAAGTGAAAGGTGATATTTTTGTCTATTTTTAAGAGCACTAGACATAGAATGATATAAAAGAAAAAAGAAGAATTTTAAGAAGTACAGTAAAATATAGAACTTTTTTTTTTCTAGAATGCTTGGAAGTTATAACCAAAGAGCTCTTGACCTCATGAGAACCTCTATCTTTTATAAGAGCAAAAATATCTCAAGTGGCACCATGCTTCTTTTTCTAACCCTGGTTTCATTAATATACAATAAATGTTTCTTTGTAGTGTTCTTGTTTGGCCAAGTCAAACAAGATCCACAGTAATAGCTGTGGGATCATAGGAAAAATGATGAAGGATTGGTGAAAGTGAAGTACATCAGTTTTGGTGCTGGCCTGTCAGTGGAGATGAATCAGGTTACAGCAGCCTCTTATTTTAATTTTTTTTCCCAAAAAGAAAGGAGAATTTTATCCTTGAAGCATCTACTTTCTTTCTTCATCTTATTATTGATCTTATTCATTGTTTTTATGGACTCCCAGCTCAGGAAGTTCTAGAAACTAAGTCTACATTTCAAATATTTTTAGTTAAATATACTTGACATATATTTCAGTGGGAAAATCAGAATGCATTCAACCTTCCAACCCCAACTTACAAAAATCTGTAAATACAATATTTAATAAGTATATTATTTCATGCAAAAACCTAGTTAGATCACCAACCATGATTCACTTGGTAGTTGTAAGTAAAATAAATTACCAGCAAAATAAATCTCCAAATATTTCTTTTAGCTTAAATTAGTTATATCATGAAGAGGACATTTTTGGGTCCTTCGACTAGCTCTACATTTCTGTCATTATTCTCATTAGTATGTGTCGTGTAGCCCTAATTTAAAAAGAGACATAAAATAAATCTAATCACTTAACCTCTTATGTGTATTAAATCTATCAAAATTAACAATAGGGTATTATTCAAATTAACCAAAAAAAAAGTTTTTTTGTTTTACAAAAGAAACAATTTATAAAGTATGTATACCACAAAATAGTTTTTTAATTTAAAATATTAATATGTTGACAAATTATAGTTGTCTATGCTTATGAGGTACAAAGTGGTATTGTGATTTTTGCATATATTTGGAATGATCAAACTAACTAAAATAACATATCCATTACTTCAGATATTTAACTTCACGTGTTCTGTGATCAGAATATTAGACATTTGCTTTCTTAGTGATAGACAAAGGTACTGAACTCCTTTTCCTTTCACTCTTTGATGGACAGGTGTAGGTCGCTTTCATAACTTGGTTATTGTGAAAAGCACCAGGATGAACACGCAGATGCAGATATCCCTTAGGCATGCAGATTTCAAATGTTTTGGATAAATACCTAGCAGCAGGATTGCTACATCCTATGGTAACACTATGTTTAGTATTTTTGTTGAATTTCTTACTGTTTTCCACAATAGTTGTACTAATTTATATTCCCACCAACAGTGTATGAGGGTTCCTTTTCTTCACATCGTTATCAACTCTTGTTATCTTTTGGCTTTTTAACAATAGACATTCTGGTTTTTCGTGATTTATTCCCCCAAGACTATTTTTTTGTACTTTGTCACTAATTTACAATTTTGATTCCTTTTTAATGTGTGGAGAATTTTTAATTGTTTATGAGCAGAGTTGGATAACTATGTGAAATGGAAACTTTAGTGCTGAAATGAGGCTTTATGAGACTTTTGTGTGCTGAAGATTTAACATACAATAGACTTTATTAAAAGGGTGGCTACATGAAAAGTAGGATAAGATTAATAATTAATCATACTGATAAAAATTCTATTTTTGGCTGTATTTTACTTAAAAGTCAGGTTCTGAAGATTCAATTAAATTGTCCTATGTTTAACTTTAATATTTAAAAATTTCTAACTGCTTAATGATACTGATCTTTTGACATCAAGAGAGCAGAGTACTTTTCCTGGGAGCTGTTTTAAAGAGGAAAAAACCAACTTACCAGAAGAGTAAAGAATATGACTAGTAGAGAAGGGTCAGCCTGGGTGAAACCATGCTAATTAGTAATTCTTCGACTGGGTGTAACTGTGCTAATTTAGTAATACTGTGCCTATCGAATGCCTTAACTCCAAAACACTAAAGCAAATTGAATCTAAAAAAGTGAATTGAATAAGAATGGGTTTGCCACTCATTTTAACTCTATTGGATTTGGAGAACTGATTTATGGCAATTCTGAGCAATTGCCCAATTTAAGGGAAATTATTTCAGATACTATTCACTGTAATTTTAAAGTCACTGACTTTTTTAGAGGTTACTATGTCATTGATAACTGAAATTTTTCTCAGAGCTGTTCAATTACAAATAAACAATTTGAGCTTCATTTTATTATTTATAATTCAATGATGTCAGGAACAATGAAAGAGATATTCATCAACTTGGCAGATTTCATAGAAACATGCATTTATGAAATACTGATTTTATACCTACACTGCATAATAGCAATATGTACTCAAGAATAACCTGTTTGGAAGACTATTGTATTATAATCTCCATTCTCTAGAGAGTTATTTAATCAAAATAGCTCTGCTTAAGTACACTGCAAGAGGAGACATGAAAAAATGTCGGAGGATCAAGGAGAGACAAAGGACTAGGAATTGTAATACTAAAAGTAATTTAATGCCTTGAGGCATTATAATTTTTTTTTTCTTCTTAAACTTGAGGTGGAAAACGTCTCAGACAAGTCAGGAATATCAGATTTACAACTGAGATCTCAGTGAATAGCAAAATAAATTCTCATAACTATGAACAGCTAAACACCTAGATTAAATGTGTTAAATAAAAATGGAATGGATATTGCAGTGAGCTCCTTAAAAATAAGTGTTAGTGGAACACTAATTGGTTCCATATGATTGTAGGCAACCATACTGGATGTTTTTCTTCCATCTTAACTCTTCCTTGTGTACATAACTTTTAGGAGGCTTTCCAGTAATTCTATGAGCTAAATTCTGGCAATTATCATCACTTACAACAATGAGTTAAAACAATGTAATGCCCTTGCATAATAAATCAGGCATTAAGATATATACTTTTACTATGGAAATCTATGGTAATTACTCTATTAATGAGTAGCATGTGTTTAACCATCATGCCTAATTAACTTAAACTTTGATTACTGAGATCAAAACAATAGAGGATGCAGAGGATGTTATAGAGCAGTTTACTTCTGTGTGTGTAAGTTCGAGGTTACCTTTCTCCTTTGTAAATGAGTCCTCACCAATACTTACTAACAAATTATCATTTCAGATTTGGATTTTTCTTCTTCATTGGAAAAGTCGACACCCTTGGCACTATCTAATTATTGATATTACTGTCTGCATCTTTTCAAGTGCTTTTCATAGCATTCCAGTTTATAGTACATGCCCACGGGCTTTATTTTTTTCATTTATAATTCACCTCAACATAATCAAGAACAGCACTTGGTTCGTCTTCTCCGTTTCTGATCTCTTATTACTGAGCAATACGGTCCCAGTGCTAACTCAGGCAACAGTTGGTTAATAAGTGGGTTATACATAGAATATAAATTATGAATATAAATTTGACCCTATATGTTTTTCGGGATTTGGTTGCTACATCTTTGAGAAATCACTTCCTTGAACTTACTCACACGTACTCTTACACCATTGTTCTGATTTACAGCCTCGCTTAGCTTACATGCCAATCAGTGAGTAGTCACTGCTTCAACCAAACACGATTCAAAATGTACCTCTGACAAGATCGTCCTACACTGATGAATGGTATTTTAATGAAAAAAAAAATACTTAATATTGGTCGACTCACTTTAGATACATTTTTATATTTCACTGTTTTAAGGGAGACATAATTTAATTCAAAGGGATTTTAAATGGTAGTGATAATGATAGTAATCGTGAATAATATTTTTATAGTTTCCAGACACCTTGCTGAGTGTTCTGAATGACACTTTGCTAAGTGCTCTGTGTGACACTTTGCTAAGTGCTCTATGTGAACTGTAAAGCACTAGAAGTAGAGAGGCAGCTGTGTTAATTTCTGACAGATCACATAGATCTGGGATCTAAATCATATTTTAGAATAGTTGAGTTTTCAGCCTCCAATAAGAAATTAGATCTGGGTTTATTAATGTTACTTTATTAGAAAGATCTCAGTTACTTTCACAGCTTATCTTTTGACACATAGTAGGGACAGGCTAATCTACCTGTAGCCAATGTAATGTGACTGCATTTTGTTTATCATTTTGAGTCAGTAAGTTTTTTTTTTAATTTTATTGTGTTTTAGGTTTTGGGGTACATGTGAAGAACATGCAGGATTGTTGTATAGGTACATACATGGCAATGTAGTTTGCTGCCTTCCTCCCAATCACCTATATCTGTCATTTCTTCCCATGTTATCCCTCTCCAACTCCCCACCCACTGCTGTCCCTCCCCTAGCTCCCCCTCACAGACCTCAGTGTGTGATGTTCCCCTCCCTGTGTCTGTGTGTTCTCATTGTTCAACACCCACCTATGAGTGAGAATATGTGGTGTTTGATTTTCTGTTCTTGTGTCAGTTTGCTGAGAATGATGGTTTCCAGGTTCACCCATGTCCCTACAAAGGACATGAACTAATCATTTTTTATAGATGCATAGTATTCCATGGTGTATATTTGCCACACTTTCCCTGTCCAGTCTATCATCGATGGACATTTGGGTTGGTTCCCGGTCTTTGCTATTGTAAACAGTGCTGCAATGAACATTCGTTTGGGTCAGTAAGTTTAAGAGCCAGTGTGTGGTCCATGTACTTTACCTTTCCTTGCCATGCTGACAGCCAGTTTTCCCGATGGTAGAGGCTCTAGTAACTCCTAAGGTGGGAAGACCTGGATCAAAACTCCTAGTTGATTAATGTGATGAATACTTTTTTTTTAGAAGCTACTAAGATGTTAGGGATTCTCTTATATTGAAAGCAGGGTATTAATTGTATGCTTATTCATTAATTCAACAAACATTTTTTAATACCTCCCCGGTATTAATAACTGCTCTAAGGGCTGGGAACATTAAAATGAACAAAATAAAAGTCCATGACTTTTTGAAGATTATTTTCAGGAATAAAGAAGATAATTATAAAAAATAAACAGAAATGGAATAAACGAGTTGATACAAACAGGAGGAAGGGAATACTGTGAAGAAGAGGACAGGGTCCCTGATAAGGGCTCCACCCTCAAGCCTGGCCACATAGACCTAAATGAGAGCAGAGCATGCATTTCTGTTTTCCTGCCCAGATTGCCTTTTCCAAAACCACTCTGACCCATCAAGCCCCCCACTCTGTACCCATAAAAACCCCACATTCCACTGGCAGAAGAGCAGAGCAACATGGCAGAGAAGGAGAGAAGAGAAGAGGCATCTGAACCTTGAGAGGAAAAGAGGCATCTTGACATTAGAGACTATTGTTGAAGAGGGGTCTAGCCAGGGATGGCTGGACTCTGAGGAGAGATTACCTTCCCACTCAATCCCATTTGCAGCTCCCCATCCCACTGACAGCCACTTCCATCATTCAGTGAAGTCCTCCACATATACCACCTTTCGATCCATTTATGTGACTGACTCTTCTGGGAAGACGCATACGTATTTGGATGCACTGGACTCGGGAACCCAAAGGTTGTCACACTGCCTTTTCACTGAGAAGTTTAACACTTAAGTCATCTATGGATGGCAAAATAAAACAGTATTGTTAGTAACATATGCCCTCTGGAGCTCCAAAGTTCAGGGGCAGCGCCTAGACTCTGCTGTGGGGTGGTATGGGGTTCACTGCTGCCAGTGTCCAAAAGCACTTGCCCCAGCTTCTGCATCCTGCATACTCCCCTTCCCACAAGGGGTTTGAGCGTGGCAGTTGAGTACATGAGCAACCTCTGTTGCACGTCCCATGAGGCAGTCAAGGGAACTCTCCTGTTTCAAATTAGTCTCTTAATAATGGTAAAACATGAGGGAAAAGTTGAGTGAAATTGTAATAATGAGTTGTAGAAGTTCAGCCAGGTAGTCTAGGAATGAGTTCCTAATACAATGGTATTTGTCTGAAGAAATGAAAGAATAGGAAGACTAGCATACAGTTACATGAAAGAACAACATTCTACAAAAAGGAACAGAATTCTATCATGAAGAACAGGAAGGAGGCTAACATAGTTGGAACAGCGTGACAGGGGAAATGCAATGAAGATAAAAACTTAAAGGTAGGGGAGGATCTTGTAGATTCTTCAGGTTTCATCTTAATGTAACTTGTAAAAGGTAAACAATGCAGGTCTGTGGAATGAACAAAAGAATAAACACCATAGTGAAAGGATTCAATATTCCACTTCATTCTACCGCAAAAGCAAAGGAAAACTCAAAAGTGGACTTATCAGGTCCATATCAACTGAATTCAAGTGCTATTCACAAATATTTGCATAGGCTTGGTAGGTATATTCTAATACCAGTTGTTACTGACTCAAAATATTAATGAAGGAAAACTGAAAAAATAATGAGAGCTACAAAAATGTGTTTCTCTAGATATAAGTGAATACTAGCCATAAAGAACCACTGACCAAACAGGATGTAAAATGTTTTGTTTACAGGAACAGATTTGTTTTTCAAAATAGTTTTAGAAATATGTCCTTATCAAAATAGTTCTAGAGGAAAACAAGATTATTGATAATCATTTTATACCAAACAACCCATGACGGTCCTTAGACTGGACTGGGAAAATGTGGCACATATACACCATGGAATATTATGCAGCAATCAAAAACGATGAGTTCGTGTCCTTTGTAGGGACATGGATGAATCTGGAGAACATCATTCTCAGCAAATTGACACAAGAACAGAAAAGGAAACACCATATATACTCACTCATAGGCGGGTGATGAACAATGGGAACACATGGACA
>CM052650.1:29651981-29752306 GCA_028533165.1 Leontopithecus rosalia | reverse complement strand
CAGCCAAATTAAGCTTCACAACGGAAGGAAAAATAAAATCTTTTATGAACATGCAAGTACTCAGAGAGTATATTACCACCAGGCCTGCTTTATAAGAGTTTCTGAAAGAAGCATTACACGTAGAAAGAAACAACCAGTATTAGCCTTTCTAAAAATATACCAAAATGTAAAGAGCACCAACATAAAGAATTTACATCAACGAATGGATAAAACAGCCTGTTAACAACAAATGGCAGTAACCCTAAATTTAAATCGACTAAATCTCCCATTCAAAAGACACAGCCAAAACCCAACGGCATGTTATATCCAGACCCGTACCACATGCAAGGATACACAAAGACTCAAAACAAAGAGATGGAGAAAGATTTACCAACCATAGGGAGAGCAAAAATAAATAAATAAATAAATAAATAAATAAATAAATAAATAAATAAAAAGCAGGTTAAGATACCTTTTTGGACAACAAAACGAAATAAATAGACTACCACTAGGTGTCACTGGGGAAGGGGAAGAGACAAAACAAAACAAATTCTGAAAGCAGCTGCTGAGATGTATCAGGCTAGAGGAACTCCAGCTGCTGGTTCTGTGAGCAATGCCAAAGGCTTCACATTCTAAATATGTATCACAGCTCAGGGAGAATACCAATATTTTAAAAATGCATTTATAAATAGTAGAAGCAGAGTTAGACAGTCAGAAAATGATATTTTAGTTCTTTGAAAGACATTGTAAATCTGGCATTTAGTTCTGAAATTTATTGTGTCTTTGTAACTTGGGGCAAAACACTGAATAATTAATCAGTACCGTCTTTTATACAATGAAAAAATGAATATAGAACCTGCCCTCTTACAGGCTGTCTGTGAAGACGGTAGGTATTCTGTAAACCACATTGTACTTTTCTAGAATTAATATTATTATCAATTTTACTCATTTCTTTTTTCTTATATATTCAGGCATTAAATAGTTTAAATTCATGTAAGAAAGATTTACTTATTGGAAAACAATTTACGTTTTGAATAATAAACATTATGATCTTCTAACGCACACAGTTGAAACCATTCTGAATTCTCTCACTGTTAATTCCTCTATCAGGGCCCTAGCTTCCTTAGCTATTTAATAACCACTTCTATGTATCGAAATAATTGTGACCTGGGACAGGGTAAGTTTGCCAGTTGGACAAACTAGGGTTATCATCTAATGTACCAGTGAACTGCTTGAATAAAGAGGCCTACAGCCCAGACTATCAATTTTATTTTCAAAGATTTTTGGTTAGAGATATTTTCCTCAGGGCAGTTCTTTTCTAAAATTTATCCAAAGTACAAAACTCATCCTCTCCCCTTATCCCAAGCTATTTATTTAGGTCATGGAAATAAGCCAGGTAAAACAGCTCTGAAGTTCCCTTTGCGGTTTTTTTTATTACACACGACCTCTCTTCCAACTCCCCGTACTTTCTAGGCTCTGGCCCCACAATCCACGTTTTGCCCGTTGCATAAATGGCAGTGCCATGCTACCCAGGCTCTCAGGCTTTAACACATTATGCACACTTTCTGCACAGGATGGCTGATCCTCTCATCTTCCCATTTTACAGAGAAGAAAATAGGAATTACTCATTGTTTTCTCAGAATAACATAATAAATCAGCAGCAGAAGTGCTTTAGAAACTTATACCTTATTTATAAATTATCATTTATGGCCACGGAAGACTAACTCCAAGGTTGTCTTCTCAATGAATCACAGAGTTGTTCTGAAAACCACAGAACGTTCAATCTGTCACTTTCCTCATAAACACCCAAACAGCCTGAATTCCTGCAGAATCTAATCCCAACCCACCCATCAAGCCACATCTAAATTATTAATTAATTCATTTAACATATATTTATTGGGGAGCAAAAGGCATTGAAACTGATGGTGAAAAAAATGTGAATAATACAGAAATAATTTCTGCCTTAACGGGACTTCAGGTTTAATGTAGGCGAATGACCTGGCCCAGATGGTCACAACAACATTCTCACACAGATGACTGAGGTCCTGGCTTTCTTGTGCACACATCCTCTCAACATCAGCCACGCTGCTCTTCCCATACAGTTCTCTACCTTCCCTATTCAGGCCCGGTAATTTTCCTGTGGCCTTGCACATTGTTGGTGCTGTGGTGCTTTTTCTGTCTGGAATATTCAAGTTTCTTTCTTCTCCTGGCAAAATCCTACTCTTTCGTTCTATGAAATTATTATCCAAGCAGAAACTTTCTCTACCAGAGCTGATCGTTTTTTTATTTTTTGTGTTGTATTCTTTAAGAGCCATCTTTGACAACCGTGTCTTGCTCCCTAGTTAAGAGCAAAGTTCTCAAATTTTATGCATGGGTTTGAAACTTGTTCCTGCAAAGGTTTTATTGCGTTGATGAAAAAGTAATTTATAAATGATCTGATAATCAATTTTATTAACTCTAAAATCAGGTTATAATGGCATTAACCTCTAAAGGGTTTTCACAATAAGGGTATGAAATAATGCCAGTAAAATATAAGCTTCACAAATATTGTTTATTTAATGTTGGTTTTTAATATTATTTTCAAGCCCAGTGTTCTGACTTATAATAGTTCTCAATAAATATATATTGAAATATAATTAGCATAAATCTGTCTACTGGAATTTAAATAGTTTAAAAAAAAGTGGAGCCTGCAACTAAGCCTAAAACCACGCAGCCCAATGAGAATCAACACTTATTTAACAGCAAGTTTTACAATGCTAACCCTATTCAAATGCTGCAGATGTTTCTTTTTCTTTTCTTTCTGGATTTATTTATTTATTTGTCTTCAGTTGGCTTTGAAGATTTTATTAAGGTAGTATTCTCCTATTTGTTTCCTTTTTTTCTTCCCTCACTGTATGGTTAGGAGTCTAATGAAGTGGCACGACTGTGTTTCAGTTTTTCTGTTCCTCAAGGGCCAGTGAATTTAATCCCCTGAACATTTGGAACTCCATTGTGATACAAGTAAGCAATTATGTAGTACAGCTTAAAAAATTAGCAAACAATTTTCCAGAAATTTTTAAAAAATCATTAAAAATGAATTTAAGAAAAGTGTATCTATTATGCTATAAAATTATATTATTTCAACTTACTTAATTATGACTACATGTGCACCAAAATAAATATATAAATAAATATAAGGAAAGAAAACAAATTATGTTGTCATTTTAAAAATGTATGTTTCTGTTCTTGTGGTCAAACAAAAACTATGATGATAGCAGGTTTACTTCTACATTGGTGTTACAACGTCTCATTGGGTATGCTAGAAGAGAAAAGGTTATAGTTAAAAATATGAACTATATGTCTTATACAATATTTCTGGGCCCCTAAAAAACTAAAATACTCATGTAAAGAGGCTGATACTTTCTTTACACATCCAGCTGGAAATTGTCACTTTCACCTTCTATGTTCTCCAACAAGATCTGTTTCAGTTCTCAAAGACAGATGTTTATGGATTACAGTCTTTAGATTCTACATTACTATGCTGTGAAACTGCAAGAGATAGAACAGTGTCAGTCTTTAAATGTGAATCTTTGTCTCTTTATATTAAAAGGACAATGAGTAAAATCAAGTCTGAACATTTTAATGAATTTTGGTGTAAGATCTACAAAGATATTTGAAATATTTTAAGAGGTCTTAACAATTTATAAAGATGAAAATAAAATATTTTCAAGTTAGTGGGTAGGACAGTGGATTGTGCTAGCGTCCTTAACATCCGGAAAGAAGACATTAATTAACTGAGGGCCAGAATAAAACACTGATAAACAGTGAGATAAGGAAACTGTTAAGATTATTTTTATTAAAACAAAAATAACATGCTCTAGAGAAATGGCAGTCATTTTAAATTTTCAAGAATTGGCTGTAATATTTTAAACTGCAAAACTTAGACTATATTAAAAGCTCTTTGGTATTGTTTCAAAAAAATAAGCAACTTAAAAATAGATTATAGTTACCAGTCACCATTATTTTTTAATTAACAGTCACCAGCAGCAGTGTTTACATAAGAATATTTAAGATAAAGTACAGTTGGCTGGGCGCGGTGGCTCAAGCCTGTAATCCCAGCACTTTGGGAGGCCGAGGCGGGTGGATCACGAGGTCAAGAGATGGAGACCATCCTGGTCAACACGGTGAAACCCCGTCTCTACTAAAAATACAAAAAATTAGCTGGGCATGGTGGCTCATGCCTGTAATCCCAGCTACTCAGGAGGCTGAGGCAGGAGAATTGCTGAACCCAGGAGGCGGAGGTTGTGGTGAGCCGAGATGGCGCCATTGCATTCCAGCCTGGGTAACAAAGAGCGAAACTTCGTCTCAAAAAAGAAAAAAAGATAAAGTACAGTTAAACACCGCATCTCATTCTCTTCATACATAAGGTTGATGGCTCACTGCTTCTTAGACTGACACCAAGCACTGAGGACTTAACTTTTGCTTCCCATGTGTTTGCTTAGGGGTGTCATTCTAGGCAGCATATCATGCTATGTGCTCCTTGTGTTCCTATATTAACACTGACATAGCCATTGAAGCAATATCACCATTCCCTTATCTTGACATGAGTATCCTGGATATAATCCTATGTGCTCCAGTTTTCTGTTTTTCATATTCACTCTTTAGTCTATCAAAGCATTGCACCATTATATTTTCAAATATGAAAAATTATGAAAGCAGTGTGTGAGTTCATACCAAAGATCAGATTGTTAGAGAATCAGAAAATCAGAGATCTTTCCAGGTAAGCTTTACTAACTATGTGAAGGATGAAATTAATTATGAAACAAAATTGACAAAACAAAGGAAGGCATAAACTACAAATGCGAACCAGTTCTATGTCTGATCACTCTATTCAGAGGGATTTGTTTTGGTGATGAAATATCTCCATTTTATAGTTTGACAGGTATATTGCTTAGCTGACATTTTCTACAGATCAGTGCCCCATAAATTCATACAGTTTATCTTTGGTTGCTATAAACTAGAGGTTAGCCAACTTCTTCAGATGTACCTTGTTTTTAATCCCATCTTTGTCATTAGAAGTATTTCAGATTTTGGACTTATACTTAATTGTTCTAAGCCTTATTTTCTTCATACATCAAATACAATTCTGTAGACATGATTACATAAGATAATGTACGTAATACACTTAACTCAGTGCCTAAGACACAGGAAGAATTAAATTAAGTTTGCTGCTGTTGCAACCCTAGCACTTTCCTACTGGCACCTTTGAAAGTCCTCCCTGTAAAAGCAGGAACCTTATAATGGGAGCAGACCCTAGTCTTGAACACATTTAATTTAATACATTGCCTTGGCAATGTTTCTAGCAGAATGTTTAGGTTAGAGAGATACTGTTCTTCTCCACTGGGAGGTACAAGATGCTTAAAAACGCATGATAACATTCTGTTTTTCAACTTGACTCCGCTACACACATTGATCAGGGGTTTCAGGTTATAGTCACTGAGTTCACCTTTGCATCCAATCCCCGTTGCAGTTAACATGGTTCTTTTGCTGCATTGATCATTGGTGAAATAAAGTCCATCTGGCATTCTTCCCAGGTATATCTGCTATAGTTTAAGGTCAAAACTTTCTGTACTCCCTAAAGCCACCTGACACCCTTAATAAGGTTTATTACTTTTTCCCCGTGTCTCATTCCTAGAAACTCTCTTGAATTGCCTTCTTATGGGCTCAAATCCCAGTCCAGTTCAAAGGAGGTTTCACTTCTTTTACAACTCCCTTCTTTAGCCTAACTGTATGTACAGAAAAAAGTTTCTTGTAAATGCCACTTGAAGATCCCAAGTCATCATGGCTGACTTGCATGAATCAGCTACCCCTTCAAGTTTTCAATTTTTATCAAACATGCTTTTCTTCTGTGACCTTTTAATCTACTCTCATTTATACATCCATATTGCAGCCTTTAGAACCAGATAATGCTCTTCTGTTAAGGGATCCACACATTTTTACCAATTTTTATATGCTACACATTTATATTATTATAGTTTTTTTCTCATCGTTTCTATGTGTCAAGACACTTCCAAGAGGTTTCATAACATGAATGAGAATTATAAGCAACAATTTTTCATTAGAGTTTAGGAAGGATGTAAATATGAATATAATTACTCAGTGATTTGATTCTCCATGTGTTTATTGGATTACAAAGAGACTCCCCTTTCTACCCTCTCCTTTTGCTCTAAATATATAATAGAATTCTTATGGGAGGACAGCATCAAAAAAACAACAGTGTCTAACGCACTTATAATTAACTACTCCCTCTCATCTGGTGTCTGGGCTTCTAGAAAAATCTTACATATCTCTCATGATAACAACAGCAGAATTTTTTTGATAAAGAGCCTTTTGATTACTCTTGACTAGTGGTCAAAATTGTATCAGCTCATTTCTAATACTGTAACACTAAGAACCATTTCTCTTTTGATATATCATGGCAAGCAAATTTAATGTCTTATCCCATTAGGCCACAGCAAGTTGCAAAGTATCTAGTTTGTGTTGTGTCATTGGAATGCTTCTATTGTTCCTCAATTATAATTTTCAGCTGGCTATGTTTAGCTTCAAATTAGGTTATTAGGAACAAACATTAGTAAAATTTCAGTAGCATTCTCAAAGATCCTTCCCAACACTATGGAGTAAGTAAGAAATGGGCTGCAATATATCCTCTCTCTCTTTTCTCTCTTTTGCAAATTTCAGGAGACAATAGCAATAAAAATTATAGACCTTGTGCCTAAGACTCTATGTCAACCATTTAATCTCTTTCTCATTCATCATATATATAATATATATGATATATATATATATAATTATCATACTGATACATGTGATGAATGAGAAAGAGAAATATATATATATATCAGATATATCATATGACTCTATGTCAGATATCATAAGACTCTATGTCAATCATTTTATCTCTTTCCCATTCCCATGTTGAATGAGAAATATCTATCTATCTATCGGATACTTAGGTACATACTTTATAAGTATTTGTGAGTGTGTGTGTGTGTGTGGCTATGTATATAAGAATGTCTAAAGCAAAAGACATAATGTCAGTCATAATGTTTTTTCTATTGTTTTCCTTATAGAGCAGTTAACCACTCCAAGAGACAATTATTCATGCAGTCTTCAAAATGTCCTGGAGGAGTTTCACCTTTTGATTTTGATATTTGGTTTCAAGAACCATATAGTAAAGTATTTTATGGTTGAAATAGTACTTGAAACATTCTGACACTGGCTGTACCAATGAACCTCATTAGGATCCTAGAGTTATTCTTCTCGTATTTATATTTGTAAGTATTATAAAAATGCCAGGCACTCTAAAATTGAATAAAATAAATGACTCTATAATGTAAAACAGAATTATTGGGAAGCTGTTTGTTATAGCTTGGTATAGCCACATATATCTAGCAAGAAAAATATGGAGTAAATGAACTAGATGGGCAATCAGCTACCAGCTTTGGCCTACCATAAACCAAGGAGAAAAGTACCAAGAACATTAATCATTTCTAAGGCTATTGTGAATAAGTAAACAAGCAAACATACAAACAAAATTAAGCCAGGTGTGGTGGCTCACACATATAATCTCAGCATTTGCACTTTGAGTGGCTGAGGCAGAATGATCATTTTAGCCCAGGAGTTCAAGATCACTGAGCAAAATAGGAAAACTCTATCTCTAAAGAAAATTAAAAACAAACAAACAAACAAACAAAACAAATGAAGCAAACAAAGAACTTAGCTGGGCATAGTAAAGCACGCCTGTGGTCTCAGCTGCTCAGAAGGCAGAGGTGAAAGTATTGCTTGAGCCCAAGAGATCGAGGCTGCCGTGAGCCGTGTTTACCCCACTGTGCTCAGCTGGAGTGACAGAGACACTGTCTCAAAAAATAAAATATAATAACATTTTAAAAAAATCTCTAAATGTATTAAGTGTATCAGTTGCAGAGGAGTCTTTGCAGAGCGAACATGATCCTCAGAGAGAATGAACATGATTATCATCATTAATTTAAATATTTGACACTGTGTCATGCAGTGTGCTACCTACGAGGGATGAAGTAACAAGTGACACCACCCTGACTTCAATATACCCTCACGTTAACATTCAAATTGCAGTAATTCATGTTTCAAATAAAATATTAAACATAGGCTTACTATTTCTTCATTTAAAATGAGATAACAGAGATAAGACATGCCTGTTTAAATTTGTTTGAATCTTGTCCTTGAATAATTGAAGAATATTTATATTGGAATTTATTTTCTGTATCATGCCTGTCACTAAATAGAAGTGCTTCATGGTTGTACAATACTATACAACTATTTCAAATAAAAGGAGTTTGATGTGGGCTATTTATATTTCTAATCAAATTTCTAACTTTGATCCTGCTGAGTCTAATTTTATTTGGAATTCCTGAAAAGACCCCTTAGAATAGTTTGTCTGTGTCATGTAGTCATGAGTTCTCACTACATTATAAGTCATTCAAAATTTCAGATTCACATTTTAATGGGAAACTTTCAACATAAAAGCCACAGCACTCAAATTATTGCTGTGAATACCAAATTATTCATATTAGCATATTCATATCAATAAATTATCTTATTTTTCAACCCAAATCGTTTTCAATTAATCTCTCATCAGGGCAATCAGAACTGTTTTGTCATTCTAGAATTAGAGGATTTGCCAATGCATTCTCCATTTCTACTACATTTTCATCATCGTTACATTTAGCCTTTTTTTTCTGAAATGTTATATCTGCAGCAGAATAGATTCAGGGAGTTGAGGAAATCAAGCAGTGTTGATACAAAATTGTCTGTCTAACTGAAGAAAAGAATGCCTAATGAACCAAATGCATTTATATTATCATTTAATAAATATTTTGCCCAATCCTGTCTATCTTTTGCAAGCAATTAAATAATTTTATACTTTGATTTCTTTTTAGCAGTTTCTTAACCATAGCACTCTTGACATTTTGGACCAGATAATTTTGCATTAGAGGACAATTCTATACATTGTAGGGTGTTTAGCATTATTCGTGGTCTGCCTACATGTCAGTGGTACCTGCATATTTATGATATTCAAAACAGTCTAAAGAATTGCCTCATGCGCTCCAGGGGACAAAATTGCTGATATTTGTATTATACATAAATTTAATGAAATGTAATATAGTGAAAACATAAAACAAGAATTAGTCATCCAGAATATTTTTACTGTCCACTGTATGCTAATCACTGGAGTTGCTACTAAGATGAGTGAGATCTTCCAGAGGTGTAAACATGCCAGGAGATTTAAGCCTACATTGCACATGATACTTTCCATTCTCAGGAAGAATCCAGGGACCTTAAATTCTACTTAGAACATGAGAACTTAGATAAGAGCCCATGAACAAATTTAGTTCCTCATTCTTCGTTCCTGAAACTCTTCAGATGGTTCTGCCTGTGATCCAAAAATCCTATAAAAATCACAGATTCATGATAGAGATATCTTGAAAATAAAGTCAAATATTAAAATAGATTCATTTTATTACTGTCCAAAAAGAGCATTGGCGAGGAGTGCTCAAAGACACTGAAATTTTTAGCAGTGTAACTTAATCCTTTCTGGTTCCACTAATCTTTGGAAGGACAATCAGATGACATAGAAATATATTTGAATATTATTAGTCTGAGAATTTAAATGTGTTTCTTCATCATTTCATAATACCCTAACCTTCTTTTGTCAGTCAACATTTCTATAGAAAAGTCTCTCTCTCTGTGTGTGTGTATATATACATATATATATTTCATTAAATTTATTATATATATATATATATATATAGAGAGAGAGAGAGAGAGAGAAAACAATTTGTGCCCACTTTTCTTACATAATTTATTCTCAGAAAATCAGTTTTAATTTGTGAATATGTAGAATTATGACTGGTTATCAGGGTTATTTTACAGGAGCAATTCCTTACTATAAAAAAGAGTCAGTGATAATATGAAAATCAAATTAAATATTTTAAAATGACAGAGTAATAGTTTACAAGCCTACTTTCCAAATTGGAAGAATTCTATCTTGATTTTGTACTCTCACAATCACTGGAATGAGCTTTGGAAATGGCATAACAAGATTCCACTTCTGTGGCAATATCTGCGTGGAGCACAGGGAGTGATATATACTTCATCTATTCTCATGCAAACTTCTTCAGACTGTGATTTGATGGCCTTATGATCCTTTTGGTTGTCATGTTCCAAATGTGAATTAAAGATATTAATGTATTTTGTATTCATAATACAGTGTATTCATAATTCATTGTATTCATCTATAACTCAACTAATGTATCCATATCTTGTTATTCTGGAATTTCTTTGTTTTAATATAGGCTAAATAAGTATCCTGGGATTCAATGCATTTTAGAATGTTCTACTCATTAGGTTAGTAGTTAAAACTATAGCCTTTATTGTCAGATCATACAAAGACTTTTAGGGCTAGATTTTACATTGAAAGCCATCTGCTTAATCTAAGCTCTTTGTTATAATGGCTAATTCAGATTAGATATTATATCAGTTTTAATTTACAATGTAACAACGACCAACTTAGTGACTTAAAACAGCAGACATTTATTATCTCCCAGTTTCTGTGTGTCCATAAATTGGGCACCATTTTCTTAGGGCTACCTTCTCAACTAAGCCTCAGGACCCTCTTGCCAGTTCCCAAAGTTTGCTTGCAAATAGCTGAGAGGCTGCCCATAGTTCTCTGCTGTGATCTTTAATTCTGTTTGTTAACTGGCTTGGCCAAGGTGTCCGATATTTGGTCAAACATTATTCAGAATCTTTCTGTGAAAGTATTTTTGGATGAGATTAATACTTAAATCAATGATCTTTGAAAAAAGCAGATTGCTTTCCATAATGTGAGTGGGCCTCATCCATTTAACTGAAGACCTAAATAGAACAAAATAATGACCTCTCCTGATCCAGAGGGAATTCTGCCATTCTGATGGCCTTTGGATTTCAGCAGAAACATTTCTTCACTAATTCTCAAGCCTACTGGCTTGCCATAAAGATTTTGGATTTTTCAGCCTCCATCATTGTGTGAGCCAATTGTTTAAAATAATCTCTCTCCGCCCCCCTCCTAACCTCTCTTTTTCGCTGTCTCACTCTCTCTCCCTCTCACTCTCTTCGCATTTCTTCACTGTCTCTGGAGAAGCCTGACTGATACACCTGCCGTGTAGCCCTTTCTACATCATCGTAGTTTGTTTCTTCAAGGCCAGCAGAAGAGTAAGTCTTACCCAGCTGGCTACATTTGAGTTTTATACTGTTTAATACAGTCACAGGAAATTCATCCCATTGCCATTGTCATATTTGACTGGTTAGAAGCAAGTCATAATTCTAATATTACTCAAGTGGAGGGGATTGCCAGCTCTGAATTGGCACTAATTCTATGGAACTCAAAATGTCACTGTGGTTCACCAATGAGTATGGGCTTACAGTGGTCATCCTCAGAACTGAAGCCAGCCTCACATTCTATACCTAACTTGACTTTCCCACTAGCTAAGCAGGAAATCCAAAAGAATGAAGATGTATGGAATGCCTAATGAACTATTTCTGCTTTGGAAATGGGGCCTAAACTGTAATCCAGGAAAAGTCTCTTCTTTTCTGGCTCATTTAAGCTCGATTGCTAATGTAGGCCATGTCACCCTACATATAGCATTCAGGTTGACCATCAGCTTGGTGTGAAAACTAACATTCAAGACTATGAGGCTGGACTTCTTATCATGTGTCTTTATGCTTAATAAAGGTACACCACCAAAGGATGAGTACATAGCCAGGTTAAATTCAGTTTCTTATTAATCAATCACATATTCCTCCTCATTTCTGGAGAATCAATTTAAGACGCTTCAGTGAGACTGTAGAGTACAGGAAAAGTTTACATTCCTTATGGATACATGAAGACACAGTAAATTTTCTCTGTCTCTATTCTTAAACAAAATTATTAAAGTGGTATACACCTATTATTTTTTCATAGGTTAGCTCATTGTTTTCACATCTTTCCTCTTCTCTCTTCTTGGAAAATTTGGAGGACAGATGAAGTATGCATACGTTGGCATTTACTCAAGGCATTTACTGTAACTGAGAATTTCTGCAGCTTCCTGGTGAAACCTTCAGAACAACCTTCTCCAGTGCTTCAAACTGAGATCTTCAGTGTTGATTCCACTGAGTATGACAGGCATTTGCTGATTTCCAAAGTTCTTCAGAAAAAGGGGATAAAAATCTAAGAAGAAGTCTTTCACACACAGAGCAGGTTCCTGGATAGTTTCACTATACTGAAGAGACAAAAATCAGAGTTAAAGATCTATTAATGAGGAGGAATAAAATAAAACCTGATGTTTTCAACTGATAGCCTAGAAAGGGAAAGATGCATTCTAGTAGGAAGACTAAAACAAAGGTAAATAGAGTTGTACAAAAACTGCAAACCACAATGCAGGTAGCCCTATCCCTAATTAGATTATAATGAACTTCCTGATTTATACTCTGGTTGAATACACTCTGAAGGAAAAGAACATGATTCAAACCATCTCAATTTTTTTCTGCAGTGATGCAGTTTTCTAAATATTCAATTATGTCTTCTGTAAACAGAGACAATTTGACTTCCTCTCTTTCTATTTGAAATCTCTTACATCTTAATGAACAATTGCCAAGGAAGAAAGAACATATAAATATAAAATATGGAAAATAAAAATAATTCAAATATGTTTTAAAAATTAATGTGGCTTCACAGATAAATTCAATCTTGGCAGTAGAAGACATAGAATTTAAAATAATAGTGATTAGTAGGTTCAAGAAAATATATGATCAGATAAGATATGTTATCATAGAACTAGAATCATAATAATAAAAGAATTAAAAAAATCTAGAACTAAACAACAGCAACCAAAGACTATGAAGAACATGCCTGTGGTAGGGAGGAAATAAAAAGATTATTTTTGCTGCAGCAAATGACAGTATAATAAAAAAGAAGTGTAAAGCTTCTCAAAAGAAGAGGGTTCTTAGTTTTTAGGATTTTTAATCTTATCAAGTAATAGGCGAATTTGAATATTAACACATTTGCTGGAGAAGTCAATGGACTTCAAATATTTGAGTGAATGCTGAGTTACTGTTAATTCAGGGTTTCTGTCATCTATTTTTATAAATATGGGTCTGAACAAACTGGTGTAAAAGGAGCTGGAACTCAGTCTATGATGTACGTTATGGTTTGGTTTGGTATAATCTGTTTTGAGACTCTTACTGAAGTCTATTTTGCTAATTATGATTTCTTGTTTAATTTCCAGTGTAGACCAAATGTGAAAAAAATGCCAGAAGGGCAGGAAAAATAATTTAAATGAAATGATGATGTTATGAAATGGCAATACTAAAGGTCTTCATGACTTCCAGGTTTATGGCTCCACCACCAGGACAATGAAGTCAGGAATAAGATCAGAAAGATAATCATTAGTTTTTTGCATGCTAATTTTGATGTTGTGAATTATGTAATGTTCAGGTGGTAATCTTAAGTAAGCATCGTACTCTTTCTATATAATATCATGTTTGAAATGTATAAAATATAAAAATTAATTAAATGTGAATTCCTTATTTTAGAGCACTGGCAGTTTTATATACTTAGTTTTTCAATAAATAATGTGATTTGCATGTTATACAGTGATTCTCAGTAGATCAATATAAATATAAGTGCTTAAAAAATCGATTTTCAATTTACTTTATATCTACCTCTTTATCGACAAAACATGAAATAACATTTATATAAACAGTAGCAAAGATAAAATGATCTAGATATGACAGATTTTTTCAGGCTTCTTAGATGTTTTAAATAATTTTTAAATTTTGTTTACTCAATTATAAAGTGTCCTATGGGGTTTTGATAATGATGTAAATCTGTAAGTCTAAGGATAACATGCTGAGTTATTAAATTAGCCTCTAAATTAAATTTTAAGTATATCTTAGTTTGACTTTGGCATAACATAAGCTTATTAATCTCAGAAGTGCCTTCAAGTACATTTAAAATGTTATAAAATTTATTTAAGAATAGCCAACATATTTATACATAGAATATACAATATATTTATACATAGAATTCTTATTGCCCCCCATTTTTTAAGAACATGGAAATCAGTATCCACTTATGAAGTTAAATTGAATTGTTATCTATATAAATAAGAAGCAGTTTCTCTGTAAGTTGTGTGATTAATAATTTTACCTGATTCATAAATCATGTATAATCATATTTAATTAAAGCTATGAACAGTATACATGTCAGCTGTACAATCCACTGTCTTCTATATAATCTTCTTTGCTGTTTTAGGTTTCTATTCTTCTTTCATCTCTTGAATTTCTGCTTTATTTTCCTGTATCATTTTTTACACATACTGAAAAATTTACTCATTTTAATCTCATTTTAAGTGATAGTAAACTACGCTTTACTGATTGTTCAGTATATGGAACCATGCACAGGGGTCATGGATGGAAGATACAGGACAAATTATTTGTCTTGATGACCATGGGAAGTAGTTGTACGTAAAGACTGTGTGCTCTTGAGCTTTCTCCACATGCTTGTGAAGCAGAGTACAAACAAGCACAAATATACAAGGTGGAAACCACACTCATGATTGCCTGAAGCATCCAGAAGGAGTGTGTGAAGTGTTAGAAATGGTTGATTTAAAAAAACTGTGGAGAAATTTGAAAAGAAACTGGATTTTAAAAGAGACAGAAGAATATCAAGTGGGCAAAATTCACATGCACAATGGTGTCTAGCACCATCTCACAAATGCCATCTGTTTGTTGAATTAGTTGCAGGTGGGAATGAGCAAGTGCTACGTAGTCAAAATCAGTCAAGTGAGTCTGCCGGGAGCAGAGAGTCTGTAAGGGGAAGGACAAAAATTGAGAGACGAGGTTAAAATAATTTTGGCAAAATTCCAAAATGTTGGAAAGAGCTGCGTGCATTCTGTGTTATAGAGTGGAATGTGGAATATGATGAAAGCAGTGTATGAAGTAGATGTTTCAAAAGCAGTAAACCTTCCCGTGGTAATCTATATCAAAAATGTTGTCATTGTGATGGAAAAGTGTTAGGAAGTACATAGCTGCAACCAGATTTTATAGTTACATTAAAATTTTTGCATAAGTGGTAGGTTGTCTTGAAGAAAAAAAGGTGATATTAAAGTAATTTCAATTATTAACTGTCATTGTTAAGAATAAACACAAAGTTATTTTTTAAACAAAGCATAACTACGATTAGTAATACAAATCCAACTATAGTAATATGTGTGCAATCACCATGTGTATGTTAATACTAACCAGTATTCTAATATTACAGGAGGATAAGATTTATGTAGATTTACTGATGGTTCTGTATTGTATTTAAGTGTTAAAATGATTATATAAGAACTATATGAGTTGTAGTGATTTAACTCAGGCCCATACACAGATTGTCCATTCATAGGTTGCTACACAGGTGAAAGATGAAGGTTTGAAATGAAATGGTAGTGTGGAAACGAATGGACAGAGTTCAGGGAAAATAAGTAGTTTTATTGTACAAAAACAAATAAATGATAGGGTGCTGATGTAGCTTACAGTATGTAATGAAAAAATGAAGGGTGGGGCGACCAGTTTATGATTGGGATTCTAAATGAATTCTTGTATATTTAGGTAGAATGTATATGTAGTCATGTTTGCAGAGGACGTGTTGAAATGAATGTTGAATTTGACTTCCCTTTGGCTCCTTTCTATCCTAAAGTAAGAAGCAATGTTTGTTTGTTTGTTTTTGAGCAGGAATCTCACTCTGTTGCCCAGGCTGGAGTGCAGCAGCACAATCTCCGCTCACTGCAACCTCTGCCTCCCAGGTTCAATCAATTCTCCTGCCTCAGCCTCCCCAGTAGCTGGGATTACAGGCCTGCGCCACCACACCTGGCTAATTTTTGTATTTTCAGTAGAGATAGGGTTTCATCATGTTGTCCAGGCTGGTCTTGAACTCCTGACCTCAGGTGATCCACCCACCTCGGTCTCCCAGAAGTGCTGGGATTACAGCATGAGCCACTGCCCCTGGCTGAAGCAATGTTATTTTTATGGTACAGTTAACAACACTGAGACGTTGTGTGCAATGATCTAAATCTGGAAGAAAAATGCAGGGTTGGGAAGCCACTACAAATGGGTTGCACATGAGATCATTCAGAGGGAGAACACAGTGAGAACAGATAAAACAACTCGAAGACTAAAAATATAAATCTGGAGGCTTACAAGTAAATTGAAGATTTAACAAGAGATACCTCACAGAAAACCTATCTAATGGTTCTGCTGTTGTTTTCCAGCTTTAAAAATAATATCATACTGTCTAATCAGTATTTCACCACACTGACTCTTTGGATTTCAAGGTGAATGTGATGCAAAATGCTTCATCCAGATCGTAGTTTCATAAGCCAATCTTGATTTATTACATCTTTATTGAACAACGCTATAGTTTTAGGACTTTTTCTGGGATTTGTGGGTACATTGCTACATGGAGTAAACACAATGTCTGCTCTTATGGAGTTCAGTAAGTAAATAATAAACATATAAAGTAATGTTAGGGAGTGATAAGCACTCTAAAGGAAAATAAAGCAGAATGAGTAGGAGCAGAATAATGGGAATAAGGTGTTATTTCATGGCAATGATGTGAAAGGCACCATTGAATGTGTGCTATTAGAATAGAATCCTGAATATTTGGAGAGAGGAAATATGCCAGTATTGGAGAGAGGACTGCGTAGAAAAGAGGAAGACGTGAAAATTTCTTGAGGTGAAAATGTGCTCAGCGTGCTTGAGAAGCAGGAAAAATGGTGTTGTGTTTGGATCACCTTGTTCATTGGTGGAAAATGTAAGGCTTTATAAATGAAAAAGAGAATTTTGGATTTACATAAGAACTATGATGAAAAGCCAATGGACAGGCTGGGACAGGAGAATGACAGCATTTGGATTCATATTTTTAAGGAAATATCCAGCCTACCAGATGGAAAAGTGCTTTCACTCCATGACAGTGCAAGAGCAAGGTGAGCAGTGACTATTACAGAGGAAAATGATGGGATCAAAGTTTAGTCTCAGAACATATCATGAAGTTTAATGTATTCGTTTTCTATTATTGCCCTACAAATTACCACAGGTATAGGGAGTTAAATTAACACAAATCTATAATTTCACAGGTCGTTTTCATTTAAGTCAGAAGTTGATATGAGTCTCACTGGACTTCAATCATAATGTCAGAAGTGAGCTCTTGATTGGCATCTCTAGGAAAGAATTCCCTTCCAGGCTCAAGCAGGTTGTTGGCAGAATTCAGGTCCATATGGTTGGAGAACTGAGGTCCTTGTTTTCTTGCTGTCTGACTGCCAGGGGTTGTTCTCAGCTTCTCAAAGTCACCTGCATCCCTTGGCTCCTGGCCCCTTTGTTTTCAAAGCCAGCAAAGACGAATCAAATCCTTCATATGCCTTCTGGCTTATGCCTCTCTTGCCACCCCTCTTTCTTTCTCTGACGGTTTTGTCTTCTTTCTCTGAATTTAAGGGCCCACGTGATTATACTAGACCCACACGCATAATCTGGGATGATATATGATGTCAGCTGACTATCAATTTTAATCCCATCCTCCACATCTATTTTGCTATATAAATATTACATTTACAGTAATAAAAAGAAAAGGCAAATTTCATAGGAGCCAAAGTATCCTGCCCATTACACTTGATCAACCTGATAAGTGATTGCTGATATTTCAATATTTTGACATATGTAAAACATTTGTTTATAGTAATAAGAAAATATAATAGAAAAGATTCATAGGTCCTGCACATAAAATTCTTTCATAAGCATTTAACAGCCATATGAAATTTGTTTTCCCTTGTATAAATATTTTTTGTCTGTATGGAAGAAATACAAATTTTCTCATTCAAAGTTTATCTATTTTTTCCAAATAGTATATGCAATATTGTCTCAATTCTTCCTTGACCAACATATAATATACTTTCCTCACATCTGCTGCATCACTTATCTCCTAAGAGTAATTACATATTTACTAACATTTTGCTTCTCTGTTCGCAGATAAGCTTTCTTATAGCAAAGTAACTGACAAATCACTTTCTGTATTTCTCAGCCCCTTGCATATGGATGGGTCATGTGATCGGTTATTACTAATGAGATGTGAGATGTGTGAAATAGGACACATTAAGGTAAGGCATTTAAGATGTGAGTGTGCTTTCATTGTATTCTCTTTTCTGCTTCTCTGCAAATTACGTGACACTGGCAAAGGTGCCAGCTAATATAAGCATTCTGATTCCCCCAATCATCTTGTGAAGGAAAAACAATCACTGGCTAGAAATATTAGAAATAAATTAAATTCCACAATATTTTCTTTGTTGCAGTTGCTAGTGCTACACTAACAAATATAGAAATTTGTAATTTGAAAAAAATTATGAATAAAATAATCTAAATCAATGGGCAGTGGCTAGGGAGTTAGCTGGGAGGTAGACAACAGGAAAATAACTGGCCCAGGCTGGGAAGATGTCAACCTTTTGACTCCATTACTTTGGAAGGCAAAACCCATCCTTACTGAATCTATATCTCTAAGGGAAATGAGTGGAAAGAGCCAGCATGTTACTGTGCATTGTTTGTTTCACTACTACTAGCAAGTTATCACATGGAATGGATTGACTCAGACAGCAATGATCCACTTTGCTACATAAAACTAAAAGGAAATAGAGTGCTGATTTTGAGGTCTCAGGTGGGCCACTTTGTATAAAATCGCAGGAAATAATACTGGGATCATTTTAAGTCATAAGATCCAATAAAAAGTACCACTTAAGGAAAGAAATCCAGTAGTGAGGCAAAGATCACATTAAGGGGTAATCTTTCTGTATGCAACCCTACTGTTTAATACACCTGCCATTTGAGAAAGAGAAATGCATGAAGAAAAGAAGGTTAAAAAAGTCAGTACATAAATGAATAAGATGTGAACATTTTGTCTGGGAAAGAATTACAGGTGGTTGCTGACACATGAAATAGACTTTCTCTTTTGCCACTCGTTATCATTTTTGAATATGGTATTTCGTAAGATTTATGCAAATTATAAAAGTATTGTTCATACACAATTCCTCTAGAATTATAGTTCAATATTTAAGAATCATATGCTATGACGGAAACATAAAATTATTTTCATTTTATTTACAGCCAATTCCTAACCAATTAAAAATCATTTGCCTTTTAGGAGCTCATGATTGGAAAGCCCTGACATCTTCCCACTAAGTTTTGACGAAGTTCTAAGAATTACAGTATTTGGAGTGTTTAATATTATCAGTAGGATGGAATGCCACATTCAGTAATCTGTTCTCCCAGCTGACCTAGTTTTATTGTACTCTGTGACAATACTTAAATCAACCAAAAGGTAACTTGTGTGATATAAAAATTAATTGAAGAAATACATTGATAAAATCTTACAGCAACTTACTAAAAGCATGCATACATTTGTAACACCTCAAATACACACATTATACAAATTCATGTCATTTTAAACTATGTGATAGAGCTTCCGATCATAATAAAAATGTGTACCAAAAAGGGCAGTAATTTAAATTTATTTTTACCTGCCCCTAAACTCAGATTCATGGTAAAAATTAATGTCAAACTGAAACTGTCATGGGGAAAAGCACTCTCAGTAATATAATCAGCAGAAAATGATGAAAACACAATCACAAAATATATAGCCAGAGGAAAAAGATGTGACAAAGCTGACAAGCAAATGGAATCCAACATAACTCTTCTCTGTGAGCTGCTTACTTGCAGACAGATAAAAACCAAGGAGCAACAATGTTACCACCTCCCTTGAGCAATATCATTGCCTTGTGAGTAACAAGAATGACAGACATTGACTGTGTTTCTAGATCTGTGAGGCTGTAAGGTCCTTTATGTATCTTGAAAGACACAGAGGTATAACTGACGGCATAAGAGGCCTATAAATTTCAAGTGTAGGGCAAAAGTAGACAAGCTTGAGAATATATTTGCCCACTTTCAAGGATAAAAGTGAGAAAAATCAAATGAGACTAATAACATGATAAATTACTGGAGAATAAATTATTAAAATATCTCTTTTTCCTTGGCTTTGTGCACAAGCTTCCAGGATAATCAACATGATCTAAAACAGACAATGTTAGATAATTAAAGAATAATTTGCCTGTGGTGACATAGGATATATAATTAATTAGTAGACCAGATTCCATATGTTTACTCTTTTCTCCAGGAAAGCTGCTGTTTTAATGTGCTGATACAGGGCAACTATAAAAATAAAAGTACCAAGAATCAGAATATAAATTTAAAAAATTAATAAACAGTACATATTTTCTGATTTTTATACATATTCTTCACTAGAAATAAAGATCAAAAACATGTTTGAATGTTTTGTAAAGCTTTGAAAATTAGATTTAATTGCAACTACTTATGATGAATTTATATCACTATGTCAAAATAATTAAATTTATTTTACAAAATAAAAGCTTACAGTAACAATATTAGGGATGTGTGTATGTTATTTTAATCAGGACTGCCCTACATACAACATTATGAAGTCTATTGATATACTCAAAAATTAATTTGACTATTGATTTTATAGTTGAATTAATTAAATGTATTTTGAATATATATAAAAGAGATTAAGATTCGTCAGCCAAGGAAGGTAATATTTTATCTCCTTGGTCTTCACCTTCTTGTGTTACATATGTGAATATGTTACCTGCCATGCAAAAGAGACTTTGAAGATGGAATAATGGATGCTACTGTACTTCTGTTACATAATAAAGGTATATGCTTTTTGGAAACCTTTAAATTTAAATTTGTGGTGGTTTTTTTATAATGGCAATACAAAACAAAAACATTCATACTCATGTGCATGCATATGTGTATACATATTGAGGGACTGTGTTAAGGAAAAAAATCTTCTCTTCCAGAGACCACAAGGGGCCTAGTTTCAAAGGCAGGAGCTTCCTAGCACCATGCCTCCATCCACGCCCCCATGTGGGAACCTAGAGTTCTTTGTTTTACTTTCCCGCTGACTGGGCTAGGTAGAGGAATCCAGGTGGGTCTCTTTGTTCAAAAAGCCCACTGAAAGCTCTGGGAGAGGGTCTTCTGTTGGGGACCAAGTAGCCAATCCGGTATCAAAGTCAAAGATCAATCACCACAGTAGAAGTTTGAAAGAACTCCTCTTATTGGACGAGAACATTAATGGTGCGAATAACTTCAGGGTTAAAACACCACTGCTCTTTACCTATACAGGCTCCTTCCTTGGATTCCCTCCTACCGCAGCCTAAGAGCTCTCTCTCTTTTTTTCTCTCTCTGCCTAATAAATCGCTCTCTGCTAAACTCTTTGGGCCCATGACATTTATTTCAAAAGTAAGCTCACCGTGCCTCTGGGGTCCTTTTCCCCATTCCTGGGGTAAGAGAGGCCAAGGACCTGGGCACATGAAAGCAGGGAACTGAGAATATTTTCAGGATGCCCTGCTCCCTCCATTTACAATATATATGATCCTATAAATATGTTTTTCATTCAGGAACATAATAAATGGTGTCTTGGAGGACAAAAAGAGCTAATTCCTCTTCAGTTATTTCTCTCAGGGAGTACATTGCATATTAGTATGTGATTTAATTTAAATATTTTAGGCTACCTGCAGTTTCATTGTTCCTTAGGGCTAACTGACTTCACAGATTTTGATGCTCATTTTGCTCTAGAGATGGTATCTTTGCATTATTCATGTTTGCTTTATCTATCTACCCTATGAGAATTTCAAGAGCTCTAATTTTGTGTGTGTTTGTATGTGTGTATTTTAACTCTTTTTTGTTTAACTCTGGAGATTATTTTGGTAACAAAAGGAATGAAAACATTTTATAGGCCTTTCCACTTACAGTGACTACCAACTAAATTTATGAAGTATGAATTCAAGTCGAATTGTAAGTATGTTGTTAGTAACATTGAGAATATTCACTGATATCATATTACACCCATGAAAGTATTGAAGCAATGGTCAGAATAGGAAAATGACAATTTAAAAATAAATAAGGCTGAACTACCAAAATACTTGGCAGCTACAACAAACGGGGACTGCTTAACAGAGGATTCACATAGGTAGAATTTCAGAAATTTGCCGGAATATAATTACTAATAAAGTTTTAAATATATTTTATTCCAAAATATTAGGTGGGTGCAAAAGTAATTACGGTTTCAGCCATGACTTTTAACAGCAAAAAAGTTAATAAATGCCTTTATTAACCAAATATTTTAAAGTGTTATTATAGTTTTTCTTTCTTAAATTGTTTTTGAGTCAATATATAAGAAGATTAACCTAAGCGTATTGATAAATTTTATTAAGAAGTTGTGTAATTTAATACTTTGAATGAATTGTATTTTTTAATTTCACAACATTTTATGAGGTATCTTCCTCACCCTCTATTTTCCACGTAAGACTTGAGCAGGGTTGGGCACAGTGGCTCAGGCCTGTAATCCCAGCACTTTGGGAGGCCAAGGCGAGTGGATCACCTGAGGTCAAGAGTTCGAGACCAGCCCGACAAACATGGAGAAACCCCATCATTACTAAAAATACAAAATGAGCCGGGTCTGGTGGCACATGCCTGTAATTCCAGCTACTCGGGAGGCTGAGGCAGGAGAATCACTTGAACCTGGGAGGCAGAGGCTGTGATGAGCCAAGATCACACCATTGCGCTCTTGCCTTGGCAACAAGAACAAAACTCCATCTCAAAAAAAAAAAAAAGAAAGAAAAAGACTTCAGCAACAGGGAAGTTAAGAATTCACTTAATCCTAGCTAAAAGGCTGAGAAGCAATGATGTTAAGAATTCAAAGTGAAATAGTTAATAATTGACAGACTCAAGTACTGAATTCAGAGCTTATAATTGTCAAACAAGTTGTTAAAAATAGCATACAATGTAAAACCCTTTGAAAAAAGAAGTTCAAGTTAGCTGGGTATGATGGTTTTAACAAAATTCTGCAACATTTACTAAAGTGAAAAACACAGACCTCATGATGAATATGACAGAAATATATAAGTAGTTTCCAAATAACCTTTCATATGCTATAAATATGATAAAATAATTTTGAAAAAATTATGATGACAATGAAAAATTCTCATAAAATGATATGAGCAATGATAATGCAAATATGTATATTCAATATATTTAAATATATTTTGTGAAAGATTGCTATGTGCCAGATACTTTACTAAGAATTTACACAAACTCATTAAATTTTCATGTATTCATTCCAGGCCTATCATACAGCTTCTTTTCTTTCTCCAGAGAAGTAAGGGATGGGAAAAGGAAACAGACAAGGGGATATAGACAGAATATTAAATAAAGGCAATGCTGCCATGATCATGGACGTCACATAATAATCAATAAATTCATATGAAACCAGTGATAATCACTATACATATAAATAGTATAATTCTTACTTAAAATAAATTTCCTACTCATACAGTTTTGGGTTTTTTTTTTTTTTGGTAACAATGACTTCCACCATTGTTAAAAAATGTTTTGTTTCCCAGAAAATTTCTCTGATTTTAAATTAGTGCTAACATATGATCCAAAGCTTGAGTCTTTGCACTCTCTTAATTTAATACTTTGTATTCTCCTGTGTAGATAGTCAGGTGTTGAGGTAGCTCACTCTTCCTTTTTGTTTGAATATGTATGTTTGGAATGGATTGAGATAAGAGAAAGACAGGGAAACATTTGGATACACTGTGAAAAACTTGTAAAATTGGTGACACCTTAAGGAAAATTTAAGTTATGTTACTGTAGGTGGTCCTTTAGAATACCAACACTTCATTGGTATATGCATGTTCTGTGATTAGATCCCAAATATGTTTGTGGGGTTGAGCATCATGTCACCTTTTTTTCTTTTTTATGCTCAATGTTATATATAAATTTACAGTGCTGCAAATGAAGTAGCACTTGAACATAAATTTCCTCAGCAAGGCAATGTATGTACTTCTTTAGAAAGGTGTCTTACAGATGGAACAATGGCAAGCATATACCTGGACAAGGGAGGGGAAGAGGTTCTTATTTCTGACAGAAGTAGCCCCTGCTGCTGTGTCATTCCCCTATTGGCTAGGGTTAGACCACACAATCTAGGCTAATTCCGATTGGCTATGATTCCTTTACAGGAATTTTTTTAAGACCTTAATGAACGTAGGTTATTATTATCCTCATTGTTATGAGGAGGGGAGGTGAAATGAACAGGTGAGTGAATGTGTGGACAGATGGATGGATGGACGGACAGACGGATGGACAGACGGAGGATGGATGGATGGATGGAACATTATACCATGGTGGGTGTAATGATGGAAGGAAGGAAGGTGGATGGATGGATGGATGGATGGATGGAAAGATGGGTGGAAAGATGGGTGGAATGCAGGGAACATTCATCCCCAATCAGAAAACTTTGGAAGGCAAAGGACGGAGAATGAGTTTTGTTTTGGATACATTGCATTTTTAATGCCTCCACAAGGCATCCCGTCAAAAGTGTCAAGGGGCAGCTGATGGCACAGACCCAAAGTCCAAGAGTGCATTCTGGGCTGAGGATATAGGAGAAGCCATAGAGCAGGGCAGGAAGCCAGGGCAGAGAGTGTGGCCTGGAAAGAAGGCAGGCGGCATCCTAGCAGTCCGGTGAGGACTCCTGCAGTGTCATATAAACTCCAGATGGCTGAAGGTAAAGAAACCTCAGTTCATGGAACCCAAACATCAAAATCAGGGAATGCTGGGTCCAGTAGCTCAGTTGTAAGCTTGGGAATCTCCTTGCTTTTAAAGAGAGCAAGGGTAGAAGCTGGAGTGGTGGGATGGGAAGGACAGTTACAGGACAGTTCAGAGCAGGTAACCGGGACTCAGGTCAAAGCAGGTGACCAGAGCAGGTGACCCAAGCAAGTGACCAGAGCAAGTGACCAGGATGAGTCAGGACAGAGCAGGGAACTGGTAACAGATGGGAACTACTGATTAGAACTGGTGGAAAAGTGTGTTTACTGAAACTGCAAGGAAGTTAAACTTTGAAATGGAGGACAAAGAACTGAACATACTGACATACTGTTTATTTGCAGAGGCATTTAGAATTAATTGTATCCAGCACTCAAGAACTATGGTCTCATGGACCTAGGGGCATATCACCTACCCCAATCCCTCCCAACTGCCTCTTGTTTTCAGTTATCTGAATTTATAGCAATCACCTGGAAGATGAATGCTGGTTCCATGAAACCACTGCAATGTGTACCTGTTGATATTGCAAAGCCACAGTTTTGCTTACTGTGGTGAAAGACTACACTGACAGAATCTAAGCAGCATCCTAGAGTAGAAAGGTCAGGTTTGGGTATTTATATTTTGTTTTCTGTCTAAATTGTTTCTTTTGATCCAAGCACTTAATTGGTATCAGGATTATAATAGTTTAGGATAGGTGGAAATAGTTAATTTGGGGGCAAGATGTTTGAAGACTCTTGGAATGTAAACAATCATTTGATGCTATCTCTTGGAAAATTGAGCAGTTTTAAATGGGTTTCCAAGAGTTCTTTAAATTAAGGGTAATATTATTGTAAACAAATCATGGGATAGGCTCAGGTTCCCCCTCCCCCAATTTGCTGTGCCAGAGGTTCTCGGGCTCCTTTACCCCAGGAATGGGGGAGAATCCCTGGGCTGCGCTGTGGGCTTACGAGTTAAGTAAATATTGGACCCAAAGAGTTTTGCAGAGAGTGATTTATTAGGCAGAGACAGAAATAGAAGTAGAGAGAGCTCCCATGCTATTGTGGGAGAGGATCCCAGAGAGGAATATCTGCACAGGTGGAGAGGGAGAGACAGCTCCCACATTGCCCTGAGGGAATCTGGAGAAAGAGTCTGCACAGGTAAGGGGCAGTGGGGTTTCAACTTTGAAGTCATTCCCTCCCCCACTCATTCATGTTCTTGTCCAATTAGAGGAGTTCTTTTAAACTTCCTCTGGAGTGATTGATCTTTGGCTTTGATTCCAGATTGGTTGCTTGGGCAACCAATAGAGTCCCTCCTTCCAGGGCTTTTGGTAGGCTTTCTGAACAAAGGAAGCTCACCTGGAATTTTACCTAGTAGGAAAGATAGGCAAAGAATTTTCGGTTCCTGGATTGGGAGGTCGCTGGAGGCATGGAGTTGGGAAGTTCTTGCCTTTGAAACCACGTCCCTTGTGGACCCTGGAAGATAAGTTAACTAGTACCTCCTTATTTTCAAACATTATTTTTCTGGTCAAGAGTTCTCTAAAATAGTAAAGTCACATAAAAATGACCATGAAATAGAAAATTCATGATAGTGGAGATTGCCAATGATCAAGTAATATAAATAGTAAGCTCTATGTGTGTGTGTGTGTGTGTGTGTGTGTGTGTGTGTATTTATGTATAATTTTGGTTCTCAATGTGAAAAGCTAATTCCAAATTTCAAATTAACTTGTCACTGTAATTCATTTTAAGACAAATAAAATTAAAATGAAGTAATTTAGGATTATATTTTTAAAAGTTGATTTGGGAGCTGAAAATATTGTTAATCATGCATGCTAATGCATATCTGTAAGTCAGAAAAGAGAGTATTTATTGTACTTTAAACAGGTATCTTACACTTTTGTCACTAATTCTAGGGAACTTATTTACAGTGTTGCCCACTGAAGTTAGGAAAGATAAGAACTGCTTAAAATGCTAACAGGATTATTTTTCCAAGAATATACTGATCTTTTAATAGTATACTAGTGAACATTGAAAAGATATCCCTTACAGATTCCGGGACATACATGTATAAGCTGGGATACACACACACACACACACACACACACACACACACACATTCATGTGGTTATAAACATAAAAATATCACAGACACATATATTTATTCCCAAAAGACTAGGAAACAAGAAGAAATATGCTTACAATGAAATGTAACCTAGAAAATACAACTCTGAATACAAAATATCATGTCCTTCACCTTTGCTCTGTTATTTCGGGTTTTTTCTTAACTCATCTCCTTTGCCACTACTGTGATAGAGTTTGTTCATACTCAGCACTAGAGCTTTTCACTTTTTGCTGTTCAGAGGCTATTTAATTTTAATTGCTCCCTGAGCATAGGCCAATTCAGGATGGCAAGAGCTGAGCAAGAATCCTTCACAGATTCTTTGAAGTTTGGAGAGCTGCTATTCACATTGCCTCAGGCTTCCATTTCCACATTTGTGTGAAAATGTAAGCAGCTAAGCACCTCTGTCTACATGCCCAATGTTACTATAGCTGAAAATATCTTGTGCAGATTTAAGATTTTTGTGACTCCCTATGAAGTTTCAACTAAGGATATTAAACAGATGCTGTTTTGCTACATGCATTTAAAATTGCCTTAAAATACATGATTGTGAATGAATATCAGTACTTGAATTAATTAAAGTAAACCAAAGATGCACACTGAACCTTTAATACTAGTGTTTGAGTTTGAGAAGAGGGGCTTTGAAGAACAATAAGTCATTACCATACTGGAGGATAAAATCATTAACTGTACTTTGTAACTTAACATATTTAGTATATGCAAAATATGCTCACTAGTACTGATCTTTATAAAGGCATAATAATTTATTAAAGCATTTAATTTCTTGTTTTTTGTCTAAAAGAAAAACTAGTAAGAAATAAACCACTAATATGTATATAAATTAGTCAACGAGTACTGTTCATTTATATTAAAATTGGAGGTTTATTTCTAAATTTATAAATTTAGAAAATTTTGTTTGAACCTCGTGTTAGCATATTCCAAGATCCCTATTTATTACATTTTACAAGGAGGGCATCAGTGCAGTATTTTTTGTTTACCATTTTCCTAAGTAGCATTTCCCCAGATTATAGCTGAAATCTTTTATTTAGGTCCATTTAGGACGTGTTATTACTCTTTCAGATTACATTTCAATTGGGTATTCCATTCAGCTGCTATTTTTAACAAGAAATCAAGAAAGAAGCTACTTGTACAATATGCCTTGTACTGGTTTGTGTTTATCTTCCTGGTTTCTCACTTCTGTTCCTTGGGACATCATTGAAACCAACCACCCTTTTTCATGTCCTTAAATCATGCTGCTTTTGGGAACATGTGAACTAAGAAAGAAGAATCTTCCTCTCCAAACTCAGCAATTCAATCTAAAAAATTCTACGTTTACCTATTTTGATTTTGAATGTGTTCCAGGTTTTGATTTTTGAAATGTTTTGCTGTAAATTACAACATAATTTACAAATCACCATTTGTTGATTCTACCTGGTAGTTTTCTGATAACATAGGAATGATTTCTTCTTTCCATATTCTGTTCTAATCTGCTGATGTTCTTTGTATTCAATTCTTGATTATGTGACTAAATTGAAGAAAGAATATTATCACTCGTCCCTTATTACACATTCTTTACTTTAATTGGATATTAAAAGCAGCAATGGATTCAACATAAATATAAGAGAAACAATAAAATTACTAGGTAACATATAGAAGAAAGAAAGGCCTGGCCGGGCACGGTGGCTCAAGCCTGTAATCCCAGCACTTTGGGAGGCCAAGGCAGGTGGATCAAGATGTCAAGAGATCGAGACCATCATGGTCAACATGGTGAAACCCCGTCTCTACTAAAAATACAAAAAATTAGCTGGGCATGGTGGCACGTACCTGTAATCCCAGCTACTCAGGAAGCTGAGGCAGGAGAATTGCCTGAACCCAGGAAGCGGAGGTTGCGGTGAGCCGAGATCGCACCATTGCACTCCAGCCTGAGTAATAAGAGCGAAACTCCATCTCAAAAAAAAAAAAAGAAAAGACCCTGCAGAAACAGCCAGACTCCATCTCTGCATACAAAAATGGGAGAATCTTGTTTCACTGGTTTTATTTCTGAGAGTGGACAGGCATGTAAGGCAAGGTAAAATAAAGAATTGTATGTTCAAACAACATTATGGTAATACAGAATAAATCTGGCTTAGATGCATAATTCTGCACCCTTTTCTTTCCTTCCCAACCAGTCTTCTGCCTTTGACTCCTAGTAGTTGTGTATGAGAAGAAGAGGTAGCCCATGATTGCCTTTTTAAGAGGGAGTCTTTTTTTCTTAAGTGAAGAAAACAAAGGAGGTGGGGGACAAAGAATGAAAAGATAGTAGACACACTGAAAAGATAATAGAAGCACATTTTGTATCTATAAGAGGTAACTGTCAGAATTGAAATAGCCTGGTACCCAAGGCAAGAAGTCAGATAAAATTACGGAAAGAAAATAGAATAATATCCATGATGTAGATATCATTTTAGCAAGACTTTATTTGACAGTGATACTCAGCCGGTATCTAGGTTAAAATGGGCAATTTTGTCCAAGATTATTTATATTCTGGTTCTGTCCCATACTGTATTTCAGATTAAATCCATATCTTGTACCAAGACAGATTTGAATATTCATCTGGGTCCAAACAAATACCTTATTTACCAATCAACTAAGGTACAATTCAAGGGAATAGACTGTTTCTACAGTGAGCTGGTCTGTCTTTGGAATATTACCACAAAGGTGCATTGATGTAAAAAGTACAGATCAAGCTGTAGCTTTTTTTTTTCTTTGCCAGCATACATAATTATTTTTATTTAAAAAAACTAAGATTCTTCAACTTCTCTTAATTGACATTAAATTTCTTTTAAAGGTCAGCACCTGGGATGAAGTCATTCTTTTTATTTTATTTTACTTTAAGTTTTGGGGTACATGTGCAGAATGTGTAGGTTTGCTATAGATAAACATGTGTCATGGTGGTTTTCTGCACCTGTCAACCCATCATCTAGGTTTAAAGTCCGGAATGCATTAGGTATTTGTTTTAATGCTCTCCCTCCCTTTCCCCCCGACCCCCCGACAGGCCCTGGTGTGTAATGTTCCCTTCCCTTTGTCCATGCGTTCTCACTGTTCAATTCCCCCTTATGAGTAAGAACATGCAGTATTTGGTTTTCTGTTACTGTGTTAGTTTGCTGAGAATGTTGGCTTTCAGCTTCATCCATGTCCCTGTGAAGGTCATGAACTCATTCTTTTTTATGGCTGCATAGTATTCTATGATGTATATGTGCCACATTTTCTTTCTCCAGTCTATTATTGATTGTCATAAAGGAATATTTGGATATACCATGAGATATCACATGCAATGCATAGAAATATTACTTAATGGAATTCTACTCAAAATCTCAAAAATTTGTCAAGGAGTATTGTAATTTAAATGGAAGAGTGAATGCAAAAACTAGTCATGACATTTTCAAAATAAAAAAGAATAATTTCTTTTACTGGTATCAAAATGTACAGGATGGTGAAGTCACAGTTTTTCAAGCACTGGAAGTAAGCTAGTGTAACAATTTTAGAAAATATTAGTACTATCTTGTGAAACTGAAGATATGTAGATTCTGGAAATTTTACTCCTGGGTAAAATTTTATCTACAAAACTGTTGTGAGTGTGCATGACGAGACAGGCATGTCATTGATTGAATAGTTTTGAAAAACAGACACAAGCCACTTGTTAATCAAGTGGAGAGGGAGTTAATAAATTGTGACTTGTTTACAGGGTGAAGTTTCATAGAGTCTCATAAAAAGGTGAATACAAAGACATACATGAATCTGAGAAACATAAAGCCGAATGAAAAATAATTTTGGCAGACTACGTATGTTTTGACACTATTTTTTAAAAGTCTTAGACAATATATTTAGAATCATACACAGAGAAGATAATCCAGTTAAAAAAATTCAAAGTTATAAATAACTTAAAATTCAAAGTACAGACAGAGGGGTATAAAATTTTGGAAAAGGACCCAGGTAAATTTAACATTTTTGATATGTTTTTGTTCATTTTATTATTGTGATTCGTGGTTTATTTCTGTGTAAAATACATATTTTATATGTATCAAATGTTATAATGAAAAAATGTAAATAAGGCTGCATTGCAGGAAACAAATCTGAATATGTGCAAATTAAAAATATGAAAATCTCACTAGAGGAAACGATGATGGACAAAGCTGAGGAGCACATTGTGTGCTAAGAGCCTGCTCTGTGGCATTATCTAAAAGAGGGATACAGAAGTCCAAACAGACGTGGAGGAGGAGAAAAAGATTATGGCAAAGAGAATAGATGAGACTTCTTTAAACATCTAAAGAAAAATTCCGAAGTAAAGGAAGATAAAACGGCAGAAAGAAATCCATTGTAATAAAAGAAACAATAATTACTATTTATTAGATTATTATAATGTTTAAACATTTTTATCATAATATCTCTCAGAACTGTTTAGGAATAGACTGATAAAATTTCAGAAACAAATTTCAAAAACGCAAGTGAAAAATCCGTGAATGTCTTAAGAAGAAAAATAAGGTTGTCTAAAATATACAGATAATTAGATTAGCCCGAGATCTGTGTGTGTGCATTAATCACTAGTGAAAATGGATAAAGTCAAATTCTTGGAAACATTCTTTTCCTAGCAAATTGTCAATAAATTGTCAAATAAGTCATGCATTCAATTAAAAAGACAAAATACATTTTCCTTCAGGTAAAAATTCAGAAGTTTACAGTGCCTTCCGAAAGAATTCATAGCTGTTTTGTAACAAATTTTAAAGAATCTAAGAAAGGGAAAGATGTAGAATATTTTATAATAATGTTTTTATACCAGAACATGCTTTTGTTTAATATGTATTACTGAATCTTGATTATCATGCAGTGTGAAATATAACTATTTATGTTTTCCAGGTGACCTCAAAATATTATATTAGATACAAAATTCATTTGTTATTTTCATTCTTAAGAAGTAAGGTATCAAAAGAAATTTCTCTTTTCTGATGAATGGTATCTACTAGAAACCTGAAGAAAATATTTAGTTAAGGAACAAAATAGAAATATCTCCACAAAATTTAATAAAAAGTCAATGTCTTAGCCAAAAAAAAGGAAGAGTCATATAATTTTCTCAGTGTTTTCATCATTTGCATGATGTCATTTTTGAACATGATATAATTATTTACCTTAAATATCTTAGAAATTATATGTAAAAGATAAATTTTAGGAGAAAATAGAAGAGGATTGATATAGTTTGGTTATGTTTCCCCCAGAATCTCATGTTGTAATATAATATCCAATGTGGGAAATGGGGCCTGGTTAGGGGTGATTGAATGATGAAGGTGGATTTCTCATGAATGGCTTAGTGCTATCTTCTTGATGCTATCCTTGCAATAGTGAGTGAGCTGTCAAGAGAACTGGTTGTTTAAATATGACTCCCCTTCTCCCTCTCTCTCTTGCTTCCTTAGGCCCTCACCAGAAGCACTGTTTTTTCTGTACAGCCTGTCGAGTGGTGAGCCATTTAAACTCCCTCTTTTTCTATAAATTACCTAGTCTTCTGGATTTCTTTCTAGCAACACAAGAAGGCCTAACACAAGGATATTTCTACAAAGATCAGATGATAAATTTTATCTAGATCAGAGCTGCATAAGAAAACTCTCTATGATCATGGAAATATACTCCACGAAAATCCTTTGGGAAATTTCTCACCATCCTCATACCAAATTTATGGACCAACTTCTATCTAACTGCATATCCTCTTTTCTCAGCCCTGTTACTACAGATTCATGACCTGCTCCTTTCAGATGGATTTATTTTGCCTGATCTCTGGGTCCTTTCTATTTTTGCCATCTCAATTTATGCAATCCAATTATTCTCTCATGCATGTGTGATTTCTCCCCATGCATGCCAAATTTCCTTCAACAGATAAGTACACTAACACTTCTAATTAAGATAAAAATATATCTTTTGGTCTCATGTTCCTCTTTGGCTATGGACCCTATTTTTTTCAATCCTCTTTCCAACAAAAATTGTTTAAATAGTTGTTCATATTCAGAATCCTCACTTTCCCACATTATGTTCTGTTTTTGACTTATTCTAAATAACGTTTCACCCACAGCCCTCCATCCAAACTGGAAAGAGAGTAGACTCCACCTTCACCTTTAAATGTTTTCTCGTTGTGTCTTTTTAATTCCATACTCTTCCATTTTCCTTCCTCTTTCACCAGACACCACTACTGTCTATTTTTGGGATTTCTTCATCTACTCACCTTCTAAATTTTGCCACCAATACCCTTGCTTCTCCTATAAACTCCCATCTATACAAAGAGGCTGCTTAAAGTCCATTTCTCCCCCTTGACCAGCAATTTATCTATTATTCAACATTTAACTAAGTAAAAAAAAAAATCAGTTTGATAGCTTTTGTGTCAGAAATTAAGTGTAGCTTGGCTGAGTGTCTCTTGCTCAAAGTTTCTAGAGATACTGCAACTCAATTGCAAGAGGGGTTTAGTTATCCCAAAGCTTGACTTAGTAAGGGTCAGCCTCAAAGTTCACTCTGTCTTCTGGACTCTTGGTTCTGCTTGCACAGCCATTTAATCTTTATTGTAAAAGTCAACATGCATTCGCAGCTAAGTAGTTTTCTCAGCCTGCTTTCTAACTGTAGAGGTTTGGGAATCCAAATGCCTTTTATTTCAGTTCAATCTGGTGATGTTTTTGCATATGTAAGTGTTTAAAAGACTTCACGGATCTTTTATAAATCCTTTTTGGGGATCATTCCATTAGAAAAAAAAGATATGCCACAAATCTCCTATCATGTCTATCCCTTTGTCTCCTATCGAGACCAAGGAGGAGTGGGAGAGGAACCCTTCACACTTGACAGAGATCCTTCCGTTAGATTGAAAGAATTTGTGTAAAACCCCCTTACTCTCCTTCAAGGGTCTTTTATTTGACTGAACAGTACTCTACGGCATGACCTGTATTAGTTGGGGTTCTCCAAAGAAACAGAACCAGCAGGATATGTTTGAATATAAAAAAAAGGCTTCTTATAAAGAATTTGTTTATGTAATTATGGAGGACAGGAAGTCTAAAACCCACATGTAGGCTGGCAGGCTGGAGATCCTAGAGAACCGATGGTACAAATGAAGTCTGAAGGTAGCCTGCCTACTGGAGAATTGCCTCCTGCATTGGGATGATAGTTCTTGTTCTACACAGACTTTCAGTTGATTTGATGAGGTCCACCCGCATTATGTAGGGCAATCTTTATATTCGAAGTTCACTGACTTAAACATTAATTTTGTCCAAAACATCCTCCAAGTTGGCACAAAAACTGAACAATCACACCAGTTTTGATCTTTCTGAAGTATTAGGAAGAGGTTTAATAGTCACACCTTGAGTTTTAATTTCATGCCATATTTTTCTGGTAGTTCTCTGGATTTGGTCTTTTGAAGCTGTTTCTTAATTTAGCACCTAATTTTAGCACTTAAAAAAAAAAAACTGCATCAAGCTCTCGATTTTTTTTTTTTTTACTGGTAAGTAGATCACCCAGATCATTAAGTACACTTTCCTCTTTCCACATAAAACAGATGACCATGTTTATTAAAGTTCTTCAACTACATAACAACAGTGGCCTTTCTTTAAGTTTCAGTGTTTTCCTCACTCATCCACAAGCTCCTCAAAGCCATAAAGTATATGAATAGCATGTTCAGTGCACTTTAAGCTTTCATAATCACTCTCCTCCATGGGCACAACTGGTTTCAATGCTGCTTCTGCATTTAAGTTAGGGAAACACTCCAACTCTAGGTATATAAATCTGTATTAGTTATCTATTACTAAAAGAAAGAAAAGAATCTTACTGATGTAAAACACATGTGTGCGTGCACGCGCGCGACACACACACACACACACACACACTTAGGACCTCACAATTTCTACACCTAATCTTAGCCAAAAGGCTGATAAGTGATCCCTCCTCACAGTTTCTGTGGGCAGGAATCTAGGTTCAGCTTAACTGGATGGTTCTATCTCTGGAGTCCCAATCATCGCAATTTGGCTGTTGGCTGGGGCGGAATTCTCCACTAGGTAGATTCTACTTCCAAGGTCCACCACTGTACTGTTGGCCACTGCTGGATGTTTCTTGTCCTTCTGGCCACTGAGTAGGGTAGCTTAAAAAATGGCAGGTGTATTGCTGGAAAGTGAATGAGCAAGAGAGCAGCAGAGAATGCTCAGAATCGAAGCCACAGTCTCCGTGACCTATTTTCAAAATTGACATTCCATCTTTTCCACCAAATTCTATTCAGGAAAAGCCAGTCGATAAGCCCAGGCTACATACACAAGGCGGGTGGTATACAAGGGTGGGGACCTTTGGGGAACATTTTACAGCCTTCTTGGTACACCATAACCACATACTTACTGCTCACTTTTAAGCCACAAACAAGATTTTCAAAAAGCCAGTCTGTATTTCCTACATCCTTGTCCACGCTTGCCAGTCATTCCACCTGATTTATCTTCTGACTTCATTATTTCACCAACAGTGCTTGCACTGTGATCACCAATAGCCCTCTCATTGCCAAATAACGTGGGTCTTTTTTTAGACTATCTCTTAGTGAAAAGATCAATCTTATCAATATTCTTCCAACCACGTGAGTTGCATGACGTGACTCTAATTTCAGTTTCCTTTTAGAGGTTTTTTCCTCCTAACTTTCTCTATCGTCCCTTCTTCTAACTTCTGTTTGCACGTTGATGTCCCTAGGATCCATTTTCTTTCTCTACGTTTTCCTCAAGAAAAAAAAATTATTTTCTTCTGTGTCTGTCTCTTCTGAAGTATCTCAAATTTATATTTCCCTTCTGTGATCTTCATCATCATTCATATTCATATTTCTAATTTCTACACCAATCTTGTGATGTATCTACCATATGTGATATAAGCATCTCAAATTTGACATGTTCAAAATCATACACATGCACTTAGGCTTCTTAGGGATTGTGTTAAAATATAGATTTTTATCTAATAGATCATAGGGGAATCTGAACCCACACACTTCTAAAAAACCACCAGGTGATGCCAAGGCTTTCGGTGATTAGAATGTTCTCTGAAAAGCAAGATTATAAATTACACTCCTCAATACATGCTTCACCTTTTGTACTTGGTCACGTAGAGAGATCACCATTTGCCTCTATGTGCAAGTTAATATCTGGGATATCACGCCAGAGTGCTTTTTTTTCCCCCTCTTATTCCTTCTCTACCTTATTGCAAAATTATGTGCATCTAACTTCTAGATAGTAGTTTAAAATGGTCCCTGATTTTCATCCATAGCTATCAAAAATTTATCTAGATTATTACTGAAAATTTATAATCAATCTAATTGCTTTCCTTAAATACATTCTCCATATTACTGCAAGAGTAATTTCCCTATATAATATAAAGCTTACTATGTGGTGACTCTTTGCTTTCAAGACAAATTTTAAAGTCAAGTTTTGTATATAAGAGATTTCATGACTTCACTTTGCCTACCTCTGAAGTCTCTGTTTCCAGAAATTTATTTTCTATGATTATTCTTAATTTTTAGGCTTTTTTCCCCTAAGGGTTTATTTACTAGAGACAAATTTCCTGAAAAGTGACTGTCAATTACACAATGTCAAGTTCTTTAAGAACATTGGTCCTTTAATCACACTTTCATCTTTCTCATACACACACAAAATATATATTTAATGAATGCATGTGAAATTAAACAGTTAGGATAAGGCATAATATTTTTACTATTTATAATCAAATATTAAGTCTTCAGCATGTATTAATTATGAAAATATATATTTTCATTCTCTTTCTAATGTTTTTACTTCAGTTTATATCACGGGTGTATTTTTCTTTACTTTAGGGATATATTATGTTACGGCATCTAATTGTTTTGCCACCTGCTGCAACGGTGGCTCACATTATAAAGATATTTGGTCATTAGTCCATACAGTTATTTCACGCATGAGAATTATCATTTTTCATTTGGCACCAGTGAACTAACACCCAGCATGTGTTCAAGACTACCACCTCCAAAGAGCAATAAAGAGAGTTGACTAAGTTGATTAAGACAATAAAACTATCAAAACGGCTTCAGGGCTAACAAAAATGCTTACATCAACCCATACTGTTTATAATTGGTAGCATTTTTTCTATTTTTTTCTTAATGACAGTAATACAGGCTACTAATTCAGGTTGTAAATTTAAATGTACATAAAACGATAATGTAGTTCATAAATTAAAAAAAATCACCCACTGAAACTTTAATTATCAAAATATTTCAATGTAAAATGCACCACGATAAGACACTGAGCTAAATATTTTGAAGTAACAGGCATTTTGTCTTCATGTAAGAATACTAAAAGTATTAGGGAAAAAATGTAAATGAAATGAAAATGTAATTGGAGAAAAAAAGATGTGTTATAAAGGGACATTTTTGCCTCTTTGCTTCAACTCCAGTTATCTGAAACTATGTTGTCTTTTGATAGCACTCAAGTATAAAGTGGAATAGGGGTTTTGAGGTCAACAAAATAATTCAAGCTATATAAACACTTTAACTATTAATTGCAAGAGGAAAATGGTATTTCTTACTAACATTGTGCATGAATAAGTTTTTATTGGCTATTGTTATTAGTTGACACTTGCAAATTTCACTTCTTAGCTTATTTTTATCTTTGATAAAGGAAATGTTAATATAGCATAGTTTTTAAACTTAAAAAATTAACTATAAACACTAAATGAAATGTTTGCTCTATATTTAAGTGAAATATATTTGGAGTTCATCGATAAGTATTTTGTCCCATGTAAACTGAAATAATTTTATAATCCATAAAACAGTAACAACGTAGAAATTAAAAGCAACTAATATATATTTTATGGAAATATTTTAGTCAAAAAACAAAGCACAATTTTATTAAATAAATAAGAGACAGTTTGCAAAGGAACTAATACCGGAATAATTTGCGTTGCTTTATTTGGTGTTCATTCTAGAGCATGGTTCTCAGCAGTGACTATAAGTTAGAATTACCTTGGGAGTACTTATATCCATGAAAACCAATCAAATAAGAATTTGTGATGGTGAGAACCAGGCATCAATAGTTTTAAACAATTCTCAGATATTTATATGAGCAGCCACCAAGGATAATTTCCTACATAGGCTCTTTTTCTTGCCATGATCCTATGATGCTTATATAAACAAATTACACACAAGCTTATTTTTATGCAAAAATAAGGTGAAATGAATCATTTTAAATGCCTCTTTGATTGTTGTTTTTTTGTTTTCCAGTTAGTCAAAATTTATTTTGGTATTTTTTTTAATGAACGGTAAAGCATATACATTCCATGGTTCAGCTCCACTTCATATAATTTGAACATTTTGTTGTTTTCAACCGTAAAACAGTCCCAAGATGATTATATAAATGATATGACCAAATCTTAATAAAACCAGACATCCTGACTTTCACATTAAAATTTTTCAGACATTCCTCAAGTTGTGAGAAGTCTTTGAAGTGTCTGAGGCTCTGAGTGACAGGCCTGTCAACCCACAGAAATGTCAGCTTAACAGGGGAAAAAGCTGCTTCCATGCACACAGGTGAGTTTAAGTGAAGATTTTGTTTTTTTCAGTTCTTTAAACTGCTGGTTTCTCCTGGGTTACTGAGAATGAGCCCAGCTGAGCCTTGGTGAATTCAAAGGCCACCCTCAGAAGAGGCCACAGTTTCTGCTGAAATTACAACTAAAAGAGAAAATATAGCATTGTAAAACTTTCCTTTTGAGAACAGGATGGTGCAAAATATTTCTACTTTGCAAAATGTAGCGTAGTTTGGAAGCAGGTGCACAATATTTATTTGGATGTTTAAAATAGTTCTTAGTTATGTAAAATGCTCATTTTCTGCCATTAAGGATGACTTCAAATAGGGATTTAGATTTATTGTGAACATTTCATTTACACAAATATAATAGTTCATGTTTGTCTAGGCATGTTTCATAATTGAGATGAAAAGATTTTTTTAAAACTAGTAACTAGAATCAACAAGCAAACTTAACTGAAATATAAAAATATGATTTAAAACGAGAATAATGAAATGAACTCTTTTCTAACATGTTGGTATCCATGAAATTACTATAATGAAATCATAAGGTAAGGTTGGTTGTTGTTCCATTTTGTTTTGTTTTTACCATATGATTAAAGTCCTTTGGGTTATATGAGACTGTCTTTAGTACTAATGAAACAAATCTCTAGTGTGAATAGATGGTATGTTTAGCTTTGCTTGAAGGCCATAATAACTTCTTCATTTAGTGGGTGTTCATATTTGACACTTCAAACAGGGTCAATCTCAAATTTTGGTTGTGTACATGTGGCTGAAGAAATCCAATTATATCCAGCCACTGGAATGTGAAAAGCATTTTGATGCATGAACCTGAAGAGCAGAGCAAACTTTTCCCCAACATTCGTATTTATCTCTCTTGCTATAAAAATTAAATCTCTCAAAAACAAAATTATTACTCCTAGTTATGACCACATTGCTAAAAGCTTCCAGGCAGATGGTAGGGAAAAATTAAGGTGGAGAATTACACATTTGAAGGATAACAAATATTAAAATTTGTAGTCCAGATTGTCTCATTACACATTTAAATGTCTATTTGACCTTTGAAAATCTCTGGCTGCAAGCGTATTGACATACATATCCTCAATTTAGATAAATGCTGGCCTACTAATTTTGCAGAGCCTTATTATTGGTCTTGCCTCTATTCCTGAGATTGATACAGCACAATCTTTCTAAACTACCACCATCCGTCAATCATTTCAAGTCTTTGTATGTACTATCAAGCTCTGTGAAGTTATAAGCAAACCCAAGTTTAATGTTACAAGAAAACCACAAGATTTGTATTTTTAAGAGTATATCATTTGCATTTTTGAGACGGACCAAAAGCTTTTTATAAAACTGTTAGTGTTTACGCCTTCTAATTTTGAAACAAACAATGTATTTTAAATAATTATGTGCAAATTTATTCACTCAATATAAATATTTATTGAGAAAGTATTATATGACAGTCTTTAGTACTAAAAATACAAATCCCTTGTGTAAATAGGTATTTCAAGAAACACATTATTATTCCAGAGAAACATATCATCACAAACTCTCCATGGACCATCTGCTTCAGAATCTTCTGATAGGATAATTTAAAAATAATATTTTCTGAGTCCCACCTGAGATTAAATGAATGCAATTATCTGTCTATGAATCCTGAGCATATGCAATTTTAGCAAATTCCTGAGGTACTTTGTTGAAAAAAGAACAAATATTTTGTTTTGGTTCTAAATCCTTGTGGTTTTGGACATTAGAATCTTATGAGCCTAGTTCTATAGTAAAGTTTGAGATACTGGACCAATGGAAGAGATAGAGTAATGGCCTAATAGTCAGCCCCTGGCTTGTTTAAAGGTTCACTTACATACTTCTGTCTCAGTCTCTGCAGACAAAATACCAACCCTAGCATTCCAGCAGAGGAAATCTGGACTTCACTCAGGTTTCTTCTGCGATTATTAATGGAAGTACACTTTGCAGATGAGTGAATTCACTCTTAACAATGAAGCCCAGATTTGTCCATTTATAGTTAATTGCAAAACCTTAAGTAGAATAATGGTTATTTCATTGTGTTTTGTTTGTATAACTCTAACAATTAAAAAATTGACAGCTATTAGATATTCGCTAAAAATTAATAATCCAAACAAGTTAATTAATTAAAATTAACATGAATCCAAGTTATTTTTCTATAGTTGTAGAAGAAGCTGAAAGTTATGTTTTTTATGTTTAAAGTTTTTATGTTCCTCAATGAGGTGAAATGACATTTTAAAGGACAGGAATAAAAGTATCCCAATATAATGTTCTCAGCATAGAGTTAGATAAAATGAACAATATGCCCTCTAAATATTCACCAATTAGCATTTTCTAAGCAATTCGCCAGCTTGAAGAAAAATACTTTTAATTAAAATTGTGGCTCATGAGAGAAATGTACTCAGGGAATAAAGTGTGTGTGCTTGTGTGTAGGGGTGTGTGTGTGTGTGTGTGTGTGTGAGAGAGAGAGAGAGAGAGAGTATGCTTTTTGAAAACTGTAAGCAATTTCACACAGCAATGTATTGTGTTAGATATTAAAGGCCAATAAATGCTATTTGTATATGGTGTTTTGAGTCACAATGCTTTAGGGGTTAGGGGTTCAGAATCAAAACAAAAGTATACACATTTGTTTTTACTGAAAATTAAATTTGTTTTAGACTTGCTGGGTAATGTAGTTAGAGTCATTAAATTCAATGACTTAGAGTCTTCATTGATATATCATGAAAGTTGAGCAGAGGAAAGTAAATAATAAAGTTCATCTAAATACCATTTAGAAATTGATCAATTACCAATGTCTTCAGGGACTTCATACTCATATGCATGTGGAATTTTCTAGACTATGGCTGCTAAATCATACACTAATACAAATATAGCATTTATTTGCTTTGTAACATAACCCATCAACTGCCAACTTTCATAACTAACCTGACAAATACCTAAGTATTTATTAATTTTATATTTTTCTTTATTTCCTATTTTATTATTGTATATCTAAGCCTAGGGATATATTCATACAAGACATTGATGTCCAGGTTAAATTGTTAAAGCAGTTACTTTCCTAAAGAATTATCTTTTGCAACAATGAATTCAGTCCAAGAAAGAATTTCTTGACAAAGCATTTTCTTCCTCATCTGGAGAAGAGTTAAAGAAAAAAAAAGAATAGGATCAAAAGAAAATTATATTAATATTAGTTGAATATTGTCCTTTATTATTGGTTTGATAGCTGCATATAATTATTTCCACTTTACAATTTCTGCACATTGAAGCCACAGAAATTAAACATTTTACAGGTCCATGCCTTAAAAACATTATTGTGTAAAAGAGTTAATTTCCCAAGGTAAGGAAATGAATGCAAAGAAAAGCATAAACTTTCTCAGACAATTTTGCAAAGCTAAGAGCTTTATGAGACCCACATATACAAATAATTATAATAGTAATTTCTATGGTAGTAAAGGTAGCTAACACTTATTCAGCTATTTGTGTAACCCAAACTAATTTGCATCTTTTAGATATATTAAAAAAAGAAGAAAAAAACCTGACACTAAATTCGGAGATAGATACTATTATCATATCCTCTAAATAACATAAACTAAGGCACAGAGAAGTGAAAGTGCTTACACAAAGTCACACAGCCAGTAATTTGTAAGATTATAATTCAAACCTAAGCTGTCTGGCTCTTGGTTAAGGTTTCAAATGTTGGATCAGTTAAAAGTTGTCAGAAAGGAGATCTGGGAAAAAAATGAAATAAAAAAATAAACTTAAATGTAAAAGTTCTAAGGTTTATTTAGCTCTTGGTAAATAGCAAAAACTTGGAATTTCTTTGAGGTTTAGGCCAAAATGATACAATGATTTATCATGAGCAATCATTTTATGATATATCAGCTGGCAGACTGATGAGGTTCTCTTTTAATAAAAAATGCAAAAAATTATAAACATCTCAGTTACTAAAGGATTACTCAGTAACTAGGCTCTTTGACTTCCTGAGATCAATACCAATATTTAGAACCCTCCACTTGATTGATACCATGAAGTGTTTTTTTTACTTAGAAACAGGGACCCTAGAAATGATGGCAGAAAAGCAATCATGAAAGAAGTGAGAAAGAAGCAGCCAATGGCATGAGTATATTTGGGAGGATAAAATGAAAGAAAGTATTTGAGGAAGTTAAGGATCTGGAAATTTATTTTATTAAAGCTATTCTTGTTTCTAAATTTACCCTTTGGAAAGTCTTCATAAAACCCTTTCAGGTAGAGAGAGTACAAACAAGTAGTCCAATATGAAAATTATCTAATGAAAGTTCCATTTTCATGTGACTTCTCTGTGTATGCTAAAAGAAGTCTGTAATCCTGGTAGCCTGAAGAGATCCACATGTAATTGCATCTTTGTTGTGATTTTACCCACATTTGTCATGCATATACATTTTTGGTTTATAGCATTCATAATGTTATGATATAAAAATATTCTACAGCTTCTGAATCTCTTTCCTGCTAACGAGGCCAAAATCATCACAGCAGTTAATTTTTTGCAAGTATTTATGTTCACAAGATCACCTTTTCCCATTTTATAAGGCTTTGTAAGAAGCTCAATATACAGTTAAAGGATATATGTGGGTTTATCAGCTCTGCCTTATGTAGAGCTAGTCTGCCTCCATTTTTACCCAGTCTTCACCATTTACTAAGATGTGATATCTTGTCACCCCTCTGGGCCAGGGTTTACTCATTTGAATAACAGAAACAATAGAAGTATTTTTCTTTTAGGGTTGTTGTGATAATAAAGTAAATTATCATGTGCAAAGCCACTGGCTTGGTGTCAGGCACATAGTAAGGGCTCAGTAAAACATTAAGAAGCATTGTTATAACTTAACTACATATGATAACTGTGCAATTAATTTTCTTCTTCAATTTATAATATCTTATTAGGGATAAAATTTACAGAGTATAAATTACCTTCTAGCCACTTGGCTGAGTTTTACATAAATCATTTAATTTTAACGTCTTAAAAATGTTCTAAGGTATATACTATAATAATTTATTTTTACAAAAGAGACTAAGAAAAATTAAATCATTTGGCTAAATGTATACCTTTAGAAATATGATTAAAATTCAATTCTGATTGTCTACATTTTTAACACTTAAATAATTCTGATTTTTTAAAATAGATCCTCTACAAAAGAATGACACTTAAAGTAAAACCAGTAAAATGCCATTTATCTTTGCATGGACTCATTCTAGTGCTTTCACCTAGGATCATAGATATACTGCCCAGATTCCTCTTCAGGACTAAGGCTTTCATTTCTCCACTAACTATGAAATGTGACTACTGATAACTCACAGCCTAGTACTATTTCAGTAATTTACCTCAGCCCAGAGAAAATGTATTAGTCATAGTTAAGTTCTTTAGACCTCATTCAAATGCCTGGTCAATGGAAGGATACAAAATCTGGCTCCTCTTATTCCAGTTTGGGATATCACTGAAGGACCAGCTCAGGTCTAGCATCATCATATGATCTGCTGGGTGTCGGTTATAACCAAATTGAAGCTTAATTACTTCTTTCCAATTTTGCTTCCCTCAGTCATTATAGTTATGATATCTCCAACTCTCCCTCATAAACTACCTGCACTTGAATATGTCTCAGAATCTGTTTTTTGAAGAGCCCAAGTTCTGACACCCTCCTGCTGTTTCTTGACACTGCATGGTAAAACTCCACTATAAAAAGATGTATGTTGCAGAAATTTCCAATAATTTAATTCTACGATTATTTATTGGAAATAACCTAATTGTTTTTAAAGACATTTCTACTTCAAGTAAGTTTTAATAATTCTGAATTCAATGATAAGTAGATATTATATGACAGGATTTTTAAAAACATTTTTCCTCTGGAAAATGAGTTAATTAATATCTAATAATAGCTTTGGAAAAATAAAAAAGTGCATCTCTTTCTAAAGTTTTTACTGTATTTCCACACTCCTTTTACAAGTATGAAAAAATAAGAGCTAAAATAGCCTGTTCAAAATGTACTCTGGTGTAACTTTAGCAAAGGTGGTATTAGCTGCTGTTGAAATAAAAAGGCCGTATAAAAATTTCAATTTATCTAGTATTTCAGAAAACAGTATTTTGTCATCACATTATTTAGCCTTTTGAAATAATTTGATACAAACTCTGCATTTTATTGACAAAAAGAAGCTTCATTCAAACAACAATTTTGTGACAGAAAAGGTATAAACATATTTCTATGAATTTTTAAAAATCAGTGCTAAATTCTGTTCTCTTACAAACACAATTTATCATCTGTACAGAGAAAAATCTAATAGTTTCAGCGATGTGAAAGGCAACTGTGTCCAAAATACATAAGAATTTTTTTTTAATCAAGAGAAAGTCTCCAAATAGAATATGGACAGAAGAAAGAATCTAAATTTCCATTAAATACATTAAAATATTTTAATTCCAGGCAAGGTGTGGTGGCTTATACCTGCAATCCCAGAACTTTGGAGGCCAAGGTGAGTGGATCACTTGAGGTCAGGAGTTTGTTCCCAGCCTGGCCAAAATGGTGAAACCCTGTCTCTAGTAAAAATACAAAAATAATTGGCTGTCATGGTGAGCAGCCCTAGTCCCAGCTATTCAGGATGCTGAGGTGAGAGGATGTCTTGAACCTGGGAGATGGAGGTTGCAGTAAGCCAAGATAGTGCCACTGCACTCCAGCCAGGATGAGAGTGAAACTCTGTTTCAAAAAAAAAAATTAATTGCTTTTGTTAATCAGAGAAAATATATTAAAATAACTATACAGTACTATCAGAGTAGTGTATATTAAAATTAAATTCGATTGACTTAAAGTAAAAAATAATAATTTTGTCCCTAAAGAGGATCAGAATATGCTTCCTTTTGTCACCTTAGTATATAAATTATTTTGAGCTGAAGGTAACTGAGAATCAAAAGATTCAGAACAAAATCTTCTGGGAGCTTCCTTGTCTTACTTCTGAGACATGAGGACTCTGAGAAATGAGGACTGCTATAAATCCTGTCTCCAAAGAGGTGGATGGCCATGAAGAAGACAGGAAGCTAGCACTGGAATGAGTCTGTACAAAGAAAGTTTATTAAAATAATTCTTATCTTTAATTGGTTTCCACATACATTGGCCTTCCCACAATTTACTTACCCCAGAAGTTCAAACTTCCCTTTCTTTTGTCTAGTCAACTCTCCACAGTTTAATCACTTTTTGCTAAAATGGTGTATATGTTTCTGAATCAAACCACTTCCATAGGTTGTTCCTATTTTGGTGATACTCTCATGTATATAAAAATATTAGTAAAATACATAAGACTTTTTTTTAACAGAGTCTTGCTTTGTTGCCAAGCTAGAATGCAGTGACATGATTTTGGTTCACTGCAACCTCTACCTCCTTGGTTCAAGTGATTCTCCTGCCTCAGCCTCCCAAGTAGCTTGGAATACAGGTGCATGCTACCACACCCAGCTAATTTTTTTTTTTTTAGGAAAGACCAGCTTTTACCATGTTGGCCAGGATGATCTCTATCTCTTCACCTCATGATCTGCCCACCTTAGCCTCCCAAAGTGCTGGGATTACAGGCATGAGCCACATAAGATTTTATGCTATTCATTTATCTTTTATTAATTTATCTTACAAGTCCAGAAACTGAAACACAGAGTGTAGTTAAAAATACATATATATATATTATCTTGTCTACACTCCTATTGTGTCTGGCATGGTTCTAGGAGCTTTAATCTCATTGTATCTTTTTCTGAAAACATAGAGCAAATTAAGGAATGAGTATCTTCATCATACACGTGAAGAATCTAAAACTCAGGGCAGTTAAGAAATGTAAAAGAAAAGCAAATGTAAAATTTTAAACAAGATTCAGTATTATTTAACTTTAAAGTTTATAAATCTTCATTAGGACATATACACAGTTGACTTTTGAAAATCACAAATTAAGACTACATGGGTTTGTTTATATGTGTTTTTTAAAAATAAATATTTGACCTGTAATCCCAGCACTTTGGGAGGCCGAGGCTGGTGGATCACGAGGTCAAGAGATCGAGACCATCCTGGTCAACATGGTGAAACCCTGTCTCTACTAAAAATACAAAAACATAGCTGGGCATGGTGGCGCATGCCTGTAATCCCAGCTACTCAGGAGGCTGAGGCAGGATAATTGCCTGAACCCAGGAGGCGGAGGTTACAGTGAGCCGAGATCGCGCCATTGCACTCCACCCTGGGTAACAAGAGTGAAACTCTGTCTCAAAAAGAAAAACACATAAAAATAAATAAATAAATAAATAAATAAATATTTAAAAATTGTTTTAGTGTATTGCGATAATTTAAAAAACTCACATACCATGTAGTCTAAAAATACTGAAAAAGTAGAAAAAATGGTATGTCAGGAGTGTGTAAAATATATGTAGATGCTAGTGTTTTTGTATTATTTATTACCATAAAATATACACACATCCATTATAAAAAGTTAAAATGTATCAAAACTTATGTACACAAATGCTTACAGACGGTCTATAAGGCCATTCACATTTGAGAGAAAGGTAAGCAAACATGAAGATGCAGTATTACATTATAACTGCATCAAATTAACTGTAATACATACTGCCTTACTCTGATAATTTTCTAGCCACCTCCTGTTGCTATTGCAATGAGCTCAAATGATGAGAATATCTCCTTAAAACATCTTGTGATACTAATCATCTCTGCATGACTACTTTGTCTCGCCAGTAATTTGCATGCCACAGTAAAAAGTGATTTCTCATGGTTATTGTGTGTTTTTTGCCATGTGTAGGGTAATATTATAAACCTTGAATAGCATCATGAGACCCATACAAAGTGCCAACAGTAATGCAAAAGCAAAGTCATGACACAACAAGAAAAAATTGAATTGCTTAAGATGTATCCCAGATTGATATCTGCAGCTGGGGTGGCATAGCATTCAAGATGAATGAATCCAGCATAAGGGGTAGTGTAAAAAAAAAAAAGAAGAAAGAAAAGAAAATGTCTGAAGTCATTACTGCAGCTACACTCCAGGCACAAAAACCTTGCAATTTTAATAAAATACCTTTTTATCTCATATTGGCAATGCAGTTTTTATGTGGGTGCAATATTGCTGTAAGAAGACATACCTATATACTCAAATATGATTTTTAAAAAGTGAAGTCATTATATTATAAAATAAATGGAAAATTAACAATCTAACGGTGAAGAATTCAATGCCAGCAAAGGATAGTTTAATACTTTTACAAAGATGTTTGGTTTTTAAAAAATGGCAAGATAGAACAAGCAGCTTCTGCTGACCAAAAACAACAAATAGATTTCCAGATGCCATTAAGAAGATCATTGAAAAGAAAGGATATCTGCTTTAACAGGTTTTTAATGATGTAAGTGCTCCATTCTAGAAAACAAAAATGCCACAGAGACCATTTATTTGTAAGGAAGAGAAGTGAGCACCAGGATTTAAAGCAGAAAGGAATAGGCTAACTCTACTGTTGTGTGCAAATATTGTTGAGTTTATGATTAGGGCAGCTCTTATTTGTAAAGCTGCTAACCTTCAAGCCTTGAAGAAAAATGATAAATGCCAATTGCCAATCTTTGGTTACAGGTTTCTTAGACAATGAGAATGCATTTTCCAGATTGATTCCACTGATGCTTTTCTACTGAATTCAGAAAGTACCTTGCTAGCAAAGAACGACTTTTAAAACGCTTCTAATGTTGGACAGTGATCCCCTGGTCATGCACCATCTCATGAATTCAACACTGAAGGCATCAAGAGATCTCCTTGCCACCAATCACAAGGTCTATAATTTAGCCTCTAAATCAGGCTGTCATAAGAACCTTTAAGGGTTACTCTATGAAAAGGATTGTCAATGATACGACAGAGAATCCCATAGAGAGAAAATTATGAAAGTCTGGAGGGATTACAGCATCGAATATGTCATGATTGTTACAGAAAAAGCCTTGTTGTTCAAGGGCCAACTGTATTTGTATGTGTTGGCTGAATTGAAAGACACAACTCTGTGAAAAAGAAAACTTTGGGCCTATATCTTGTTAATTCATAAAGTGACTATGCTATATATTTATATCTCTAGTACCTACCAAAAGCAACAAAGTTAAAAATTTGATTACATTCAGCACTAAAAGGCTAGTGTCATATTTTTACATCTACAATTTGTAATATTTTCATAACACATTCTAAATTTTGGAATATTTTTATATCTAAATTTTGTAATTTTTGAGAGTACATTCTAAATTATTAAATGGTTCACTATGAATGGCTTAACCTGGTAAAACATTTGGCTTGCAGACCACATACATAGAAATTATAATTTTGCTTTCCATGATAATAATTATGAAAATATACATATATTTTCATAATGTATATTTTCATAATTACGAAAATATACATATATTATCATAATGTATATTTTCATAATTACATATGAAAATATATCAATGTAAAAGGCATATATCTTCACAGTATATTTTGACATATCATGATTTTTACCCTAAATATTTATAAAGCAGAACAAATTAATGTTCAGTGGTAGTCCTGATGGAAGATGGAAATAGATCAGTCTTTCAATCAAGCCTCCGTCTTAGCCTTGGTGAAAACTACTTCATAAAAAGGAGAGGCACGGAAAGGAGCATTCAGCCTGGAAGAAACCAAATTAGCAAAATACCAGGAAACACTCCAAGTAAACATTCTTTGTGCCAGAAACCAACTATATACGGTGAATAAAACAAATTTCTGTAATATCTATCTTCAAATTTGAAAATAGTTGAATACATTGAATCTTAGCTTTCAAAAAATACTGAATAATAGCTAAATATCTGAAGCAAAACTTAGGTTAAAGAACATAATAAATATTCAACACTCCCAAATACATTTATATAAATTAATAATTATAATAAAAATAAGGGTTAACCTGATTTACTGTCAGATTCTTGTTCAGTAAAAATGTCTTCTTACTTACTTGTGTGCTTAACCCTCACTGGTAATGATAGGTTTACTGTGATAAGTTGATTTAGTCAAGGCTCCTTAAGGAAGCTGATTTCATAGTCAGAGTAATTAGTTTAAGGAGATTTTAGTAAAATAATTTTTTTTTTAATGTGGGCAAGATCTAAGAAAACCAACAGGGAATAGTTCAGTATAGCAGCAGCAGCAAAAGAGAAGCTGTCACTAAACATGGGAAATTCAAAAGCAAAGGCACTACTGGAGAGAGACATAGACAGCCCTCAGCAATGCAGGAGAGATGAAGTATAGATTTCTGAAAATTACTTTGAGTAAAGAACCAAAATAATACAAACCACTGGCGGTATGGTTCCTACTTTCATCCTGGTAAACAGCAGGTCACTTTTGGGAAAGCTTGAGGGAAGATTCACAATGTACATCAGCTGCCATATTGTAAGATCTTGTCTCAAAAAGACCCCATTTGCCCAAGGTCAGGTCAATCTAAAGCTGTGAATTGGTTCATGCCTAGAAACTTAGTATGAGCCGGATACAGTGGCTCACACCTGTAATCCCAGCATTTTCGGAGGCTGAGGCAGTCGGATCACCTGAGGCCAGGAGTTTGAGAACTGCCTGGCCAACATGGTGAAATTTTGTCTCTACTAAAAATACAAAAATTAGCTGAACATGGTGGCACGTACCTGTGGTCCCAGGTACTTGAGAGGCAGAGGTGAGAGAATTGCTTGAAACTGGGAGATTGAGGTTGCAGTGAGCCAAGATTGTGCCACGGCACTCCAGCCTAGGCAACATAGCAAGACTCCATCTCAAAAAAAAAAAAAAGAAAAAATTAGTATGAGGCTATTTATCTTCAGAAGTTAGTTGAGTTAGGTGTCTGCCTACTTAATTTAGATATAGTTTTGCTGTTATATATTCTGCAGCACATTAGTAGCTGATGGTCTATTCTGTTTCTAGCAATATTGTGATAAATTACCTAACACCACAGATACCTGTGTGCACAAAATCTGACCACCACTTTCTGTTTATGGCTTCTTTTAATACCTTCTACCTTATCTCTGATAATTAAGTTCTGCTCTACTACTTTATTATCTCTTCATGCCTAGTGAGATCAGAAAATTCAACCTTATTATAACATGACCACAGTAATCTCTGGCTCACAGAAGACAGCCACTGTGGAACATTTCAAGGGTGCTTACAAACCCTCTCATCAAAGCATTTCTTAGTATAATATCTTCCAGGTGCTATCATCTGACTCCTTCGGTTGGTATGAAAAAGGAATGCCTTAACAGATTGTACATGACAAATTTCTGGCATTTTTGACTCAGAGATCACAGGCTATTACACTTTCCAGGCTTTGGATGGTCAATTGAACAGAGCCCGGATGCCACACCCAAGTTCACAAGCTAACACATTCAATCTTGAATTTGAGGACTGTGAAACCACAGCAGTAGAGTTTACTCAACACAGCATTATAGTATATCCTTCTTGACTCTATACTGTGGGGAATGCTCCCGTGTGAGGCCCCTAGGAAATGGGCCTTGCCATACGGTGAGCTTGAGCCCAGACACAGATCCCCGGTTGGGGGAGGTCGAGCTGAGGGAAAGCAGGAACCCAGAGAGGGACTATGCTATTCAAAATAATTAACAGACATTACTTTACGGATATGAGAACATGGGAGGCATTGTGTTCACTTTAGGTTCCTTATGGTTTATTGCTTCATTATGTTCATTTTTGGATCCTTGCTACAATAGTTGTAAAATAATAACAAGTATTTACTGGGCGTAACTTACTTACCTTGTGACTTAAGTATTTACAATTGTTAAGTATTTACAACTGGGCATAATTTACTTACCTTGTGACTTAAGTATTCCACTATACTTATGTGATGTAAGGAGACTTGTGATTTTATGGTAAAACTTTGTGTTCCCCTTTATCTCATGGAAATAACTTTTGTGTTTTATGTAAGCAACTCTACTTGTAGCATATATAACCAGACCCTGAGCACAATAAAGTTGTTGGCAAAGCATAGCTTCTTAACCCTCCAGACCTCATCTGTCTGTCATCTTTTATCTTCTGTGCACCCCCCATCCAGGTTGGGACCCTCTTGCTGGCCAAGAGCCCCCGGCAGACGTGCTGCTCTGCTCACTATACCCTGGAATGTATTCACATAGATGCTTCTGCAACCTGGGTGATAGAAAGTGGGAAACTTTAACAATTTGTTGGCCAATGTCCTCCAAGAGTAGGCCACATAATTGTAAACTGTACGCCGTGAATTATCAGTATTTTCAGCAGGGAAGCTAGGTACATGTTCCTCAAATATAAGAGTAATCCAATCCCAGAATCCCATTTTGAAGGTCTGTTTCCTGGGGTCACCCCTGGGAATCAATTGCTGCGTCACTTGTTATCTTAGCAGGAAGCACTTAAACAAGGTTATTCTAGATAAGTTTAATAAAAGAAATATTGCTAAGTAATAATCAGAGTTTAGAAAAATTAAAAGGAAAAGGACAGTATTCCAGTACTAATATGGTAGTTTTCAGATTAAAAAGAGCCATCCTTAATCCTGGCAGTTCTAGGTGGGACCTATTGCTGCTTTCCTTGAGAGCCCATATATTTTTCCCGCTCTTCATTCCCAACTGCCTTATGACTTGTTTTGACCAGGAAGAAAATGTCATTAAAGTGAAGCTGAGTCATTTTTGAGACAAACTCTAAAGAGGCCTGACTGCTTCTGCTTTCACTGTCTTGGATCCCTGACCCAATATGTAAGAAGCCTGGTTATCGTCCTTAAGACAGAGAACCATTCAGGTCTCAGGGTTTTCTGACACACAAGCTAAAACTTCCACCTGCATCCTGCTGCATGAGCTATCCTAGCCAACAAACAGTGGAACAAAGATAAATCGGCCCCTTAAATCCCTGATAAAATTAAAGAATAATGAAAATGTGAATATTTGCTGTTGGGTTAAGTTATAAAACTTGGAAGCTATTTGCTATGTATATAACTGAAATAGCTAGTAACAGTGAGTCATGGTATAATTCTCATATCTGAAGGATATGCATTTTGTATACCTTTCTAGGCTGAGCACAGATTCCAGCTTCTCTCTGAAATTCCAGGCAGAAGTAATCTATGAAACCTCTGGATTTCAGCTAGGCACAGTGGCTCACGCCTACAATCCCTGAACTTTGGGAGGCTGAGATGGGTGTATGACTTGAAGTCAAGACCTTGAGAGCAACCTGGCCAACATGCTGAAACACCATCTCTACTAAAAATACAAAAATTAGCTTGGAGTGGTGGTGCATGCCTTTAATCCCAGCTACTTGAGTGACTGAGGTGGAAAAATCACTTGAACCCAGGAGGTAGAGGTTGCAATAAAAGATAAAGAAAGAAGAAACCTCTGGATTTCTAAAACACTTCCTGACATAAACCCTGTATCTTTTATAGCTAACATCTTATATTATAATTATTTTAATGATTTTTCTCCCCAATTATGCTGTTGATCTATGGTACGGGAAATCATTTTTATTTGACTCCTGATACTGCCTTGAAATGTTTCCTTGAATTAGAGTAGGAATTAACATAGAAAAGACTTTGTGCAAGAATACATGACAAAGACGTTCATCAACAGTGGTCAAAATATTGAGTTAGATATGACATTAAGTTCTCTTAACAGGTTAGTAATTTAAAAAGTCAGTACATTTATATATTCACTGGCCATTAACAGACAAAGAGTAACTACTACATTCATGAAAAACAAGATTTTAAAATTTCTACTATTTAATAATTGCCATCTTTTAACCCTAATAACTAATATGCTTCTGAGATATATATATGTGTGTGTGTGTGTGTGTGTGTGTGTATACATATCAGAATTTGCATGTAAAACATTTACACAGAATTTATAGGTTTTTCCAATTAATTATTGGCCATCAATAATATGTGTCACATTGTAATGAGTACAGTTTTCAGACATAGTGATTTTCATCATTAGTATGATAGTACCTTTAATGTATGATGAATGACTATCCTTTTAAGATGCGTAAAAGTAGTAATTGCTAAAATTTGAAAAGCACTTCCTATATACCCGGTGCTTTCCTGAAAGATTTTCCACATTAGCTCATTTGACCCTCACAGCAGTCCTATAAGTAATGTTATCATTATCTCCATTTTACTAGTGACGACACTAAGGCACAGAGAAATTATGTGAAATGTCTACATTTGTTAATTGGCTGTGAAAGCAATAGGATGAAGTATTATTTTTTATAAGGTCCCAGCAGCTATGAGGATGCACCTTGACATGTGAGTTTTATCTTTCAATTTTCTTTTAACTATTATCTTGGAGTTACTATAAAGTTAAGCTATCAAGCTCGGTGGTTTTCTCCCTTCCTTTGTTTTTGGGCTTTCTGCATCATTTCTTCTGTTGCATCTGAGAACATGCTATCTACTTACATAGTGTGTAGAAACACATAGCTCAGGCCTCCTTTTTTTTTTTTCCTTTTTTTGAGACAGTTTTGCTCTTGTTACCCAGGCTGAGTGAATGGCATGATCTCGGCTCACCACAACCTTCGCCTCCTGGGTTCAGGCAATTCTCCTGCCTCAGCCTCCTGAGTAGCTGGGATTACAGGCACGCGCCACCATGCCCAGCTAATTTTTTGTATTTTTAGTAGAGATGGGGTTTCACCATGTTGACCAGGATGGTCTCAATCTCTTGACCTCCTGATCCACCAGTCTCGGCCTCCCAAGCTCAGGCCTCTTAAAATTTTTCACAGATAGCTTAGTCAACTTGCATTTAATTTGCACTATTTGCTTGTGACACTGGAAAGAATATTCAACCAGTTCACACCTCTTTGTTGTGATTAAGATAGTAATGATGGTAGTGGCAGTCCCATCTGGAGCTGCAGCTGCCGTGATACCAGCTGCAATGGGGGAGGTGTGACAAGGGCCACACACTCCACAGAGCTGGTGGGAACTGGTAACAGACAGAAGCCCCCTTCCAACCTGGAGGTGTGGGAGCACCACCTTCCTAGGCACAGCTCTAGCCGCCCGGGGCATATCTGTACTATCTGGGGCCCAGGAACCATCCCTGTCCACTCAGGCTTGAAAGTGCCTGCTCCATTGCCTGGCCTCTCTTTGCTTCTGGCAACTGTACCAGTTTTGGAGCAAAGTTGTGGCTGAGCCCAAGCGCTGTCATGACCTAGCTATATGTGCAAGCATTCAAGGCAGTGCTGACAAGCCAGCCACCTGCCACCTCAGCTCCCTCTGGACACTGGGCCCTGATGGGCACAAGAGGGAAGGTGAAGGTGGATGTGGGTGGCTTGGCATGGGCCTGCAGGCACCCCTCAACACAAACAGCCTGGGTGCCGTGAGCACCATGGATGGCTAGTTAATGGTGGCAGGAGGCCGACAGGCCCCTGGGAAGAAAGGAGTAGTTCCTTAGTGAAACCCTGAGGCCTGTGTGTTGGGTTGCCAGTTCCATATACTGGAGTAAGAAATTATGGTGCTCTTTCTAAGCTCACCCGTGGCTGCCCATGGAGCAATCAGCATGTACTTTCTACCCTCGAAGCCCATAAAAACGTCATACTCAGCCAGACTCAGGCAGACAAATGGATGAACTGCCTAAGGAGAGGAAATACATACTGTGGGTCTTCTCTCCACTGAGAACTGAAACTTGGGGATGATCTACCTGTGGAGAGGAGTGACCCACTGTGGGTCTCCTTGGAGCTGTTCTTTTGCTCAGTATAAAGCACCTCTTTGCTTTGCTCATCCTCCTCTTGTTCAGGTACCTCATTTGTCCTGGATGCAGGACAAGAACTCTAGGCTGAATGGTGGGGCTGAAAGGGCAGTAACACTGGCAGGGCTGAGACACATCCCTGGCTTGCCACACTGTGGGTGCTGAGAATAAAAGAGTGAGGGATAGAAGAGCTGTAGCCCTTCAGGGAGCTCAGACCCAGGAGCTCCCCAAGCCAAGACTGTGATGCTCCTTGGGGCTCGTGATTCTGGCATCTCCAAACTTCTGGGTGCCACTGCATTCCCCAGTGCTAGCTGTGGAAGTTGTTTGCGGTATGCCATGTCCAGTCACAACCTCTCAGAGAGCCAGCACCTGTGCTGACACCTGGAGCTGCCAGCCCCACCACAGCCAGCATGCTTTGCTGTGTGCACTGGCTGTACACCACACTCAACTATTCACACACCCCTTGCCACTCCACACCTGGCTTATCCTTGGCAGGCATGGGATCTAAGCTTGTAGGGCAAGCCAAGTGCAGCCTGCTAGGCCACATGAGCAGAATGAACCCAGTGAGCCTGAGCAAAACTCATGCAAAGGTGCCACTGGCCACAGAGGTTTCCAGCCAGAAAGCAACACCCCAAGATCCTATGACAGTAAGTTAGGATAAAGAGAATCATGATTAGTAAATATCATAGACTTCAAGCAGAGTTACAAACTAGAAAGCTATGTGTTTACCTGGGGAAGAAATTCTGGAGGTGAGCCATGCTTCCACTTAAAATGTACAGACCATATATGGCTATCTCTCCTCTCGTTAAAAAACAACACATTGAGCTATTTATAAATTAATTTTTTAATACTTTGTGAATTAAAATAATATTCAATATAAACTATTCCAGTAATATTAAATACATTTAAAATGTTCTATTTATCTTTCTAAAACAAATGTTATTTTTCTACTGTGAAATGTCTTCATGGAATCATGGAGCAGGTATTATTTTCTATTATCTGTAATTCTGGTAGGTAGCATTTGCGGCTTTCTTACAAAGATGCGAAGAAAAAACTGATTTTAGTGCATTAAAAATACTGTGTTTCATGGAAATCAACTTCGTATAGATTAAATATGTGTAATGATGTTTTTGCCAGGTAGGTAATTGTCACCCAGTGGAGTTAACACACTTCATTCAAATGAATGGAGAAGATAAATCTCACTGTGATAGACTGAAATAATTTCCATTTATAGGCAAGGTTGTCAATGAATAGTAACAAATATTTTCTGTCCTTGAAAATATTGAAAAATCTTTTAAAACTGTGTCCAAATTTGTTATATATTTTATATATGCATGGAATGCTTTTCATAAACTCTTGATTGCCTCTTGTTCCCAAATCACTCTGACACTCCCAGTGTGGGCTCACAGAATGGTGCCTATAGGACAGATTCCAATATGCAATTTGAGACATATTTTGTCCTTAGGGAGGTAGGCAATCCAATCCAACATCAAATTAATTGTTCTTCATTTCAGTTCCATTGAGCAAACCACACATCTGCCTGGCCTCCCAATTTCCTTATGACTAAAATCCTCACTGTGTATTTGAATAAAGTAACAGACTTTATTCAAATATCCATTAAATGAATTCCCACCCATGGCTAGGTGATATGCTAGAGAAAATATACTACTGATACGACTGCAAATATCAGTATAAAAGGTCTACATTAATTCTTACGTAATGGGTCTTATCTTTCACACAAATAAACGTATAAAAAAAAATTTCTATCCTCGTAACAGCACTTTGGCCAGAAAAGACTTAAGCAATGGAATTAGGCAACAGAACCAACTGCTGAAAAATTGATTAGGACTTAAATACAGTAAATATAAACTATATAAAGAAAATGAATCTGCATGCATTAATGTAACAAGTGAAAATAGTGTAGAAATATCATAAGGTGGATAAATTAAGGTATAAACCATAGATAACCATCTATGGACACATTGGCTGTGTGTCCTTGTACTAGTCAGCTAGGCTCTCTAAAAATTGTTTTTGCTTTCTCCAAAATGTGAGAAATAATGCTTACACGATTTTATATAATTGTGGACATAACAGCCATCTTTAAGCAAATCTATATCAAATCCTATATAGGGTAAGCACTTAATAAATTGTTAATAGTCATTACTATTTTAAAAGTAAATAATACTAATAATACTGTTTGCTATCATCTCAGATACCTTTAGCAATATTTAATTTTAAAAACGCCCTACCTTTAGTTAACTCATTTTATAGATATTTATTAAATACCTATAATATGATAGGCGCCATTTTAAGTCTTCAGTTATCCAGTAGAATTTGCCTCAAAATCATGAAGTTTTATAGAGTAAAGGTAACCATAATTAATTAGTAATGAAATAAATAAAAAGTAAATAAATAGAAAATATTAGAAACCAAAAAGGGTAACATTAGCTACTTAACTTGTGTGGTCAGGAAAAGCCTTCATAAGAAACTAAAATGTGAGTTAAGATTAGCATGATGAAAAAGATCAACTGAAATATATCTCCTGACACTGGGACTATAATTCATTCAAGACATTATCTAACGTATTTCCCATTTTGCATAGCCTTAAATATTTTAAATACATAATGGACTTAGAGTTATTAATTATTAGCAGTAATATTTAGTTGATATGCTCTTATTAATGATATAACGTACTATTCACATGTATTCATTACTTCACTCCTGCTTCATGCTTCAACATATATGAAACAGTTATTGAACATTGAATTTACATGTTGAATGTGTGTGTTGCCTGTCATCAAGGCAGACAGCATAGGCTTGGAATTTCAGGGCTACATCTGACTTCCTAGGTTCTCTTTCACAAACAGCCCTATGACTTGTATAAATTATTTTAAACGTTTAAACATTTATAGTGTCATTGTTAAGATTTTAATAATGGTATATGTTGTAGAATTTTTAATATTATATGAAATGATGTTCATAACCTAACCTCAGCATCTGGTATATGCCAATGATTTGGTTTAAAATAATATGATTTAACAAGATAAGGGAAAGGAGCCGGAGCATTTTTTTTTTCAGTGTGAGAGATACTGTGATAAAGCATATGCCCAGAGTGGATTGAAAACACACTCAAGAACCTTTACCTGTTGTTGAAAGGGGGTAAAAGAACAACTGTCAGAGAAGATTTTTACATGTCAATGAATGAGTTTTCTCTAAATCACTTACATTAATGGTGTTCAGCAGTCTGCTGCAGAGCTGATGACACTTGTGGAAGTAAACTGTGAGGCTTGATTGAAGACCTTTCTGCCCAGATTAATCACACATGTCCTCTTTGAATCCATTTTCCATTAAAAGTTGGGGATAAATAATAATAAATAATAATAAAATATAAACACTATATGTGGTTATTCCTAATGTTTCCTTTATTATTATTTTTTTTTGAGACAGTGTTTTGCTCTTGCCACCCAGGCTGGGGTGCAGTAGTGCATCTTGACTCACTGCAATATCCGCTTCCAGGGTTCAAGTGATTCTCTGGCTTCAGCCTCCCAAGTAGCTGGGATTACAGGCATGTGACACCACGCCCAGCTATTTTTTTTTTTTTAGTGGAGACGGGGTTTCACCATGTTGGCCACGCTGGTCTCCAACTCCTGATTTCAGGTTCTCTGCCTGCCTCAGCCTCCCAAAATGCTGGTATTACAGGTGTGAGCCACTGTGCCCAGTCTCCTTGTTTTATGAAAAAAAAAAAAACAAAAAACAAAAAACAATAAACACTCCACTTTCTAAAGCAAAAGGAGATAATGTGGGACAACTCTAACTAATCCATGCAATCATAGAGACCGAATTCTTAATTCCTATCATTTCTAAATAAAAGTTAAAGCCATACGTTGAAAGACAATAAGAAGAGACAATTATAAAACCTTTTTGTATTTAGTACTTCGAACAAAAACTTGTGCCTTGGAATGAATAACAATCCAGATGAAAGCCTACCGAGCATCTTCTTGAATCAAATGAGGCATCTAGAGAATGAGCACTGTATGCCCATCTTGTAGACAAAATTAGAGGAATGAGATCTCATTTAGATAGGACATGATATGCCATTTTTAGATTTAGTTAAAATAGTCTATATCAAGTAAATTCATCATTCTAATTCCAGAACTAATCCTCAATTAATGGGAATATCTCTAATATATTAAATGTGTGCTTCCTTACAGCTTTAAATTTTGAAACCAGTTCTCACCCTAAGCAACGACATTCCAATGTACTTGTTAAGAGAGTCTCCAAATTCAACCCACCCACCCCTGATTCTTCTAACTTTGTACTCCAGTTGCCGTATGTCTGCCTTATAGGGTTGTTTGAATTCGCTGGGTTCTTATTAGGTAACCTAGCTCCACTGTCGCATAAATTACTTGTCTGAGAGACTGAATATGAACAAAGCTGTGCTGTCAAACTAAATATCAGTAATGACTGTTTCACAAATCACTTCTTGAATGAAATTCTGGATCTTACACTTGACTTGGACCATTGGCTAATGGTTCCATGCACTGAAACACCATGTTTTTCCTATCCGTTTTTGACTGGACTGACAGTTCATTCTTTAAGCTGCATTGAATCTCAAAGTATTTATCTCATCATTAGAATAACTGTTCCAGGGTTTGTTTTTAGTGAACTCAATAATCTGTTTGGGTTGAGGAAACATACACAAACGACCCATAATGAAGTCTCATAATTATAAAGCATATTACTTGATTTATACCACAATAATTATATTTCAGCTCAAATTTTCATATGAAGGGAATGTTTAAACCTATGTTTCACGTTCTCCAAGTGCCGTTCTTGTTCATTTTAATTTCAGCCACTGAGTTGATAGGGCTCAAAGGAAAACAAAATGGATTTATCTATCACTGAACACAATTAATTGTATGTTGGCCTCTTTAGGAATGAAGTTAGATAAAATGACTTAATCACAATTTTTCAGAGGGAAATTATAAATAATTAACCACTCTGACTATGACTCCTATAAAAGAAAGTGAAATTCAGCACATCTAAGCAAATGACAATCAGATAAGGAAATTACTTACCAAGAATATTCCATTATTGTAACTGCTTCTGCCCATATAGCAATACCTACTGGATAAGGCTACTACTTTTTAAATCTAAAACTATATATACTAAGATTCAATGTCAAATTTATCCACATAGCTGCACAAATAACTACTTTACAAATATCTCTATCTTTTACTAGTAATTCCTCTTTTCATTAATTCACATCTAAGAAAAATTGAAAATGAATGTGAGGTGGTGTGTTACATCAAATCACTAAAACTGAAATAGGCTTTATGACTGAATCCACTACGGAATATGTTTTGGGCATAACCATGCACAATTACTCCATGGAGAATTAAGGATTTGTCAAATATAGCTATTTATTCGACACAGTTTTCTCAATCTGCAGGCTTACAGACATGCCCTGAAAAGATGCATATTTGTTAACACTACATAAGAAAGATATAAATAATTTCTTGTCATATGAATAATTTATTGTCACGTGAAGCAAATATCAAGTCCCTTTGTTTTTTGGCATGTGCAAAACTTTGATAGTGTTATATGCAGTAAAATATCCAACCAGAACAAACCAACAAACCATATTAGTTTGTTAGGGCTTCCATAACAAAATACCACAGGCTGAGTGTCTTAAAAAGCACATGTTGGGCCTGGCATGGTGGCTCACACCTCTAATCCCAGCACTTTGGGAGGCCAAAGTGGACAGATCACAAGGCTAGAAGTTTGAGAGCAACCTAGCCAACATGGTAAATCCCCATCTCTACTAAAAATACAAAAATTAGACTGGTGTGGTGGCAGGCACATGTAATCCCAGCTACTTGGGAGGCTGAGACAGAAGAATCACTTGAACCTGGGAGTTGGAGTTTAGAGTGAGCCAAGATCGTGCCACTGCACTCTAGCCTGGGTGACAGAGCAAGACTCCATCTTGAAAAAAAAAAAAAAAATATATATATATATATATATATATATATATTTATATATGTATACACACATAGCTATTTCTTCTAGTTACAGGGGCTAGGAGTCCAGGAGGCTTGGCTTACTCTGAGCCTTGGTTTCTCTTTTTGGTTTGCAGATGGCTACCCTCTTTCTTCTCCTTCCTATGTTTTTCCCTCTGTGTATGCATGTCCCTGACCTCTTTTTCCTCTTCATATAAGGACACACATAAAAGTGAAGTAGAGCTTCACTACAGTGGCCTGATTTTAATTTAGTCTCATCTTTAAAGAACTTACCTCCAAATATGTTTATATTTAGAGGTGCTGGAGATCAAGATACTAACATATTAATTTGGGGAAATAAAACTCAGCCCACAACATAAACAAAATATAACAAAAGTTTGCTCCTTAAATCTTTTAAATTTTTCTGAAATTTTGTTAATCTCATCTACAAAATACTTTCCAAAGTCCTTTGTAGCTTGGTTTCCAAATATTAAAAACATGTTGCAGCTGAGATGCAGCAGGTTTTGCCTCAGTGTTGATGGCTGATGAATAATCAAGATAGTGGTTGCTGAGGGTTAGGATGGCTGTGACAATTTCTTAAAACAAGACAGTGATGAAGTTTGCAACATCAGTGGAATCTTCATAAAAGATTCAAAAGAACTTTTGAACAGCAAAGGAAACTATGAACAGGGTGAACAGACAACCTACAGAAGGGGAGAAAATTTTTGCAAACTATGCATCTGACAAAATTCTAATATCCAGCATCTATAAGGAACTTAAACAAATTTACAAGGAGAAAACCGGCAACCCTATTAAAAAGTGGCCAAAAGACATGAACAGACACTTTCAAAGAAGACATACACGTGGCCAACAATCATATGAAATAAATCTCAATGTTACTGATCATTAGAGAAATGTAAATCAAAACCACAATAAGATACTATCACATACCAGTTAGAACAGCTATTATTAAAAACTCCAAAAGCAACAGATGCTGGTGATGTTATGGAGAAAAAGGCATGCTCATACACTGTTGGTGGGATTGTAAATTATTTCAACCATTGTGGAAGACAGTGTGGCAATTCCTCAAAAACCTAAAAGCAGAAATACCTTTTGACCAAGCAATCTCATTACTGAATATATACCCAAAGGAGTAGACATCATTCTATCATAAAGGTAAATACATGTGTATGTATATTGCAGCACTATTCACAATAGCAAAGACAGGGAATCTACCTAAATGCCCACCAATGACAGACTGGATAAAGAAAATATGTACATACAAATGGTGGAATACTATATGGCTATAAAAAAGGACATAATATTGTTTACAGGGATGTGGATGGAATTTGAGGCCAAATTTCTTAGCAAACTAATGCAGGGATAGAAAACCAAATACTGGCCGGGCGCGGTGGCTCACGCCTGTAATCCGAGCACTTTGGGAGGCCAAGGCGGGTGGATCATGAGGACAAGAGGTCGAGACCATCCTGGTCGAAATGGTGAAACCCCGTCTCAAGTAAAGATAGAAAAAATTAGCTGGGCATGGTGGCGTGTGCCTGTAATCCCACCTACTCGGGAGGCTGAGGCAGGAGAATTGCCTGAACCCAGGAGGCAGAGGTTGCACTGAGCCGAGATTGCGCCATGCACTCCAGCCTGGGTAACGAGCAAAACTCCGTCTCAAAAAAAAAAAAACAAAAACCAAATACTGCATGTTCTCACTTATAAGTGGAAGTTAAATGATGAGACACATACACGTGGACACACAGAAGGAAAGAGTACGCACTGGGGCCTATTGGCAGGCAGATGGTGGGAAGAAGGAGAGGATCAGGAAAAATAATTAATGACTACTAGGCTTAATACCTGGGTGATGAAATAATGTGTACAACAAACCCCCATGACACAACTTTACCTATATAACAAGCCTGCACGTACCCCTAAACTTAAAAGTTAAAAAATTAATAAATTTTCAATAAATAAATAAATAAAATTAAAATAATTTGAAAAAGAAAAGCATAAATCCCTGCAAGTTCTTCAATGGAGCATATATTTTTATGATTTATTAGAAAGATTGAAAAGACAGAAGTGAAAGGAAGAAGAAGGGGGTCTGTAGGGAAGCAAATTAAAATAGTGTTGTTACCCAAATATTAGGAAGCTGCCTAACAACTCTAGGCTGAAGCCTGCAGTCCACAATCCATGGGGACACTGAAGGCTCTGCTGCTACAGTTGATACTGGAACTGAGCAAGACACTGGGAGCCCACCTCTTGCTGATGCACATGACACAACTGGCAATTGCTTTCAGTTCCCTACCACTGCATCAATGTTACTGTTATAGGACATGTGGAAGAGAAAGCAGATATTGGCTACGCCCTTCTTTCTAGTCTCCATCTAGTGCTTCTAACTGGCAGAGGTTCATAGAAAGCCAATGAACAAGGGAGTCATTTCTGCTTAATTATCATGGCTTTATAATAAATCTTGATATTTGCTTAGCCAGTACAAATTATTTGTAGCATGTAATGCTGTTTGATAACATTGTACCCACAGAAATTCTTTCATAATTATAATCAGTTCTCTCAAACCCTGCCACTACTTTATCAAGTAAGTTTATTTATTATTTATTATTTTTATTTTTATTTATTTATTTTTTGAGACAGAGTTTCGCTCTTTTCACCCAGGCTGGAGTGCAATGGCGCGATCTCAGCTCACCACAACCTCTGCTTCCTGGGTTCAGGCAATTGTCCTGCCTCAGCCTCCTGAGTAGTGGGATTACAGGCACGTGCCACCGTGTCAACTAAGTTTATTTACTGTTCTAAATCCTTTGTTTTTGTTTCAACAATGTTCCCAACATCTTCATCAGGAATATGTTCCACCTTAAGGAAGTATGTTCTTTGTTCACCCACAAAGCTGTAATCTGAAATAATTTCATAAGAAATGACCCCTGATCCATTAAAGTTGTATCATGAGATTACAGCAATTTATCCACATCTTCAGGCTTAATTTCTAATTCTAGTTCTGCTATGCTTACCACATCTGTAGTTACTTCCTATATTGAACTTTTGAACACTTTAAAATCATCCATAAGAGTTGGAATTAATTTCTTCCAAACTCCTGTTGATGTTGAAATTTTGACGTCCACCCATGAATCATGCATGCTCTTAGTGGCGTTTAGAACGGTGAATTATTTTCAGAAGGCTTTTAATTTAATTTACCCATATCCATCAGGATAATCACTATCTATAGCCTTAGAACATGTATTTCTTAAATAATAAGACTTAAAAGTCAAAATTACTCCTTGATCCTTGAGCTGAAGAATGGATGGTTTATTCACAGGCATGAAAACAACATTAATCTCCTTGTGCATCCATTTCAGAGCTCTTGGGTAATTAAGTGCACTTTTAATGAAAGTAATATTTAGAAAGAAAATTTTTTTTTTCTGAGCAGTATGTCTCAACAGTGGGCTTAAAATATTCAATAAACCATGCTGTAAATATATGTACTTTCATCTAAAATTTGTTGTTATATTTATGAAGCATAAACAGCAGAGTAGATATATGATTATTAAGGGCCCTAGGATTTTTAGAATGCTAAATGAGCATCAGCTTCAACTTATGGCACTGACTGAATTATTTCCTAATAAGAGAGTAATATGGTTTGGCACATGTCCCCATCCAAATCTCATCTTGAATTATAGCTCCCATAATCTCCACATGTCATGAGAGGGACCAAGTGGGAGGAATTGAATCATGAGTATGAGTTTTTCCCGTGCTCTTCTCAGGATAGTGAATAAGTCTCATGAGATCTGATGATTGTATAAAAGGCAGTTCCCCTGCACATGATCTCTTGCCTGCCTCCATGTGAGATGTGACTTTGCTCCTCTTTTACCTTCCACCATGATTGTGAGGCCTCCCCAGCCATGTGGAACTGTGAATCCATTAAACCTCTTTTTCTTTATAAATTACCCAGTCTTAGGTATGTCTTTATTATCAGCATGAAAAATGGACTAATACAGAGTCAGCCTTTCCTTTGAAGCTTTGAAGACAAGCATGGAGTTCTCTCTAGCTATGAAAGTTTTACATGGCATCTCCTTTCAATATAAGGCTGTTTCATCTACATTGGATATCTGTTGTTTGCTATAGTTATCTTCATCAATTGTCTTAGCTGGATCTTCCAGATAACTTGTCTCTACATTAGCACTTGCTGCTTCACTTTGTACTTTTATGGTATAGTGATGACTTCTTTCCTTAAACCTCTTGAAATAATTTCTCTGGCTTCAAGCTTTTCTTCTGCAGTGTCTTCACCACTCTCAGACTTTTTAGAATTTAAAGGAGTTAAGATCTCACACTGGATTAGGCTTTGGTTTAAGGATGTGCTATGGCTGGTTGGTTTCATCTTCTATCCAGACACCTAAAACTTTCTCTATGTCTAAAATATGTTATTTTACTTTCTTATTATTTGTGTGTTCACTTGAGTAGTACTTTTAATTTTCTTCAAGAACTGCTTAGCAGAACATGGTGGTTTATACTGATAATCCTAGCACTTTGGGAGGCTGAGGTGAGAGGATCTCTTGAGGCCAGGATTTTGAGACCAGCCTAGTCAGCACAGAAAGACCCCATCTCTACAAAATAAAGAAAATTAGCTGGGCATGGCTAATGTGTACATGTAATCTCAGTTATTAAAGAGGCTGAGGCAGGAGGATTACTTGAGTCCAGGATCCCAAGGTTTATAGTGAATTAAGATGGTGCCACTGTGTTCAAGCCTGAGTGACAGAGCAAAACCATGTTCTAAAAACATTAAATAAATGAATAACTATGTATTTGCATTCACAAGATGGCTAGATGTTTGGTACAAGAGAGGACCAGCTAACGGACTTTTAGCTTTTAACATACCTTTTTACTAAATTTAATCATTCCTCACTTTTGATTTAAAGTGAGAGTTGTGACTTCATTTCATTTGAATACTTAGAGGCCATTGTAGGACTACTAATTAGTCTAATGTCAATATTGTTGTGTCTCAAGGAATAAGGAGGACTGAGGAGAAGAGAGATTGGGAAAAGCCAGTCAGTAGAGTAATTAGTACACATGCAATGTTTGTCAATTCAGCTTGCTGTCTTAATTGAGTATGGTTTATGGCACTTCAAAACAATTACAATAGTATCATCAAATATCACTTATCACAGACCACTGTAACAGGAATATTATAATGAAAAGTCTGAAACATTGCAAGAATTAACAAAATGTGACTCAGAGGCATGAAGACAGCACATAATGTTGAAAAAATGATGCCAACAGACTTGCTCAACATTGGGTTGCCACAAGCTTTCAGTTTTGAAAAAAGGCAGTATCTGTGAGACGTGAATGAAATGGGGTATGCTTATATCATGGACACACTTCTTTACATACTCAGCTCAGTCATTCAACAACTATTGACAGACAACCATTCTTTCCCATTAAATACTTTTTAGTTATCTTTATTTCAGAGTCCACTCCTTGACTATCTCCATTATTTAAACTTTAAAAGTTGTGCTTCCCATAGAGAAACGTCTACGGCTCTAGTCATGTTTCTTTTCCTGTTGTTTATTTGTTTTTCCTCCTTCTAGAATGCATCTGTATATTGGTATGTACTACACAATTATTGATAAATTCTATTCCTCTAAACTCCACAACCACCTCCTTATCTCCATAAAATATTTATTTCCCTGAGAGTTTTATCTGGCAAGCACTTCATATTCTAGAATGAATTATTGCTTTAAATTATTGAAACCTATTTGTCTGCTTTTGCTTTCATGCTATGAAATCACATAACCATCTATTCAAGACAAAACCGTGCATACCTACCTAAATTCAATCCTGTCCCTAAATGCAGAAATTTAATCCTACAGCAAGTTCTATCAAATTTGCCCTTAATGTCTTTATTGATTTTACCCAATTTTCCTCAACTCAACTTTTACCACAGATATTTCTCACTGGGACAATGGCACTCTTTTGCTAACAGGAATCCTGATGTTTCATTTTTGTTTCCTTTAATGTATTCTCCAGAAGGCATGCCTAAAACTTTTGTAAATATGCCAGAATATATTATTCCCCAATTAAAATTTGGAGGAAGGACTTCCAAAATGCTGGTATAAGATGCTTGGATAAACATTCATTATGCTGGTAAAATTTAAGCAAAACTGGCTTGACGTGGTGGCTCACACCTGTAATCCCAGCACTTTGGGAGGCCGAGGTGGGTGGATCATGAGGTCAAGAGATCGAGACCATCCTGGTCAACATGGTGAAATCCCATCTCTACTAAAAATACAAAACTTAGCTGGGCATGTTGGCACATGACTGTAATCCCAGCTACTCAGGAGGCTGAAGCAGGAGAATTGCCTGAACCCAGGAGGCAGAGGTTGTGGTGAGCCGAGATTGCACCATTGCACTCCAGCCTGGGTAAACAAGAGCAAAACTTCGTCTCAAAACAAAAAAAATTTAAGCAAAGCCAATTATTAGGATTACCTGGAGGTTGATGAAAAGACGTACAGCAGATTAAGAAACATTTATTTAAGAAAATCTATGAAATCTTGGTAAGAACATTGAGAAATTATGGCTTTCTTTTTTTTTTTTTTTTTTTTTGAGACGGAGTTTCACTCGTTACCCAGGCTGGAGTGCAATGGCGCGATCTCGGCTCACTGCAACCTCCGCCTCCTGGGTTCAGGCAATTCTCCCGCCTCAGCCTCCCAAGTAGCTGGGATTACAGGCACGCACCACCATGCCCAGCTAATTTTTTGTATCTTTAGTAGAGACGGGGTTTCACCATGTTGACCAGAATGGTCTTGATCTCATGACCTCGTGATCCACCTGACTCGGCCTCCCAAAATGCTGGGATTACAGGCTTGAGCCACCGCGCCCGGCCCGAAATTATGGCTTTCTAATACATCTCCACATTGATTCCAGGTAGATATAGCAGCCAGTGAACGCCAGTAGATCCCATCATCTGGCTGAAAAACAATACTGGTATTTGAGTCAATTTTATGCTGCTATGACAGCATTCCCAGACTGGGTAATTTACAATAAAGATAAATTTATTTCTCACAATTCTGGAGGCTGGGAAGTCCAAGGGTATGGTGCTGAGAGTCATCTGGTGAGAGTCATCCCATGATGGAAGCAAGAGACAAAAGCCAGCGTGCAAAAAGGAAGAGAAATGGGGCCAAGCCTATCCTTTTATCAGAAGTCCAGTGAAGCAATAACTAACCCACTCTCACAATAATGGCATCAATGCATTCATGAACGCAGAGCCCTCATGACATCATCCCCTCATCAAGGTCCAAACTCTTAATGTCATTACAATGGCAATTGAATTTTAACATGACTTTTGATGGCGACATTGAAACCACAGCACAAACCATGTTTATAGCAGCAGGTGTGGTGCTAGTTTTTAGCTCACCTGCGCCCCTTCCCTCACATGTGCATATGCACAACTCCTGCTCACAGTGGGGAAGCCTCTAGAGAATGAGCTACGCATCAACTTCCTTCTCTCCCCATTGCTACTCTTCCATGAACAGAAGTTCTCCCCATGGAGGGCCTGGACAAATTTCAAATACTGATCTTTGCCAAAGGGCCTAACTACAATCAATTAGAACCAGGAGCAACACATTTCTCAGGGATTGTAAAAAAATAATATACAGTGGATACATCATTTAGAAATTAGTAAAGGCTAGGCCATCCAGAAGCTTAATGGGGAGTTCAAGAAAAATGATATTCAAAGATAGCCTGGCTTAACCCAGTCACCCTTGAAGGGGAGCAGACTGTGTGCATACTCATGTCCTTGGATTGAAGAATATCAGAAGCTTTACACTGTTTACTGAACTCATCTAGCTGAGTCACTAAACAAATAAATAAAAAAACAACAAACTCTAGAAAAGAGAAGAACAGTTTCCAGAGTTGCTATATAGTGTTTTGGAAAGTGCACAGTTTTCAACAAAAAAGCATGAGGCAAGGAAAGAAAAGGGAAGAGTAGGACTATACAATGGAAAAAAATGCAGACAACTGAAATCGCCTTTGAGGTGGGTCAGATATTGAATATTTAAACTAAGATGTCAAAGCAGCTGTTATAACATCCTTTGGGCATTAAGGATCTAAAGGAAACTAGTTTTAAAAATTAATATTAATATAATTAACATAATTAGTAGACATAAACTATGTTTAGAATTTAATAATAATATATGACAAAGTCTTATTGAATAGAGGATGTCAATAAAGAAAAAATTATAAAATGTAAGGTATAAATGAAACTTCTGGAGTTGAAAAGTAGAATGCACAAATAGAAAAAAACTTTTTAAAATGAGCTAGAGTTTTCATCTGGAAGAGAAAATTATCAGCAATGTTGAAGACAGATCAATGACCATCATGCAATGTGAAGAACAGGGAGACAACAGAAAGAAAAAAAAATGAGTAGATTCTCCCTATCAAAATTTCAGTTGCTTTCTGGAAAGTAATTGACAAGCTGTTTCTAAAATTCGCCTAGAAATCAAGAGAACCAGAAAAACCATTATAATCTTGCAAAAGAGAAAGAAGAGGAAAAACATTTCATCATGTCAAGTCTTTCAAAAGCTACAATAATCAAAACAAAAGGTCATTGACATTTGGAGATTTGTGTGTTGTGTGTTTGTGTGTGTAAAACTGCATTTACTGTTTGGAAATAAATCCTTAAGTATATGATCAGTTGATTTTCACCAGGGGTGTCAATACAATTGAGTGGGAAAAAACCGTCTTTAAATAAAGGATGCTGAGACAACTGGATACACATATGCTTTTTAATAAAGTTGAAACTATAGCACACACAAAATTAACTCAAGGTGGCTCATAGACCTCAATGTAAAAGCTAAAACTATAAAAATCTTAGAAGAAAACATAGGATGTATCTTTATGACCTCATGTTAGGCATTTCTGAAAATTTGCCAACATTTGTGTGTTTTTCCATATTAATAGATTGCAAAATTTATGTCGTCTGCTCTCAACTGCCTCAACCCTGTACTAATCTTTCTTCAGCATTGTTAAAGTCCCAGAAGTAATTTAACAACTCAAACATGTTTTCTCTGACCATGCTTTTACAATCAGTATATTCTGACCTTCTCTACCATAAAAGTCTTTCTGATACTTCAGAGGACTGTTTAAGTTTTTAACCTTTTTATTGGCAGTTTCTTTTCATTAGGATTTAATCTTTATGAACATAATCATATGATTTTCATTCACCTCTGTATATGCAGTGTCTAGTATAACAATTGACATGAAATAGGCTTAATTGTTTGTTAATTGTTATTAGTTGTTAGATTAATAAAAAGAAAATGGAAAACAACATCTGCATTAGCTGTGCCTACCTAGCACCTACTGTCTAACAGTGAACAAAGTATTAGGCTAAATGTCAGAAGGAATAGTAATTCCACTGTCAGCAGTGAGTGGATGAGTAACTTTGGAAAAGTTTGTTAAAATGCAAAATTCTCATTTTTCTCCACTGCAGAATGATGTCTCTGACATCCGGTCTACTTACAACACAACCTGGACAAACATTTCCAATGAGATACAAAATACGGTAGGCTTTAATAAATTATAGAATGGTGCTGAAATAAGAATCATATTGCAGCAATATTCTGAGGCATCACAAAACCGTCATAGTAATTCCTGTCCACTATCAACAGATTTCCTTTCTCTATCAGGAATTTCTGAGTCATAGATAACAATCTGTATCTCTTCTGTATTACAGTACTTCAAAACTCAGGTTAGCATTTGCTTTGCCATTGATTTTCTTTTAAGAACACGATTAACTTTCCAATAGATTACTATCTCTATCCACCTAGCTATTCCACATCAGAATTAAGTCTTTTGGAAAATTCACAAATATAGAATGATTTAACAGTTATTTTGACCATGTATATTTTTTTCACAATTTAAAAAAAAAACTTGTTTTTTTTCCTTAAAACTACAATTTGAAATGCTGAATCGCAATGGCAATAATACACCTTTATGACTGTTTATAGTTACACAAAGTGATTTACAGAGTACCTTCACACAGACTTTTGATATATGATTAACAATATCTTTCATTTTCGCTATACAGATGATGAAATTATGGGTTAGAAATTTTAATATTTTTGCCTGGGTTCACAAAAAGAGTCTGCAATATTTAAACCCTAAATTCATTAGATCACTAACTCCCACTGAAGAATTAAAACAGATTTCAGTTTTCCAAGCTTCATGTCTTGCCTCCTCTCCTTCTATTTTCTTATCTTTTCTCTTTCCATTTTTTCTTCTTATCCCCCTTCCCTGAAACTTAATCGATATTATACAGTTAACAGAAAATCTACAAATTTTACAAAGACAGTTCTCAAAAAAAAAAAAAAACTTCTCTGACAGCTGTCGAAATAAAATTGTACCAAAGAGCTCTAAAAAGAGACATGAAAAACAATCATCCAATTGTACCAACCACAAATTTTGCAGAAGTTAAGGAAAATGACACCTGAGAAAATCTCAAATCATGTAGCCTTCTCTTCCCCAATCCTATAAAATTGCAATGTTGCTTAGTCCTGAGAGTTACCTAGATTTACAATGTTCTCTGCTGAGCATCAGCTGATTAAAGCCTTCAACATCTATTTGAGTCATTTTTAGTATTTGTTTTTTTACTTTGACACTTTTTAATAGCAGAAAAAAAATATTTTTGCATATTGCTCACACTCTCTGAGACCTAATCAAACTCCCTTGCTCTTAGCGGGCTCTCAATAAGGTCAGATGGTTTCATAATCATTTCGTAATGCAACAAAGCCAAGTTTTAGGATTCAAGACCTTGTGAATTTTTCACATATCTTACAGTCTAGATAAAATGAGATTTTACTCTATATGCACAATATACTTTCCATATTTTTTCCAGCTAATTAATGTGTTTGTGCATCTGTGTGGTCTTCTGTGCCCTTCTTTTATAATTACCTCTCTCCATTCAAGAACTTAAGACATTGACCTAATTCTCATCTCAAAATCATTTACTAATTTAAGAGTTTTCTTGAATACTTCTGAGGTTAGTGTATTTTAAAGACTCAACTTCTTCATCTAAAGCATTACTATTATGGTCAAATTACACAATTTATGTAAAAATCCCTAGTTACCTTTTAAATACTGCAGGTTATGTAGATCATACAGAATACAGTTTGGAATTATTTTCAAAAGCTTCATAAAATAAGTATGCAAAGTTGAGGTCAATAGATTATGAGAAAAAATATGCAGAAAGAGAAAAGGACCGAAGCAAATGAATATTCATGCTGCTAATCCTGGTTTTGTGGATTAAATTTTAGGAATATTCGCCAATGCTGAAAATTGAACACTGAAAATATTCTAGTGTTTATGATTTATAGACTAGCACAAAATACAGTCATTTGAAGAATACAGTTGATACAATAGAGTCCATATCCATGTTGGAAGCAATTTTATAAATTAAGTATAAATATCTCTAAAGAATATAGAAAAGATTTATAGCAAATTCTAAAGAATATAGAAAAGATTTATATCAAGTTTGTAATAGGAAATAATCCTCCAAAGAGACCAGATTACTGATGGTAAAATATACTAGAAAATTAAATATATATATATATAGTTTTATAATAATGATTGATGTTTGAAACTCACTCTGCACTCATTAAAATTGAGCAAGCTATCTTATATCTATAGATAGATCTTTCTATTCAGTTGAATCTAGGTAATATTCTCCTGTACTAAGAATATGCAGAAAATATTTATTTGGAATGAAAAGATTATTTTCAATGCAAACATATTTCTAAAGGAAAATCTTTACAAACAAGTTATGAAAGTGTATAAATACACACTTGTAAGATTTAAATGTTTAGATGTGTTTTTGAAATTCAAATCAATAACAAAAAAGTTTAACATACAATTTACTATATGCATAAGCATAGTTGATACAGTAAACATTATTTGAAACACACCAGCAGTCTAATGCCCACATAAAACAAACTTCCCTTTGAAAAAGCTATGATGTTGATGTGCTGGAAACAAATGTTTCTCCTAATGTTGCATCTGGTAGTTATGTGAGCTTGGGCAAGAGTCACTTTGGCTGTGGAAGTTTCAGCTTCTTCACTGCTAAAAATAATGCGTCAATTAATGATAATAAAAAGAATTGTTTTTTAATACACATTATCTGGTGCTTACTGTGTAGGACTGTGCCCTGTATACTTTACAAATAATGCTCCATAACTTAGTGACATGACAATGTTAATACCTCCATGTTTTCAGATAAGAAAATAACTTAGAATAGCTATATAAGCTATCCAGATCAAACAGATAGTAAGGTTTGACTGTAAGTATAATATTATTACCTAACTTACAAAAATGCTGTGAAAATTAAATGAGATGACAGTCATGGATTTATTTTGTCAAATAAAATCAACACATACGAGAAGTGTAATAGTGGTAAGAGACTCCATTTTTAAAGTAATGATTTAGAATAATTATTTAGAGTAAGTCAAATGAGATGTATATCTTTAAGTGTCTACATTGAAACACACATTGCAGGCTCTCAAGCATTTGAAGATACATGAGTCAATGCTCAAAGAATTTCCCAAGGTAAACAGTACAGAAAAAAAAATAGTGTGCATAGAATTTTATTTCTTCAATTAAAAAACTGAAACTTTATTTATCCTGGCTTTTTCATACATATTCACCTGGCTCTTTTGTTCACCTATTTTATGGATACAAATGAATGATTTTTAGTAGATTCATACTGTGCAACCATCACCCCAGTCCAGTTTTTTAAATATTTTCATTACCCCAAAATACTCTTTTTTGCCCTTTTGCAGTCATCTCTGTTTCCATCTAAAGTTCCAGGCAACCTCATCTACATGGTGGTTCTTGTTTCATGTTTTTTAAGTGACAGTCTGGCTCTGTCACCCAGGCTGAAGTGAAGGGATATGATCATGACTAACTGCAACACTTGGTCAGGGCACAGATGATTCCCCTACCTCTGTTTACTGAGTAGTTGAGACTACAGGCTACATTGCTATGTCTGGATAATTTTTGTGGGAGTTTTATTTATTTATTTTTTTGCTTTTTATTTTTCATTTTTATTTTTTTTAGAAAAGTGTCTTGCTGTGTTGCCCAGGCTGGTCTTAAACTCCTGGACTCAAGCAATCCCCTTGCCTCTGCGTCCCAAGGTGGTGGGATTAAAAGCATGAGCCACTGCACCTGGCCATCTAATGCTCTTCTCTCTAGATTTGCTTTTCTTGACATTTCATATAAATAGAATTAAACAGGATATGTTCTTTTGGTAGCCCAGCCATATTGTAGCCTATGTTGACATTTTTTTTTCATTACTGAACAGTATTGCACTGCATGGTTATACCACATCTTGTTTATTCATTCATCAGGTAACAAACATTTGGATTATTTATAATTTTTAGCTATTTTTAATAATGCTGTTATGAAAATTTGCTTATAAATCTTGGAGTGGACATATGATTTCATGACTCAGGTGGGTAGATATCGAGGAGTAGAGTTACTGGGTCCTATGGTAGATTTACATTTAGCCTTTAAAGAAACTATCAAACTTATTTCCAACATGATATTGAACATTTTTCCATGCTCTTCTTTGGGGAAATACCTATTAAAAGATTTTGCTGATTTTTTACGAGGTTGTGTGTTTTCTGATTATTGAGTGGCAAGGGTAAGGGTTCTTTGATTTGGAACTAAGTTAAATAACAAGAGAGAATTTGACTATCTATTTGCTAATGTAATCTGTGGCAGACATGGCATGACCTGTGACTGTGATAGTTACTTCTGACCTATCAGACAGTTCTTAATACAGTGGCTTAATGAAAGTGCCAGCATTAGTGTGGTCCTGGAGTGTCAAATAGTAAATTATTTTTCAGATTCCTCATATTACTTGAGACAACGTTCTTAATGACTTCGTTCTGTTTGTCACATAGTTCTGTTTGTGATGTCTCCCAGTGACTATCAAATCACTTTTCGTTAAACTAGTTAAAGTAGTCTCTGCTGATTGCTGCTAAGAACCCTACATATGCCTACAGAAATTAACCGCAAAACACTAGTATTCTAGCTTGGGGAAAAAGGAACCAATCAAGTGTATTTTATAAACAACAGAAACTACCTACTGTAGTATTACTATAGCTCTTCCTAATATCATTTAATAATGCCACATCTATGAACATCAATTAATTTCTATTGTTCTGAATATGTAGATTCAAATCTATAGAGCATATAACTGTAAAATATCTTTTGAGACATTTATTTTTTCTCTTTTTATGTTAATTTTTACATAAATTTGAGAACAAATATCTGCTTATTTGATATTTCAGATTATTTTGATATGCAATGATTATTAAAATTAATGCTGTGAAATTATTGTGAATGTTTCTGCAATGAGGATACAGAAATTAGTCACCATAAAGGCAGTTCAGAGGTTCACTATGATTTGACTGATGAAAAGTCAGTTAAATAAGAAAATTAAAATTTTGATTGAAGAGAAGGGAAATTAATCCAATAAAGAGAAGAATGAAATTACCCAGAGTAAATTTCTAGTTAAGAGAAGAATAAGAAACAAGCATAGATTTTTAAAATATAAACATAAAAAATGTGTTTTCTCTTAGTACAGCCACAAAATAATATGCATACATTAAAATATGTATATATATATAAACACATATATATGTATATAACTTTATATATTACTTAATATGTTACCTAAGTTTGCTATGTCTTGACAGGGGTTTGAATAGGAAGAGCAAGTTATTATGACTATTTAGAGCAGAAGTATTTATGCTTCTGTCTAGATGAGTTGAAGAATATCTTTTAATGACAGATACCATTCCTTGGCAATTCTTCCTAAGGATTCACCTAAAGGCAGATCTATGTCAGCTTTATCTATATTAAGTATGTGGGTTATAGTGAGAATGGTTGGCCTCTATAACAAAATTAAAAAGGATGCAGAAATTAAAATTCTCCAAAATGAATTACGGAGCTGTTGCAATTATTATCTTGCTCTTCTAATCATCTATTATTTCTATACAATTGATAAATTATTGTAACATACATTTTCAATTCATACATTTATTCAAAAAAATGTATTGAATAAACTACCTGGAACATTTCTTTCTCTGCTTTCTACTATTTAACTAGGTTAAATAGTAGATAACAGAAACCGCATGGAACATTCTTCACCTTGTCTCTTTGCTTTGACTTTTAAAGACAGTTTCTTGCTAAGTTGTCCATGTGGACCTCAAACTCCTGGACTCTAGTGATCAATCCTCCCTTGTCAGCTTTTTGAGTAGCTGGGAATATAGGCACCCACCACCATGCCTGCCCTCACATCCTGATTTATGAATTCAATAATATGTTATTTAAAATTTCCACAAACTACCTGTTAAAATAGTCTTTTTTTGAGGGGTAGGGGATTCATATTTCTATTTTTCCACATAAGGAGACATAGTATACGGGTTCATTATTTAAAACTAAGAAACAGAAAATCTGGTCCACACTGTCTTACAAACATAATTTATTTTTTTCTAGTTGTCAATTTCCTTATATAGAAAATAAGGAGAATAAGATCTCTAACATGAGTTTATTATAATTTTCTATAACATGATGAATTTTAGCACTGAAGTTTTTAAGTTTCAAAACCAACTAATTTAGATTTTAAGATTAATATCCGCAGATAATGAGTTTGCTTTTTAAAGAAATGTAAGGAATGTAGGGTCAAACATGGCACATAATATATTTTCAAGTGGTTACTATGCCTGTCTCTTTATATATTTCCCCATAATATTTCAGTTCTGATATTAAATTAAAACCCCTAATGTTGCACACTAATTTTATAATATTCTTGCTCATATAATTTGGCTTACACACTTTCCAGTGCCGATTTTGCACCTTCAGCATGATTCCACATGTGAGAAAACGTTAACTTGAAAAACTGAAATGAGATTTTTATACTTTGAGAATTTTTCCATTCACTACCTCATAAGGTTGCCACCTTAAATTTTTAAATGCATATGACAATCCAAAATTGTGAACAAGTGTCTTAAAGATCATATAGGCAATCTAAACTTTCCTTTTCTCAATTGGTGTTACTAATAATACCTCTTATGAATTCAGATAAATTAACTGAATTTATCTGAATTCACCAAACTAGTATATGTAATATCAGAGTGAAGATCCCAGCACCAGTCTTCAGCTTCCAGGTTCTCAGTGCTGGTATAAAGAAGGATTTGGATTTCCACTTGAAAAGAAGAAAATAATTAAATGTGAGGTTTTGTAAAAATTATTATATTTGGTCTCATTTGTTTTAATTATTTGAAAATAAGCATGCTCCAAAATACTCAGACTACCATAACAAAACACCAGAGACAGAGTGGCTTAAACAACAGAATGTATTTCTCACAATTATGAAGGTTGAAAGGGCAAGATCAAGGTGCTGATGGAGTCATGTCCTGGTGAAGTTCCTCTTCCTGATTTTCCGACAGCTACCTTCTTGTCATGTGCTCATATGGTCTTTCCTTGCCTGAGCACACCCACAGATGGAAAGAGGCAGAAATGGAGAGAGGAGAGACAGAGAAAGACAGAGAGAGAGAAACAGATATAGAATGAGAGCGAGAGAGTGAGAGAGGGCTTCCTCTTCTTATAAGGCCACCAATCCTAGTGGATTGGGACCTCCACACCATGGCCTCATTTAACCTTAATCAACTTCTGAAATATCTTTCCACATATAGTCACATGAAACGTTAGGGCTTCAACATTGGAATGGGTGGAGTGTGGTGAATTCATTCCACAGCAAAGCACATGCTGACTTTTATGACCGCCATATAATTTCCAAAATGGTTCTGTCTGGGAGCCAGAGAAATTCCTGGAAGACATATGTATTATCTCACAATGATAATTTTAGATCTTCATTCTTTTTGCTAGAAAATGAAACAAGACAAAGTTTGGTATTTTTAGATAAAATTGACCTTCTGTATAAAATGAATTGGCACTCAGTGGTGTCTTACATAAAGCAACAACTAATAAGAGGAAAAATGAAGCGATAAAGGAACACTTAAGAATTAGGACTCAGACCAAAATTATCCACAAGTCAAGACCAAAGCTACGAATAATAAATGTCATATAAGAGAAGTTAGAGATAATGCTAGAAGAAAATGTTGTCTGAGTTAATTAAGAGTACCAAGATAAGGAGCTTTCAATAAAAGAAAAGTGCAATTTTTTTTATTAGCGGTGTCTATTTCCTATATTTATTAAATACAAGCTTCTTGGCAAGTATTTAAATTTGGCATTGTTTCATAAGCTGATTCTTACAAGTTAGATATGGCTTTTGATTCAAGATAATATGTCCCATTGAAATTTCACTATTGATTAATAGTGCTATGGAAATGTTAGCTTTCTTGTCATTTAAAATAAACCTGTGAAGCTTTATACTTTAATTTACAATGTATGTGGCATTTGTGTTCTCCTGTATTTTCATATCATTCTCAGTTTCTCTAAGTAATAAAATAGCAATCAGTTCATTGATTTATAAAATGGCTTACAAACTAGAAATTCTCTCTAAAAACTGAAGGTAGCATGAGCCACAAAAGCTAACTTCCTCTCCATTTTCTGTTCATGAATCAAATAAGACTCCTAGAAAAATAATTTCTGAACAGTCACATGCGATATTATATTGTTGTACTCTCTCCTGTAAGGTTCCGTTCTCCATTTGGAGGCATAATTCTAGATATTCTCATCTAAATCCCATCGGGACCACTAACCCAGTTAGAGAGTAAATGTTCAGCTGAATATTTTTTGTTGAAAAAAATGTACAAAGAGAAACATGTGTCTGTCATTTTGTTTATGGAATTTCAATCTTATCTGGGACATTAACAAGGAATTGATTAAACTACTCAAACAGAAACTAGCACTGAGGAAATGAATAATCATTTTTCTGAAATAGTTTTAATCTCCTTTAAATAAAATGTTCACAGCTGGCTTTTATCTAACAACTATTCAACCTTAAATAAATACGTTTTTATATTACTGTCACAGGCTCTTTAGGTTGCTGCTTTTCGAGCCAGAAACCTCTGTGGCTGGTGGCACCTTTGCCAGAGTTTTGCTTGGGCCTCTGGCTTGTTGCACCCACTCTGCCTGGAGGGCTGTGCTCTGCTCGTACTACTGGGTTGGATCCATCCCTGCCAAGGGGAAGCCAGGTATGGAGGGGCGAGGGATGGGTGAGTGAGTTAAGGGTCAGGCCACAATGCACAGCTAGGCACCTCAGCTGCGGCAGGGTGGACAGCTCCAGGTGCCAGCACAGACACCAGGTCTGCGGGAGGCTGCAGATGGACCAGACATACCACAAGCGTCTTCCACTGTGCCACCGGGAACCACAGTGGCACCCAGAAGCTCGGAGATATTAGAAACTGCAGAGTCAAAGTGGGTGCCATAGCACTGGCTCTGGGAGCCCCTAGATCTGGGCTCTCCAAAGGGATGCAACTCTTCTCTCCTTGTCACCTGCAAAGTGGTGAGCAAGGAGCATGTTTTGGCCCTGTTTATATTACAGTGCTCTGTCTCTTCATTTTGCGGATCCCAAGTTCTTGTCTGATATCCAGGAAGAGTGAGGTACACGAGAGTATAAGCAAGACAGGGAGGAGCTTCACTGGGACAGAACAGCTCTCAGGAGACCCAAAATGGGTAGCTCCTTTCTATAAGCAGGTCCTCCCAAGAGTGTCCAATTCTCAGCAGAAAGGAGACCTGTGGCTGGGTAGCTCTTTGCCACAGGCAGGTCATCCTGAAGATTTGAGGAGACCTGAGATGGCTAGCTCCTTCTCGCAGCTGAGTGAGTTAAGGGTCAGGCCACAATCTCCCAATGTCTGTGTGAGTCTGGCTGAGTCCAGGGTTTTTATGGGTTCAGAGGTGAGGAAGTGTGTGCTGATTGGCCCAATGGTAGGTAATGAGCAAGCCTGGAAAAATCACCATAGGTTCCTCAGGCCACAGATCCCACCCTGAACCGGCATGCCAGCCCAGCTCCCAGGCTTCAGGCAGGCTCTGGTTTGAAGAGGAAGTTTCACCAGGGACTTGCCCCTTTTCACTCAGCAACCTGTCTGCCTCCTGCCATCAACATGTTGTCCACAGCACCCAGGCTGTTCCAGCAGAGGGATGCCTGCAGGTCCCCTCTGAGCTGCTGTCAGCATCCCCTGCCTCCCTCTCACATTCGTGAGCACCTGATGTGGTTTGGCTGTGTCCTTCCCCAAATCTCATCTTACACTGTAGTTTCCATAATCCCCACTTGTCATAGGAGGGATCTGTGGGAAGTAATTGAATCATGGGGGTGATAGTTTTATTAGGGGCTTCTCTCCCTTTGCTCAGCTCTCATTCTCTCTCCTGCAACCCTGTGAAGAGGTGTATTTCGCTATGATTGCAAGTTTCCTGAGGCCTTGGCAGCCATATAGAACTGTGAATCAATTAAACCTTTTTTCTTTATCAATTAGTCAGTTTTGGATATTTCTACCTAGCACCCTGAAAATGAACTAATACAGCAATCAAAGTATGGAGGGGGCCAAGGTGGCAAGGGGTTGGTGTGTCAGCACTGCCCTGGGTGTGCACACACCAGCCGGATGGTGACAGACAGTGGCCAGTCTTGGCCTCAACTTTGCTCCACACTACCGCAGGCGCTAAGAACCGGCAGAGGCCAGGGAGCCGGAGCAGGCACTTCTTAGCTTGAGGGACCAGTGGCTTCTCGGGCCCCTTAGCGTGAAGGGATGCCCAGGTCCAGAGCCACTGCTGAGCGGCTGCAGCTGTGCCCAGGAGCACCTGGCTCTCACCCAGCCAACTCGGTAGGGGGCGGCGGTCCCGCTTGCTCCTGGCCTCCCGCAGGCCCTGTGGAGCAGGCAACCCTGACCACACCTCCTCTGCTGCAGCATCTTCACAGGGGCTGCTTCAAATTGGCTGCTACAATCATTGTTAATAGACCTTCAACTTTAGTATATTGAATTTTCCAAAGCCCTCAAGTCTCTACCAAAACAAATAGGAAAGCACTTTACTAATAAGGCAAGCTTCTGTTTATTGCAAGTGGGTAAAAGTGTGACTGAGACTGTTTGCTAAAATGCTGCTATGTTTATTTTTTTGTTTAAACAATGAACATAGGATTCGTGTTGATATTGAGTATAAAACTAGTATGATATTTAGAAAAATTATTTTTATACTAAAACATTTATTAACAACTATACCATACTAAAGAGTAGCTACAAAGTTAGAATTTTGAAATTCGCCCACATTACAATTTTTGTGGCCCATAGAAAAAAATGAAAACATGTATTTCCTCCAATTTCCCAATCAGAAAGTTCTGAGTGGCACTAACTTATGGCATTGGAAATTAGTCATTTCTGGCCTAGAACAAGGAATAGAAAATACAAATTGTAATTTAATTTTTAAGAAAAAAAATCAAGAAAATTAAAATAAGGCCAAGAAAAATGTTTTTTCTGTTAAAAACTCCCACACTATTCTTTATAACCAATTATTTTTAGTAATAATTTGTTCTTTTTAAAAGATAATCAGTACAAAGCTAATAAGTAACATACAGTAATTTGTCTATTATTATGTATCATACACCTTAAGTTATTGCTCTAAATGAGTATTTCCTGGGAAAGCTACAACTATTTGATTCAAATATCTTTAAAAACTCAATAATATGCTATGAAACACAGTATTTAGACACCTAAGGAAAAACTAGAAATAAATATCAAAATTGTTTTCTGATTATTCCATTTGCTTTGTACTTGAATTTCTAATTACAGTTTTTTTAATAACAAACGTGTCCCAAGTTAGCTGAAGTTTAGATGAGGCCCTATGTTCTGCAGTGAAATAATCAATTAAAATCATCCAACATTTATGCTAAATTCCATTTGCTTAGATAGTAATAAGATTATGCAATTTAAATGAAAGTAGAGGGTATTTGGTAGGTTGAGCATTTTGGCATAGGGGAAAATCTAGCATGCACACATAAAGCTGAAAATTGTAAATTAACAAAATCTGGGTCTAACAGTGCTCCCTGCTTCACAAAAAGGCCATTTAAAATCACTTTGTCAAGTTAGAGATTTTATATTTCATATTATTGGGTTTTTTAAAGTAATGGAATTGATTATAGAATGTTCGAATTTCTATACTACAATAAACAAATTGAATTACTATAAACATTTAGTCAAAAAGAATACATTGTTTACCAGGGCTTTTTTTTTTTTAAGCAGTATCTTTGGCTTTGTGATTTAAACATAGTGTTAGTACATGGTAGCTTATACACTCATTAAATTAAAATTTAGTAAATCTTTAAAAAATGAAGGCAGATAATTGGAATTACCAATAATACAAAAATACAGAGGTATTTGACTGCACTAGGTTAGAATGTGTAAAGTTGGAAGGAACTCTAAAGTGGTCATTGCAATGTCTTCATTTATATCTGTCGAGGGTATGAAAACGTCACTTTAAATCCCTATGTCAATTTCAAGTAGCTAATGAGTACCTCTATGTAATAAAATCCAATATAAGTACACAATGTATGTAAAGCTTATTTTATTTTTTCCACTGGAAACACAATTATCAAGAAATATTTTCAAAAACTTGAAACAACAACTGATGTATACTGTTATCTATTAATTGTATAAATAAAAATAAAATAGAAAATATTACTAGTATCAGAAATACATTTAACATAATCTTTCACTGGCAATCTAGTCTAGAATGCAAATTCTAGATCTGTAGAGTCTACAGATGTAGCATACATCAGCCTGGAAATTCCAAATTTAATTTTCATTCAAAATGATTTGAAATACTATTTCATAGTAACATGTGATAACACAATTGCCAAAATGCTTCTCAATCTGTTTCAACAGATGTTGAAAAATAGCTGCTTCCAATTTTATAACAATTAAAATAAGTGGAAAAAAATTTCAGTGGAAATAATTTTATTACCAATGGGTAAAAAAAAAAAGAAAAGAAAGAAAAATAGATACTATACAGATTTGGCATTATATTACTCTAAAATACTCATTAAATGTACAATAGGTGCCAGTGCTATGGTTAATACAAAGCAATAGATATTCTAACAAACATCACCATCTGGCTGTGAATTATATTTCTGTTGAACATCTCTGTACTTTATTACACTTCCAGCCAAACTATATGATCATATTTGGGAAATTCCTCTTTCCCATGTTTTAATATGTTTTTAAATTATATCTACTTATCATTGGAGCAGAGGACATTTCTAAGAAGAGCATGAAAGCTTTTACATGCCAAGCAGTATCTTTCAAGAAAGACTCTTAAATGGCACTGTGATAAAAAAATAAAAATAACAATCATAATAATCTTAGAATACAAAATCAATGTTGAAAAATGCTCATGCATAACCAGCAACATGGTTCTAAAAGCCACGTCACTCAGCCTGCGCTAATAAGAAAAATTCTTCTGATAAACTATTAAATTGAGTTTAACAAGGCTGTTTATAGCTAATCCTAAATGCACTAATAGGAAATTGAAGGCCAATACTCAATGTTAGTTTTGCTCCCTTTAGATCTTGGTCATAATTACAGTTTGCTCTTTAATTATTCTGCCTTTCATTTTCAATTTATGATTAAGACAAACGGCATGCCCCAGAGACCAAAATTGCTGAGATGGACAGGAACAGAACAGAGGACAGCAATTCCTTTAGCCTCTGGCATATGCGGCCCGCACAGATTCTTTTTTATTTATTTTTTAACTAATTGTTCCACAATAAATATGTAGAGAAAATATTGTTCGAGGAAATCAGTGTCTAGCTCCCCAAAGGCAGGTCAAAGCAATATTTGATAGCATTTCAAATACATTTTATTTTGTGACTAGCAGTGAATAAACTCATGGATCCTGGGCTATAATGCAGTTTATCTAATGCCAGCTCTGCAATTTACTGGCTTCCTGGTATGGTAAAGTTTCTTGAGTTATGTTTCATTCACCACAAGTTTAGGAATGACAGAACATAGCACCAGTCACAAGAGTTGTTTTGTTGACTACCTTGATCAATAGGCACAGATCATTTTGAACAATGCGTAGTACACCATAAGCTCTCAAATAAGATATTACCATTATCTTTGACCAAAATGCTTCTGTGATCATTGGAAGATCTTGGTAATTCCAAATTGGAGATATTTTCAGTTGACTTGAACACCTTTCTTCAAATAGGGAGTGCATAGAATTATACAATCAAATATTTTTCAGCATAAAACAGAGAAATTAATGTTTAAAATAAAATAACAAAATTTAACAATTTTTATTAATATAACACATGTTGTGTCCAGTCAAAGAATCACTTGTATTCATGGGCTGCATTGTGAGCTGCTTTTATATTATAAACTACAAATATCTTTCTAAACTGCCTCAAACATCAGTTCATTGTGACAAAAGAGGAGTGGAAAAATCCCAACAAAAGAATTAAAATGTAATTAGATTCTAAGAGTAGCACATATGCTTGACCCTTTAGTGATATAAATAATGAAATAGGTTTAAGAGATTAACAGGACCAGTATAAAACAGTGAGGATAAAGACAGAATCCGTTGAGCAGATGATATTTTAATGTCAATCAGAGCAAACAAATATGCAGGACATGACATGAGGACATTTATTGATTCATTTGTCTTATCATGTGGGCTACAGGAATAAAATGATAAAAAATTAGTTACTCCATGTAAAACATGTTATTCCTGTAGGACTGTCTGGTGTTCTAAATTGTGTTCCTCATGAAAGTGTCAAGCTTTCTCCTGCCACCTTTAAATGTTCAGATCAGTATGAAGTGTGAATTATGTATCCTTCTAAACCCTGATTATATAATCTGGTCATTCTGTCTTTCCTAATATACTAATGCTCAGAATAAAGTAATCTTTCCCTTATCTAAATTCTTACAGCATTATATCCATGAATCTCTCAATTCCTTTCACTATAATACTCTAGAAATTATATAAAAATGTTTGCAATCAGAATTCCACAAATCCTCACAACATTTGTTAGAAAAAAGACCATATGAAATAAAGTAACTCAGATTTTTTTTTTTTTTTTAGACAGAGTTTCTCTCTTGTTGCCCAGGCTGGAGTGCAGTGGCGCATTCTCAGCTCACCGCAACCTCCACCTCCTGGGTTCAAACGATTCTCCTGTCTCAGCCTCCCAAGTAGCTGGGATTACAGGCACACGCCATCATGCCCAGCTAATTTTTTGTAATTTTTAGTAGAGATGGGGTTTCACCATGTTGACCAGGATGGTCTCTATCTCTTGACCTCGTGATCCACCCACTCTGGCCTCCCAAAGTGCTGGGATTACAGGCGCGAGCCTCTGCGCCCGGCCAGTAACTCAGATTTAATTGGCATGTTATCCCAATCTGAATGCTGTTGGGTCTCAACTTTCTCCCTGAAAACCCCCAAAGTACTTTTGGAGTCCTCATTCCTGAGTGGTACCAAAGAGGCACAGTTTTCTATGGTAAATATGGCATGGTGACTTTTTCTTTTTTTTTCTTTTGTATCCTCAGTCTCTTTTTATTTGTTTATTTATTTATTTGTTTGTTTGTTTGTTTGTTTATTATACCTTAAGCTCTGGGGTACATGTGCAGATTGTGCAGGCTTGTTACCTAGGTATATACGTGCCATGGTAGTGGTTTGCTGCATCCATCATCTCATCATCTACATTATATATTTCTCCTAATGCTATCTCTCCCCAATTCCCCCACTCCTTGCTATTCCTCCCATAGCCCCTCACCCCCAGACCCCATTGTGTGATGTTCCCCTCCCTGTGTCCCTGTGTTCTCATTGTTCAACACCCACTTATAAGTGAGAACATGTGGTCTTTGGTTTTCTGTTCTTGTGTCACTTTGCTGAGAATAATGGTTTCCAGTTTCATCCTTGTTCCTGCAAAGGACGTGAACTCATCTTTTTTATGGCTACATAGTATTCCATGGTATATATGTGCCACATTTTCTTTATCCAGTCTATCATTGATGGCCAATTGGGTTGGTTCCAAGTCTTTGCTATTGTGAATAGTGCCACAATAAACATACCTCTGCATATGTCTTTATAATAGAATGATTTATAATCCTTTGGGAAAATACCCAGTAATGGGATTGCTGGGTCAAATGGTATTTCTATTTCTAGATTCTTGAGGAATCACCACACTGTCTTCCACAAAGGATATGAACAGACACTTTTCAAAAGAATACATTTATGCAGCCAATAAACATGAAAAAAGCTCATCATCACTCCCAGCAACAGTGTAAGAAATTTCCTATTTCTCCACATCCTCTCTAGCATCTGTTGTCTCTTGATTTTTTAATGATTGTCATTCTAACTGGCTTGAGATGTTATCTCAATGTAGTTTTGATTTGCATTTCTTTAATGGGCAGTGATGATGAGCTTTTTTCATGTTTATTGGCTGCATAAATGTATTCTTTTGAAAAGTGTCTGTTCATATCCTTTGCCCATTTTTGATGGGGTTTTGTTTTTCTAGTAAACTTGTTTAAGTGCTCCATAGATTCTGGAGATTAGCCCTTTGTCAGATGGGTAAATTGCAAAAATTTGCTCCTATTCTCTTGGTTGCTGGTCTATTGATAGTTATTTTAGCTGTGCAGAAGCTCTTAAGTTTAATTAGATCCCACTTGTCTATTTTGGCTTTCATTGCCATTGCTTTTGGTGTTTTAGTCATGAAGTCCTTGCCCATGCCTATGTCCTATATGGTATTGTATAAGTTTTTTTTTGTTTTGTTTTTGTTTTTTTTGAAATGGAGTTTTGCTCTTGTTACCCAGGCTGGAGTGCAATGGAGTAATCTCAGCTCACCACACCCTCTGCCTCCTGGGTTCAGGCAATTCTCCTGCCTCAGCCTCCTGAGTAGCTGGGATTACAGGCAGGCGCCACCATACCCAGGTAATTTTTTGCATTTTTAGTAGAGACAGGGATTCACCATGTTGACCAGGATGGTCTCGATCTCTTGACCTCGTGATCCACCCACCTTGTCCTCCCAAAGTGCTGGGATTACAGGTGTGAGCCACCGCTCCTGGCCCTGCATAAGTTTTATTCTACAGTTTTTATTGTGTTAGGCCTCATGTTTAAATCTTTTATCCATCTAGATTTAATTTTTGTATAAGATGTAAGGAAGGGATCCAGTTTCAGCTTTCTGCATATGGCTAGCCAGTTTTCCCAACAGCATTTATTAAATAGGGAGTCCTTTCCCCATTGCTTATTTTTGTCAGGTCTGTCAAAGATCAGATGGTTATAGTTGTGTGGCATTCCTTCTGAGGCCTCTGTTCTGTTCCATTGGTCTATATCTCTGTTTTGGTACCAATATCATGCTGTTTTGATTATAGTAGCCTTGAAATAGAATTTGAAGTCAGGTACTGTGATGCCTCCAGCTTTGTTTTTTTTTTTTTTTTATCCTTAGGATTGTCTTGGCTATGCATCATCCAGATACCAAAACTTGTCAGAGATGCAACTAAAAAAGAAAATGTCAGGCCAATATCCTTGATGAACATTGATGCAAAAATCCTCAATAAAATACTGGCAAACCAAATCCAACAGCTTATCAAAAAACTTATGCATCACAATTATGTTGGCTTCATACTAGTGAGGCAAGGCTGGTTCAACATCCACAAATCTATAAACGTAATCTACCACATAAACAGAACCAAAGACAAAACCACATGATTATCTCAATAGATACAGAGAAAGCCTTCAAAAAAATTCAACAGCGCTTTATGCCAAAACTCTCAATAAAATAGGTATTGATTGATCATATCTCAAAATAATAAGAGCTATTTATAACAAACCCACCACCAGTATCATACTGAATGGGCAAACACTGGAAGCATTTCCTTTGAAAACTGGCAAAAGACAAGGATGCCCTCTCGCACCACTCCTATTCAACATAGGAAGTTCTGGCTAGGGCCATCAGACAAAAGAAAGAAATAAAGGATATTCGAATAGGAAGAGACGACATCAAATTATCCCTGTTTGCAGATGACATGATTATATACTTAGAAAACCCCATCATCTCAGCCCCAAATCTCCTTAAGCTGATAAGCATCTTCAGCAAAGTCTCAGAATACAAAGTTAATGTACAAAAATTACAAGCATTACTATACACCAGTAATATACAAGCAGAGAATCAAATTGTGAGTGAACTCCCATTTCCAATTGCTACAAAGATAATAAAATACCTAGGAATACAACTAAAAAGGGATATGAAGGACCTCTTCAAGGAGAACTACAAACCACTGATCAAGGAAATAAGAGAGGACACAAACAGATGGGAAAACATTCCATGCTCATGGTTAGGAAGAATCAATATCGTGAAAATGGACACACTGCCCAAAGTAATTTATAGATTCAATGCTATCCCCATCAAGCTACCAATGACTTTCTTCACAGAATTGAAAAAAAAAACCACCTTAAACTTCACATGGAGCTTTAGTATCTTTATTATTTTATTTTTGTTACATATATATTTTAAATTATACTTTAAGTTCTGGAGTACACGTGCAGAATATAAAGGTTTGTTACATAGGTACACACATACCATGGTGGTTGCTGCATCCATCCTCCTGTCATCTACCTTAGATATTTCTCCTAATGCTATCCCTCCCCAATCTTCCCACCCCCTGCTCTCCCTCCCCAAGTCCCCAATCTCTGACAGGCCCCAGTGTATGATGTTCCCCTCCCTGAGCACGTGTTCTCATTGTTCAGCATCCACTTATGAGTGAGAACATGTGGTGTTTGAGAATTATTTCCTTTTATCACAAATTATAGGAAAGGTAGTCATAATATAATAACATATTTCCTGATGTGTTACAAAATTTAATAAAACTTGTTGCTTCATATTTTTTCTGATAGCCACCTAACTCTCACAGCCTCACATAATAACACTAATTGCTAATACTTACACAGAACTTACTATCTTACCATGGGCCAAATACTGTTTTAAATTATTTCCATGAAATACCTTGTTTACTCCAAATCCAAATCGTTTGAGGCAGACACCATCATTTTCACTTCCTGACACTTTTTTTTTTTTTTATAAATGGAGAAAATGAATCTCAGGAAGGGAAAACAGCTTACTTCAGGTAACATTGTTTTAAAGCAATGCCAAGATTGGAAGCCAGGTGGACTGTCTCCTGAGCCTGCAGTCTTTACTACTCCTGGAAAAGAAAGAGTGGGCTGTGTAGGGGGCAGATTAGAGTTCCAGCCATTACACTCCACTCAAAATTACTCTACTAAGCTTGTGTACTAGTTTCATCCTCACGCCAGTTTTCTTCCATTGGTTATCACCCTACTTTCTGAGAAACTCCAAATGAAGGTTTCACTGATGATAGTCCATCTTTTGTGCAGAGGTCTCAAATTTATAACTCTTTTAAACTCTTAATCAGGTGGTCAAACATTGACATAAATGCTCATGGAGTAAATATTTTAGGATTTGCAGGCCATACAATCTCTGTGACAATGACTAAACTCTGAGGTTGTAAAGTGAAAATAGCCACAGAGAATATGCAACCAAAGGGTGTGGGCTAGATTGTGACTTGAGTGCCTGAGGAACAAAACTTAAGAGGCGCTCATTTTCAGGGTAATTTCAATACAGGCTGCTGAAAGTGAATGCCTCCTTAAATTTTGTGCTTTGCGCCTTTACATGTGTCATCCTAGTTTCTCCCCCAAGTATACAAATGGGTGTAGCTGTGTTCCAATAAAATGTTATTTACAAAAAGAAATGATCAAGCCCTAGGGTGGCCTTTGGGTTGTGGTTTGCAGATCTCTGTACTACATGCACATGATTTATCATAGTCTCTGAGTGTCTAATTATTACAAAATATGGGAAGCAGACACATCTTCACATGGCAGGGCAGGAGAGAGAGATATAAGGGACAAGTTCTGCACACTTTTAAAAAACCAGTTCTCCTGATAACTCACTATTAGGAGAACAGCAAGGGAGAAGTCTGACCCCATGATCCAATTGCCTCACAAAGGCCTCTCCTCCAACATTGAGGATTACAATTTGACATGAATTTGGGTGGGAACACAGACACAAACCATATTAATCATCTTTATATCCCTTAAGCTTAAAAGAAGAGCATCTTGAGAATAACAGAAATTGAATCAGTAAAAATGAAAGAACATATCTACAGAAAGACATAATTCTATAGCCTTTGAAACTGATCAGCCTTTAATAATTCACCAAAATACAAGTGACTCTGAATTGAAAAATCTCAGATGTAGAAATAAATTTTGAATGAGAAACAGGCTGTGTTGCTTTCTTATGTCTTATAGACTTGTGGGCTTATTTTTTGCTTGGAGGATATTGAAGGAAAGAAGATAATTTAGTGTTTTGGCTTCAGAAGAATATAGAAAGAATAAGAGAGAATATGGATTTCAAAGAGAAGTGGAATAAAGGAGAACATGAAAACAATTTGGGGAAAAATAACTAAATACAAAGTCAGGAATTATAGTAAGAACTTCAGTCAGCCACAGTTGCTTTGTTCTCTCCAATATCAATGCTGCACACTTAGACAAGTGGTTCAAACTTGAACCTGCATTTGTTCTACCACAGGACTGAGACCTGACCCTATGTATTTTGCAGGATTAAAAGCAGTCTTACCAAGAATTTCTGAAACATTTTCTTCCACTAGAGTAAGTTCACACAATAAAATAAAACTCACTGAGGTATTTGACACCTACAAGGTGTCAACAAAAGGTGATCATACCTTTTGTTGGTGCCATAATTGATAGTTATAGGAGAGCGGAAATGAGGCAACTTCAACCAAGTTTCTCAAAGTGATAGCACATGCAAAGAGAAAAAAGTAGGATATGAAGGTGCTGGTAGGTGCTATAAAGTATCAGACAATTTAGTGTTATTAGACACGTGAGACACCCTCAGAAACTCTGAGAAATAAGTACGCAGATAGATCAGCAGGAGATTTACATTTTACATGAAGATTTAAGAGCAAGAATAGGAGCTATGAGTTTCACAGTCATTATCAATATATCCAATCAACAGTCAACATTTGAATATCTACTATAAGAATCAAATGATAAACAAAGAAAAAGACATCTCCTCTGAAAACTCATGCAACAAAATATATAAAATGCCAGACAAGTATATTAAATGTTATTTTCAATGTAATTTATTAATCTCTATTTTCCATTGAGAAATGACATCAATGTATACTTGAATTTTTTTCTTTCTTTTGGTGACTTGATTTTTAATATCATCAGAGAAATACTCAGAAATGAATGGTTCTAAAAAACAAATGTTGGTATCCTGTACAAGGGGTCCTGCCTAACCTGTGATACCTCAAGACAAAGGGTAAAATTAGGAAAAGTTGCCAGAAAAAGAACTTCAAAAGTCTTCATGGTTTGAATAAGCATAGAAATGAAATCCAATTTGCTATAGTTATTAAATCAGTTTTTAAAATTATAACATTAGGCATTGTCCATTTTATATTCTGAAATGTACATCATATTCAGAGTAAATATAATCAGAAGAAAACATTTATAGTATAACTAGGATGAATCTTATTTTACTAATCAGCTTTAATAAGAAAACACATACAATTCTTTGTTTCACTACAACTACTCAGTGATGCTGAAAGCCGTGATAAACTTGGACGTTGGACTGACTAGATTCCCTTTATCTTGAATTCTTAGAAGAGAGTAAGATAGACTTTGCCAATGTCATTGGACAATTGTAAATATTTTAATATATTTGAAATTAAATGTGTAGGATATGAAAATAGTCTTATTTATTGTCTATGTTTTAATTTTTCCTAATAACTCCAAGTTAGAGTCCTAATTTCTTTAGTTTTTTTCACCTAGAACTTCAACTACACCAAGTAGGTAATTTCAACTGAACCAAGTGAGAAATTCACTTAATTCCCAAAGCTAAGACCAACTGATACATGCTGACTTTGAAGAACACCTTTCATTGTACTCTGTCAGAAAAAAAGAAAAAAGAATCAAGAAGTTACAAAAATACAAATGCAGACAAAACATAAGAGGAAGAAAGGTAAGCTGGATTTCGATGTTTCCTAAAATTTTGTTTTCGTTTTCATTTTCATTCTCCTTTAGAGCTGGTTTCTTCTCCCTCAGAAAGCACATTTCTTCTTATTCAAACAGGTTTTTCCTTGTCTATCATTCAGCAGTTGATTGAGTTTCATGTCACTACTGGACTAAGACAGGGCCAAAATTTGTTCATCACCTGCCCAGCATACATTTTACCTTCTTCTTTTTTATTTAGAATTGTTAATACATAACAAGGAGACGCGAGTGGCCCTATGCAGCCCAAGATGACCATTTCTGTTACTACATCAAAGAGAACGTCTCAGTTGCATAGCTAAGAGATTTTGGAAAGTTTATTTTAAGTTATAGCTCTGTGCTTTCTAACAGGCTTAAAATAACTGGCCATTCTTACAGTTCTTTTTGCCCTTACTTCTCTACTCACTTAAGTGTTTATAAATGTATACTGCTGGCAAACTCAATTGAGTCAAATCCCATAGGAACTCAAGTTCAGAATCGTTTTTATTCTTTTATATCATTTATGTTATGTGATGAGCATAAGAGAATTGATAAATGTGCCCTTTCCTGGGATGGAAGGTTAGCACAATACAGTACCATTTTTTTTTCTTTTTTCACCGTACATATCAGAAATTGCAGCATAAAGTAGAATATGTACGATACTTACCTGAAAAATCTAACCACTTTTAAAATCTAATAGTACAGTCAAAACACAGCTGTGAGACTTTTACAAGTGCAAAATACAAGCAAATTCTAGATAATTCTAAAAAGATGGTAGTGTGGGAAGCACCAGGAATCTATCTCCCCATTTAGACAACAACTGCACTGACAGAATCTGTCTGATGTTACTATTTTGAAATGCTGGAGTCCATTGAAGGCTTTTAAATTTCAGGAGGAATCTTAGAGGTTAAATTACAGTTAATTTCAGTCAATTTTAGTTCTTAGCTATCCTTCACCCCAGCCGTATAACAGATGGCTGAGCATGCATTCCAGGAGCAGCTTGCACATAGTTTGAGGGAGCCAGAATAGGCAAAAATCACCCTGTCCTCCAAATATCAGGGGTCTGTGCTCTTATGTCTGGTTACTGCTTGATGATCACAGAGGTGTAGAGAGACAGGTGGGCACTGCTTTTGCACCTTCTCATATTTATGCAAGCCCTGCCTCCCTTTGCTTGAATGGACTTTTAAGGATTTAGAGAGCTGATGACCTTCCCCTTCCACCTTTATTTTTCTCTTTTTCTATTTGAGTAGACAGATACTAAAGACTAGGATTTTCAAAAGTAACTGCATATATGGGGAAAATGAGAAAATTGTTGTGCGTGCCCAGGGAAAGATACAGACCCAGAAAAGACTGGGAAAACCTTAAGTTTATACCTCAGGATAATTATTTACAATAAAATAGCCTACAATAATGAAAAAGACAATAAATAAAATCAATAACCATAAGCAGTAGTGACAGGAAAGAGGAAGATTCTAATTTCTGGAATTACCACATTATTAGATACAATGCCCAGTTTTCAACAGAAAATCACAAGACATATACAGAAAAATAAAATTATGCCTATTTAAATAAAAATAAATAAATAACCAGAAATAGTCTCTGAAAAAGAAATTATGCCTGTTTAAATAAAAATAAATAAATAACCAGAAATAGTCTCTGAAAAAGAAATTATGCCTGTTTAAATAAAAATAAATAAATAACCAGAAATAGTCTCTGAAAAAGACATGATGGCGTGTCTACTAGACGTCGAGCTTAACACAACTATCTTAAAGATACTCAAAGAACTAAAAGAAGATGTGGAGAAGTAACAAAAATAAATAAAATATAGCAAATTCTGGAAAATTCTAGTGATGAAATGTGCAATAACTGAAAGAAAAACTTACTAGATTAATTTAAAGGCATATTTCAGCTGAGAGAAAAAATCAGTGAAATTAAAGATATGACAAATAAAATTATTAAGACTGAGGGACAAAAAAGAGAAAGATTAAAGATTGAAGTAAAGAAAACCTAGAGGACCTCTGAGACAGCATCATTCAGAACAGTGTACACATGTAGGAGCTCCAGAAGAACAGATAAGTAAACAGCAGTGAAAATATTTGAAGAATTAATGGCTGAAAAAAATTCAGAATTGGATGAGAAACATAAATATTAACATCCAAAAAGCTCATTGAACTCCAAGTAAGATAAACTCAAGAGACATACTGAGATATATACTGAAACTTCCAACAGACAAAAAGAGGAAATCTTAAAAGCAGTAAGAGAGCAGCCGTCTATCACATAGAAGGTATCCTCAAGAAGACTATTAGATTTCTTATCAGAAGCTTTGGAGACCAGGTGTCAGTGGGCCCACATCATCAAAATATTAAACAAACAAATGAATAGTTAACTAAGAATTCCATATGTATAATATATTATTCCTTAAAACTGAGAGAAATACAGAGAGACAGACTCCAAGGAACAAGATGAACTCATCTTATCCATCTATAGTCACTTTGGGCAGGAAATTATTTTCTTTGCCATCTCATTATTTTCTTTACTCATCTGTTAAATTAGGATATTAATATTTCCTTTCCCATAAGGTATATGTGACGTTACATGCGTTAATATGTGTGAAGTACTTAGAACAATGTTTGGCTCATAATAACTGCTCAATTAATGGCTCAACTCTGCCTGGTCTGTAGGGTTGAGAATATATTGGAAGTCTTATTCCCACCCATGACACAGAGATTGAGCTCCCTCTTAATTATTTTAATGTATTGATTCTGGTTGTATAAGAATATAGGAGACTCTTGCCTCAGTAAGGTGGATATTGCAAGCCCTTGGATGAACCTTACCTCCTGGACACATCCTTTCTTATTACAGTTTCTTCTACTGAGCAATCTGTAGGGCTACCTTCTGCCTTAGTGCCCTGCACTGTATTCACACCCTCACCAAGGCTGGAGCCTTGCCCCTTCCTTGCCAGTGGGCCTTATTGTCAGTATCCTGAGCTCTACCAACCTCTCCACTGGGATTGGATATTGAATCCTCAAGACGTTCTTGGGTTTCCATCCAAGGAGATAGAACCTACTGCCTTCTAGTATCAGGTACTGCTAGATATCTCATCTGCTCATGTCACTTTACCATAGGCCTTTACATGGAACACTAAAAGTATGGAACAACAGATGAATTGGATTTAGTAATAGGATCCGCAAAAGCTCCTCCACTTAAGCTTCAAACCAAATACACACAAGCAGGATGGAAGAGTGACAAACAATGACCTAAGGCTTGGCAAAGACAGGGTTAGATGGCATGGCAAGCCCGTAAGAAAACTGGCCAACATAGCCCAGTCTTTATTCCACATAACCATACTCTATCAACTCACACAGAGCCAAGAGAAGCAGCCTAGCAAGCTGAGGCTGTCCAAACCTCTCTGGAAACCAAAACTGGGCCTTGGGAAATTGCATTCAACTACCCTTTGCAGGGGTGAGACCCCGAGACATCAAAGATCCTGGGACCCTGGTGATAAAGACATGGTACACCTTCCTGAGCCACTCCGAAGAGTCTGAAAGACGGAGGCCCAGCATAAGCACCTCAGCATCTTCTTCCTTGTTCTTTGATCTCACTGTTAAAGCCTCCAACTAAATGAAGGCCACCAGATTCTGTCTGTATCTGATGCCTCTGGTTCTGCAAGCTCTTTTGTATAGCACTGGTCTCTGCTTCTAGCCTCTCATGAGTCACCCCTGACAAGGCTCAGCTTTTTACCTGGCATACTGGTCACCTCTGCTTTTCCTTCCAGGTAGTTTCCAGCCCTGAGCATGTCCGGAGTTGAACTTCTCTGTGATTTGTCCTCTCCTTAGGGAATGGTGGCCAGTGATGATGGTTCTGCCCAGAACAGGAGTGGCGGAAAGGTGGGGAGGCAAGCCTGAGGATGAAGGGAAGAATACTGCTTTCACCTCAGTGGGTCCTTCTACTCAGATTTAGAATAAATGTTCACTAATAGTAGTCTTTTTGAAAATGCATTTGCATGTGCTGGAACATACTAGTGGACTGAAACTAGCTGGAAATCTGACTGTTTAGCAAACATAGAGGGTGATGGATTCTCTTAGGTGCACGTGACCAACAAGAGGTAGGTGAATTAAGTCCAACTTATTTCAAGATCTGCTTGAATGAAGAGTATGCTTCATTGCCTTTTTTTAACTTTAAAAAATTTCACAAATAATAAATGTTTATTACAGAAAAAGCAGATAGGTCAAAGCAAACTTAAGAAAAAAAATCTCTCTTCATCCCACTTATCTGAAATAATCAGTTCTTTAAACATTTTTGTACAAACTTGCCATATCTAAATGCACATATATAAATAACTGTCTATCTGAAAAACAACCAAACAAAGCAAAAGAATTCTAGCAATGTCCTCATTACATTTCATTGCTTCAAGGCATTCGTTTTCTTTCACTCAACTCAACTGCCATTTCTGTTAGGAAGTGACTTGACACATGAGCAGTGGAACCTCATGCTTAGCCCTGGGGTCTGCAAACCAGTACAGACAAGCAGCATGAATCCAAAAGGGACTTTGTAGTCCAGTGAAACGGAGGAGGTAGAGTGATTGCAGATCTGTAATTGGCTCTGTATCCATCAGGATCTGAGGTCTCAATAGGCTTGTCCTGTTCTAGTTTGCTTTACTTAAGAACAAAAATTAACTTGAGGATTCAGGGACTGAAAATCTTTTGTGGGAATTCAATGTATGAGGGAATATATATAAGAATACGTCGGAGCAGAACTATGAAGAAAATAATCTTACTGCTTTTTCACAGGTTGGCTTTTATCTGATAATGGAAGTCAATGACAGCTTTTTTGCAATGGAAAATTTAATGCCTGTTTTACCTGGGGATGATTTATTCATTCAGTATTTATTTACTTAGCACCTATTTTCAAAGAACTAGATATTCAAGTATAAACAAAAACAATAATTACTGCTGGTATGTCAGGACCTTCTACCTTTAGGCCAATAAAATTGTAATCAAACAAGCAAAAGAAGAGAAATGTGATAAGTGCAGTGAGCAATATAATAGGTACACTGTGTTGTGAGAGCGTCTAACAAGATTTCACCTTAATTGGGGAATTCTTGGTAGAGAAAGTGACATTTAAGTTAATGCAGAAAGGAAAAACGTAGTTGGTGTGGAGGAAAAGAGAACACCAGGTAGAGGGACCAGCATGTAGCAAGAGACAACCACGCACATTCAACAAAGTGAAAACGGGCTTGTGTCGGCATCAGACAAGGAGTAGGCGTGTGGTGCAAGTTGAGGACTGAGAAGTCAGTGGGGAACACAACTCCAAGTTCCTTTGGACCATGTTTGTGTCTTTCTCCTTATAACAAAAATTATAAAAAAGACATTGAGTGTTGGAAATATGCATGAGTGTATAACGGTAGGTGCTATAGATGAGGATGGTATTAAGAAATGATCATTGTGGTCACATAAATAATGGCTTAATTTTGGGAAGGAGGGTGTTAGATTTATTCCTATAATCCATAGAAAAGATTATTTTTATATAGACTAAGGTAAAGAAGGCAAAATTTACACAATTAGATAGTTCTGAAAACTAACTGAGGTATAAAATAGGCAGAACTTGACAGACCTCAAATGGTTGGGACACAAAAACACAATTTCTCGGTTTCTGGTTTGTGAAAATGGTTTTACATCACTACTCTTCAGCTGATAGGGGAGACTCTGGGATATGACAATAGTGGATGTTTGGCTGTGGCAAGACATACAAGAAACAAGAAGACAAAAGTAGACCTAGGATAAACCTAATACTAACAAATTAATACCACCTAGCACTTCTCAAAGATTGTTAACATATATCCCATATGAAATGCTTTATTATCAGTATCTTTTATTAAAACACAAAGCTAAGAAAAGTTGCCAAGTTTAAAAACTAGAAAGTTGTTAGAATTTCATTTTTATTGACAAAATCACATATATTTATGGGATAAAATGAGATGTTTTGATATACAGTAGTGATGTGGAATGATTAAATCAACTTAATGAAATATATTGGCTCCCATGTTTTTTTATGATAACAACATTTAAAACCTATGCCTTTAGCAATTTGGAAATCTATGAGGCTTTATTGTTTATTATAGTCACCAGGCTGTGCAATGGTTCACTAAAGCTTACTCTTTCCATCTGACTGAAACTTTGTATCATTTGATCAACATCTTTTCTTTCCCCATGACACAGAAAGATGAATACATCTTTGCTCACTTATATGTGGAATGTGAATTTCAGTTTTAATAATCTGTAACTGCCTCTGGATTTCAAGGGTAACCTGCTAAAAATGTGTAAGTAAAATAGTCAAGTCACACTGATACTCTTATATATTTGTATAGAATTATCTGTTTCTTAGTTTGACTTATCATATATATATATTTACCAAGTGTGGAAACCTGAAAATGATTTTACTGGATATTCTGAGAATAAACCAATGTAATATCGTAGAACATTTGAAGTTTTAAATACTCTATTTAACATTCTATTTCTTTCTTTTCATGTTACCGGATGATAAGATTTGGTTGTGTCCCTACCCAAATCCCATCTTGAACTGTAGCTCCCACAATTCCCAAGTGTTTGGGAGGGACCCAGTAGGAGATAATTAAATCATGGGGTGGTTTCCTCCATACTGTTCTTATGATAGTACTTAAGTCTCATGAGAGCTGATTATTTCATAAGGGGTTTCCTCTTTTGCTTGACTTTCAGCGGCCTTTGCTCCTCCTTCACCTTCCACCACAATTGTAAGGCCTCTTCAGCCACATGTAACTGTGTCAATGAAACCTCGTTCCTTTAAAGACTACCCAGTCTTGGCTATATTGTTATTAGCAGCATGAGAACAGACTAATACAGCATTCCAAGTCAAGGCATCATAATCTCTCGTTTAGAATACTGAAATTCTTTTCTAGCCGGTTCTCTCCCATTCACTCATGCCTCTCCCAAACCCTTTATCTGCTATACTACAAGTTATCCTTTGAAAACTCAAATTTCTCACCTCAGCAAAATCCTTTAAGGACTACATCTAGATAATGACCAAAATTCATTACCGGACAACTTTCCCTGTAGCCCTGAAGTAATTATTATTGTTTTTTCTTTAATTTAAAAATGCAGTTATAAATATATATTTGCAACCTATCTTTAAGTACTTGCAGGTTTGCCTACATCAAACAGCTCTGTTCACATCAGCATTCTTATCTCTTTTGCGTCTTATTCTAACTGCATCAACACATTGAATTTCTCATGTGTTCCTTCTCACATACTCGCTCATTCTTCAGAATGCTTGGAAATGCCTTATTTTGTCAGTCCTCTTTTCCCTTGTATCTGCCTCTGATGTCTTATACTTGTGGAATTAACAGCATTTGAATATTAAGTCAATATAAAACGTTTAAAGAAATCAAAACAATGTGCACTTTTTTTTGATCAGTCATACATCCTCTCCATATATATTAAAAATCTGTCCCTAGAATAAATCAGAAACACCTGGTATGAATTCCCATTGTTCTCAGTCTGGAACTTATATTTAAATAATAAATCACACAAATCGTCATACTTAAGTAATACATAAATCACATTCTTTTTTTTTCTTTTTATTGCATTTTAGGTTTGGGGGTACATGTGCAGAACATGCAAGATAGTTGCATAGGTACACACGTGGCAGTGTGTCTTGCTGCCTTCTGCCCCTTCACCCATATTTGGCATTTCTCCCCATGCCATCCCACCCTCACTCCCCCCACACTGTCCCTAACCTATTTCCCCCAATAGACTTCAGTGTGTAGTACTCCCTTCCCTGTGTCCATGTGTTCTCATTGTTCATCACCTGCCTATGATTGAATATATATGGTGTTTCATTTTCTGTTCTTGTGTCAATTTGCTGAGAATGATGTTTTCCAGATTCAACCATGTCCCTACAAAGGTCACGAACTCATCATTTTTGATTGCTGCATAATATTCCATGGTGTGTATGTGCCACATTTTCCCAGTCCAGTCTATCATCGATGGGCATTTGGGTTGGTTCCAGGTCTTTGCTATTGTAAACAGTGCTGCAATGAACATTCGTGTGCATGTGTCCTT
>CM052650.1:29632319-29651481 GCA_028533165.1 Leontopithecus rosalia | reverse complement strand
GATCTTTGTTGCTTTAAAGTCTATTTTATCAGAGATGAGAATTGCAACTCCTGCTTTTTTATGCTCTCCATTTGCTTGGTAAATCTTCCTCCATCGCTTTATTTTGAGCCTTTGTGTATCCTTGCATGTGAGATGGGTTTCCTGGATACAGCACACTGATGTGTTTTGGCTTTTTATCCAATTTGCCAGTCTGTGTCTTTTGATTGGTGCATTTAGCCCATTTACATTTAGGGTTAATATTGTTATGTGTGAATTTGATACTGCCATTTTGATGTTAGCTGGCTGTTTTTCCCATTAGTTGATGCAGATTCTTCATTTTGTTGATGCTCTTTAGCATTTGGTATGTTTTTGGAATGGCTGGTGCTGGTTGTTCCTTTCTATGTGTAGTGCGTCTTTCATGAGCTCTTGTAAAGCAGGCCTGGTACTGACAAAATCTCTGAATACTTGCTTGTTCACAAAGGATTTTATTTTTCCTTCACTTATAAAGCTTAGTTTGGCTGGATATGAAATTTTGGATTGAAAGTTCTTTCCTTAAGGATGTTGACTATTGGCCCCCACTCTCTTCTGGCTTGTAGGGTTTCTGCCGAGAGATCTGCTTTGAGTCTGATGGGCTTCCCTTTGTGGGTGACCCGACATTTCTCTCTGGATGCCCTTAGTATTTTCTCCTTCATTTCAACCCTGGTGAATCTGACGATTATGTGCCTTGGGGTTGCTCTTCTTGAGGAGTATCTTTGTGGTGTTCTCTGTATTTCCTGAATTTGGGTGTTGGCCTTCCTTGTTAGGTTGGGGAAATTTTCCTGCATAATATCCTGAAGAGTATTTTTCAGCTTGGATTCGTTCTCTTTGTCACATTCTGGTACACCTGTCAAATGTAGATTAGGTCTCTTCACATAGTCCCACATTTTTTGGAGACTTTGTTCATTTATTTTTTGCACTATTTTCTCTAATCTTGGCTTCTCATTTTATTTCATTGAGTTGATCTTCGACTTCTGATATCCTTTCTTCTGCTTGGTCAATTCGGCTATTGAAGCTTGTGCATGCTTCATGAAGTTCTCATATTGTGTTTTTCAGCTCCTTTAATTCATTCATTTTCCTCTCTAAGTTGTCCATTCTTGTTATCATTTCCTCAAATCTTTTTTCAAATCTTTTTTCAAGGTTCTTAGTTTCTTTGCACTGATTTAGAACATATTCTTTTAGCTCACAGAAGTTTGTCATTACCCACCTTCTGAAGTCTGATTCCATCATTTCATCACTCTCATTCTCCGTCCAGCTTTGTTCTTTTGATGGTGAGGGGTTTTGGTCTTTTGTAGGCAGTGAGGTGTTCTGGTTTTGGGTGTTTTCCTCCTTTTTGCACTGGTTTCTTCCCATCTTTGTGGATTTGTCCACCTGTCATCTGAGTAGTTGCTGATTTTTCAATTGGGTCTCTGAGTAGAGGCCCAGATTGCAAATGATGGAGTATTTCTGCTTCCTAGTTTTCCTTCCAGCAGTCTAGCCCCTCTGCTGTAAGACTGCTGAGGTGCACTCCAGGCCCTGCTTGCCTGGGGTACACCTGTAGCAGATGCGGAACAGTGAGGGATGCTACCAGTTTCTTCTTCTATCTTTGTCCCAGAATGATGCTCGCCAAATATCAGTCTGATCAGTCCTTTCTGAGGTGATTCTTTGGGTATACGGGGGTCAGGGAGCTGCTTGAGGAGATGGTCTGTACTTTATAGGAGCTCAAGTGCTGCTGTGTGAGCTCCGTTGTTCATTCAGTGTTGCTAGGCAAGTAAGTTTAAGTCTGTTGTGGCAGAACTCCTGAAATCCCTTTTTTTCCTCAGATGCTCTGTCTCGGAGAGTTAGGGCTTTATTTGTGAGTATCCGTTGCACTGTCCTGCCCAGCTAGGAGGCAGTCTAGTCACTATTTGGCTGCCGAGGCTCCGCCCTGCTGGCATGAGATCCGCCCTTTTGCTGTGGGCTCTGCCCTGCTGTTTTGGGCTCTGCCCTGCTGATGTAGGCTCCGCCCTGCTGACGTGGACTCTGCCCTGTTGGCAGAGTCTCTCTGCTATTGCAGGTTGCCTCGGCAATGGCTGACTATGTCAGCAATGGGCGGGTACCTCAGTAGGGGCAGAAACTCTTGGCAATGGCGGACGCCCCTCCCCCACTGAGCTGCACAGCTGTGGGTTCAGCTGTGCCCGCAGTGGAACTATCAACCCCGAGTGCTCCGAATCGAGCCTGATCACTTGATTCCCTGCCTCCGAGCCTTTTTACTTTTTGCTTTTTTTTTTTTTTTTTAAGTTGTAGGGTTGACTCTCTCCCAGGTGCCTCAGCCACCGGCCGAAAGGGCACCAGGATCTGTGTGATTTCCCATGCAGTGACCCGCTGCACTGGTTCACAGTTCACCTCCCAGAAATCACCTGGTCTGGCTCACTGTCCAAATCCCATTTAATCAGATGAACATGGCAATCTGCCCTCCCAAGTCTCAAATTGCTGGTTTAACAGGGTGCCCAGACCCGTGTGTTTTGTGCACTGTGCCGCTGCGCTGTGGGGCCGGCTGCCTGGCCACGCCAGTGGAGACCGCTGCGCTGCAGTCCTGCATCCCTCTTACACCTGGGCTTTTCCCTGCTCTGTGGGCTATAAAGATCCATCTAGAAATGCGGTGTGAACTCACCTTCTGTGTCTTGACTGAGAGCTGCAATCATGAGTTTATTCTAGAGTGCCATCTTCCCCCTCCTATAAATCACATTCTATTGAGGTTTTTTTTCTGGCGGAATACAAACTCTTTGAGATCAGAGCTAGATTTGTCTTTTTAAATATTCATTTTCTTTATTAGAATATACACTTCTTGAGCCAAGGGATTATCATAGATTCTTCACTACAGTCTCTTAAAGAGCCTTATACTGTTCATGGCAGATGGAATTCTCTCAGCAACTATTTGCTGAGAGAAAGAATAAAAATAGATTCTTTGATACTCTTTATTTTGGTGTTTCAAATTAGGAAATATGAGTTTCATTTTGAGTCAGGAAAAGCTGGTGATCGTATTTTTCACTTAGTTGAAAAGGATGGGATCATTTAATAGGCAGCTTCCAGAGTATGACACATTGTGGTCATGTTCTAGCTTCTCTGATGTGACTTGTAAGAGGAAGCTCAACAGAGCCTATGTTGTGGCCCAATAAAATGGTGCTGAGTAGCTCTTCAGGTCAACAGTACTTGAAAAATGCAACAATCATCACATAAGGGAAACCAGTACTCCAAGTAGACATCATTATAAGGCATTATTAAATGAATAACAGAGAAGACATAATTAAATGAAGATCTAGAAAGCTGCTTGAAAGGGTGGTACATTGAACAGCAATAAGAATACATGGGCACAGACAGGGGAACATCACACACTGGAGCATGTTGGGGGAGTAGGAGAGGAACAGCAGGGTTGGGAGGTTGGGGAGGTATAATACTGGGTTAAATGCCTAATGTAGATGACGGGGGGTATGGAGATGGCAAACCACCATGGCATGCGTGTTATGCAACAATTCTGCAAGATCTGCACATGTACCCCAAAACTTCAAGTACAATAAAAAAAAATAAATCAGAGAGCGACAAGTAACTATTTATGTCCACCACCATCTTTACAGTCTTAGAGTTTATATTTAATTCATTTCAGTTGGCATCAATTGATAACTTACTTTCTGTAAACTTGTTTATATGTGTTTGAATTCATAAAGTAATTTTTCAACTAGGGCTGGGTTCAACTGAAATACTAACATCTCCTGATGGGAGCTCCAGGCAGGTAATAACACATGAAAGTGGGACTTATATCTCTTTAAGATGAATTATCAAATACTTAAAAGTGTTTACATTTAGGGACCTGATAACCCAATTTTAAAACAATTTTAACTATATTTAACCAATCATTCTGATCAGCTATTTGAACATCATGGCTTATAATACTTCCCGTACTACACCTGCCACATGTGTACGTATGCAACTATCTTGCACGTTCTGCACATGTACCCCAAAACCTAAAATGCAATAAAAATTAAAAAAAATAAGTTACATGCACATACACATACACTGTGACAGATGAAATTGTCCTTTTTTAGTTTCTTTGAATTATATTCCTTTAAAAAATGCACTTTGAAAAGATAGAAAATATGCAGCAATCAAAAACGATGAGTTTGTGTCCTTTGTAGGGACATGGATGAACCTGGAGACCATCATTCTCAGCAAACTGACACAAGAACAGAAAATGAAATACCACATATTCTTACTCATAGGCGGGTGATGAACAATGAGAACACATGGACACAGGGAAGGGAGCACTACACACTGGGGTCTACTGGGTGGAATAGGGGAAGGACAGCGGGGGGAGAGCTGGGGAGAGATAGCAGGGGGAGAAATGCCAGATGTGGGTGAAGCGGAGGAAGGCAGCAAATCACACTGCCACATGTGTACCTATGCAACTATCTTGCATGTGCTTCACATGTACCCCCAAACCTAAAATGCAATTAAAAAAAAGAAAAGAAAAGAAATTCTTTTTTTCTTTGTTAAAAAAAAAGGAAATGTAAGAAATTTCTGCTGCTTTTATAAAAAGCTGTAGTTTATGAAAGACATGATTATTGGGAGAGCTGAATACATTTTAACCTTCTGGGGATGAAATGAAGAGTAAAAGTAAAACAGGTGCAGTAAAACAACATTGTAATTCTTACCTTTGATAAAACTAAAACCTTTGGGACCTTTTTTTTATAGCATGAATGTTTATATTCACTTCAACCAGTTTTTCCTTCTCTAAGTAATGTAGTGAACATTCATTTTCATGGCTTCAAATTTACTTCTAAATATACATGGCATTAGAGTATATATTTCCACCCTGAAGTATTTTCTGACCATTACCTCTGCATGCCAGGGAGTGATTAACACTTGGATGTTCTTTCTGCCATTTCAAATGCAGCATATCTTAATCATCATCTTCCCACTTGGAGTTTTTATTCCTGTTGAACCCAATAGTTGCTTAAGTCACAATCCTAATTGTGTATGTCTTGTCTTTCACTAACTTGACCCCCATGCCTAAAATACATAAGGGTTAGATGTTCTCTACCTTAAACACTCTTCGAAGCAAAGCAAGTTACAAATAAGTAAACAAGCAAGCAAATTTATTAAGTAAAAATAAAATCCACCTGGCCTGGTGGCTTACACCTGTAATCCCAGCACTTGGGGAGGCCAAGGTCAGGTGTTTGAGACCAGCCTGGCCAAACCACATCTCTACTGAAAACCAAAAATTAGTCAAGTGTGGTGGCATGTGTCTCTAATCCCAGCTACTCAGGAGGCTAAGCAGGAGAAGCACTTGAACCTGGGAGGCAGAGGTTTCAGTGAGCCAAGATGGCTCCATTGCACTCCAGCCTGGGCAAAAAGTGAAACTCTGTCTCAAAAAACAAACAAACAAAACTATTATAAATAAATAAAATCCATAATTATATTTTAGCAAACAAGAATATAAACTTTAAAAAATAATTCTCCTGTTCAATCCTTCACAGTGACCTGGATTCATGAGTTTTATTCTTTTTTTTAATTGCGTTTTAGGTTTTGGGGTACATGTGCAGAACATGTAACACTTGTTTCATTCTAACTCACAGGATCACGCCCACACCACTCAAGTAAAATTTCATCTTCCTTCTCAAACATCACCGATATGTTTATCTTACCACAATACAAAGCAATCAGAAAAACAAACAAAACAATAATGAGTAAAACAAAAAACAAACAAAAAAGAAAAGAAAATGACTAAAATGAAAAAGGAAACAGCAGCAACCCTTTATTCACAGTTTTCCTTTTGGTGGTTTCAGTTACCCATTATCAGGTATAAACTGTGCTCTGTTCTGAGAAGGCTGATGAAATCGCATGCCTTCCTGCTCTATCTTGCCCGGGACGTGAATCCTCCCTTTCTCCAGCATTTCCATGCTGTCTACACTAGGTGCACGATGGTCACAGTACCTGTCTTGGTTATCAGATCAACTATTTCAGTGTCACAGTGCTAGTGTTCAAGTAACCGTTATTTTACTTAATATGGCTCCAAAGGACAAGAGTACTGATGCTGGATGTTGTTATAATTATTCTATTTTAGTATCAGTTATTGTTGTTAACCTCTACTGTGCCTAATTTGTAAATTAAACTTTATCATAGATATGTATGTACTGAAAAAAAATTTAGTGTATATAGGGTTTACTACTATCTGGAGTTTTAGGTATCTACCGGGGGGGTACCGTGGAGCATAACCTCCAGGAATGAGAAGGGACAACTGTTTGCTAAATGCATGCCTCAAAACATATGCAGTGACAGAGAATATCCAACTTGGTGGCCTACCATCTTTTGTTCTGCTGAAGCTTTTCACTGATTCAAACCGTTCTATCTGTTCTTCATGCTTTTGGTCTTCATATTTACTATAAAATATTTATCATTTAAATTGTCATTTAATCCCCTCCCTTGCTTTTCTATAGTTCAGAAATTGTATCTATACTTGGAATCAGAACCATGTTACCTCATACCTGAATTGTTCTATTAATCATGAGAATAGGGTGATCTACATTGTTATTGAGTTAGGAGTTTTCATATTAAAGTATATTTATGTTATATTTTCAGGTGAATGTATATTATGTATTTATATGAATTGTAAACCTTTGAGGTCAAAAACCTGGACATAAAAAAATTAAAGGATATATATGTTGTATTCTCAGATGAATGTATGTTATGAATTTATAAAAATTACAACCTCTTTGAGGTCAAAAACTGGGACATAAAAAGGTGTATTGTGTGGTGTCTTTTTGATATCACAAGCAAATCTTGTGTCAGTGCATTTCATTTAGTATACTATCAAAAGAGATTTCTTAATTTTCAAAATTTTTAATTTAATTTTTTAAAAATAATATGAACTACATACTTGCATTTGTAATAAGTTAATCATACTAAATGATGACTATCACTGTTAACAACGAGATATCTGGAAAATACATAAAACTTATATGAATGAGGTGAGCATTAGGATTACCACGACTTGTGTAAATAGACTTTCAGGACTGTTGTGCAGGGAGAGAAAAAGAAAAGCAATCTTGCTGAACTGAGAAGAAGGAGATTATGATTCTGGGGGGCTGAAGTAGCTGAAATTTTCAGGGAAAATTATTAGAGAAAAAAGAATTATACAAGGACAGAGGTTTAGAAATATGGACAGTTTATAATGGTTTTACTTAGAATTTTTCATCTTTATAATGGTGAAAAACCAATGTGGATTTAGTAGAAACTATACTTTGAGTATTGATACAACTACTCTGTCATTTACTTTCGATATTCAATAAATTGCCTGAGCTACTTAACATTTTATTACAAAATAATCTTTGTCTTAGATGATTTTACCCAACTTGTAGGCTAATGTCAATGTTCTGAGCACATTTAAGGTAGGACAGGCTAAGCCATGAGGTTCAGCAGGTTAGAGATATTAAAGGCATTTTTGATTTACCATATTTTTAATTTATGATGAGTTTATAAGGACAAAACAATATTGTAATTCAAGGAATATTTCAGGCGTAAGTCAATATTTTGTATTGCAGAGGGAGTACACCTCCGCTTGATAAGGGAGTACACAGTTTACTGCATAAGTAATTCCTACTTTACTAGAGAGACAATAACACGAGCTGGACTACAAAATGAAAGTCTTACATATCCATCTAGGCTAATTCAATTGCCACAGTTTATATTAATATTTCATAGTGACTTACAACTATCAGTCATAAAAAGTAAAAATTCCACAACAAAGTCTGGATTTGTACCACAAGTATAGGCCGGGACTGCCAATTAAAGACAAGGTAGATGCTCACCTATATCAGCATAAGCCTCAAAAGAATCAACAGTAAGAACAGGCTTAAAAAAAGAAGAAAGAGACTTTGGGAAGCCGAGGCGGGCAGATAACCAGGTCAAAAGATCGAGACCATCCTGGCCAGCATAGTGAAACACCGACTCTACTAAAATATAAAAATTAGCAGGGGGTGGTGGCGCACGTCTGTACTGCCAGCTACTCAGTCAGCTGAGGCAGGAGAATCACTTGAACCTGGGAGGCGGAGATTGTAGTGAGCCCAGACCGCACCACTGCACTCCAGAGCCAGTCGACAGACTCTGTCTCAAAAAAAAAAAAAAAAAAAAAAAAAAAAAAAAAAAAAAGAAAAAGAAAAGAAGAAGAAGAAAGAGCAGGATAAAGAAGAAAGGAAAGAAACAGAGGAGGAGGAGGAAGATAAATAGGGTGAGGATGAGGAAAATTAAGTGGAAAAAAAGAAAGGGAGAAAAAAGAAACCTAATATTAGGATGCCATAATGAAGACGGAGCCTCTAGAACAAATGAGATATCACTGCTTTTTCCCAGTCAATGTGCGGTTTCATGGGAATCTTCTATTCACAATTGGATGAAAAAATAGCTAATGATCATTAAATAGTTTTTGGAATAGTTTGAATTGGATCAAATTTTATTAAAGGAGAATGGCAAAAACTATACAATAAAGCTATTGCACTTGAATAGCAACAAAAGGAAGTGGGAGATTGCTCTGTAACAAGAGTTGCTTTTAAACATGGAAAGGGAAATGAATTAAACGTATACTAAAGGCCACCAAGGGATTTAACTAGGAGGAAAGTGGAATGTTAGGAGGAGCTCAATTTTAATTTCACATAAGTAACAGGTTTTCAATAAAAAAGCTTTTAAAATAATATGTACTGCCATGGAATGCAATACAATTTTAGCCATTAATGTTTCCATTAATTATTTTATCAATTAATATTTATGGACTGTCAGCCGATAACAAGAAATTATGAGAATTAAATAGAGTAGCTTTGATTCTCCAGAATCTTATAGCTTAGTAATGGTGATAATCACATAAAACATATTTAGAAATTAAAATAATATATTAAATATGTATATAGAAGAATATGCATAGTCACTTTGTAGCCAGATAGCATGGTGTCAATTCCCAGCTTACCCATCTGTTAACCTTTAGAGAAGTTACAGATTCATTTATGTCTCATTTGTATAACTCGATGACAAAATTCATTATAAAGTAAAATGCTGAAAGTTAATGTGCTTTGCACAGAGACTGGGATATAGAAAGCAAAAATCAGTACCTATTTTATGGAATAGAGAATCACTGATATGAATCTTGAAAGATGAGGAAAATTTGAACAAAGGAAAAAGAGCATTGTATGCAGAAGAAGTACCACGGGCAAAGGCAGGCAGGAGTGAGAGCTCATGATGCATTGAGAAATAGAACATATAAAATTATCAGAAAACTGTGAAGACAGCAGTCATGCATCTAAAATAGATGTACCATTTTGTGACAGTATATGTATGTAAAATAAAGTTTTCACAATCATAGTCTGCAACTCAGGCAAGTAATAGGAGAATATAGAAGAGTCTTCTTTTACAATATTAGCTTAATGTGTTGTTAAACTTAAAATATCAATGGCATGTTCAATTTGAAAAGCAAAATTTGAAATATTAGCCAATTCATACATTAGATGCTTTGATATATTTCAAGAAATCTTACACATAGTCGTGACATCATGCTTGGTAGGAATGCTGTTTGTATTGTTATATAGTCATCAAATAATTACACATTATCTTAGAACAATCTGTATAACTTAAATTATTCACACTTAAAAGAACCCAATGCAAGAGTTTAACCACAAAATTAGTATTTATGGCATTTACTACACTAAGCTAACAAGTATTATAATAATAACCACCATTTCATGAGATTACTATGTAATTATTTAACAATATACAGTTGTAATATGTATATACATATATTTATATGTGTGTGTATGTGTGTGTGTCTAAGGCTGACAGTCATAAGTCACTATGAAAATAACCTCATATACATTTAACTTCCAATGTCAGTACTGGGTTTATGTTGGATAATTCAGGTACTCTCAGTTTCATTCACTGCTATTTCTTTATTGCCCAAAACAGTTCCTGGACTTTTGCAAGTGCCAAGAAATAGATGCTGAATGAACAACTCAATTACGTAAAGGGGATTCATCCCTTCATTTACCACAAGTCTGATCCAGGATGACAATCCCCATGTTCCAACCAATGCAGAATTAATGTATAAATGATGCCCGATGTCCAGTTTAACTTCCTGCTGCATTTGGGAAATCAGCAGAATATAAGCATTTCTACAATAATTTCATATGCATTCCATCAAATGTTATCACTTTTAGGTACTAATGTGGAAATTATTTCTGGACCCATAGGATCCCCTCAATATATTTTTTTAAAATATTTGAATAGGATGCTATCCATCTCTGGCTTGACATGTTCTCATGTGAGTTAAAATAAATTTGAGAAAGAAGGTCAAAGGAGGGAATGTGACTGAATTACAAAATAATAAATACATGTGAGTTCTGTGTTGTACAATATCCTAGTCCTATTTAGGAAATGAACTGTTGATTCAGTGATGATTTTCTAACTATTAATAAATGGTATTCCTTTGGTGAGTACCTAAGCTACATGGATTTTATTTTGCACTGATAGCCACTGACCCTTACAGAACTTTTGATTACAATTGTTATACCACGAAACTGCAGATTCAGTGAATATAAATTTCCAGCATATGGCCTGAATGTTTTTTTCTACTCTTTGTGTTTATTAATATACGAAATTGCTGATAAAGAAGAATATAGTCTGAGGAAATTCCCATGAGTTGGTTAGTGAGAAGTATTCAGAAACAGATGGAAAAATGGAAGAACAATATGGACATTTGGCAATATTTTCTCTCTTATTCCATTTTAGACATGCATACACACAAAAAACCTGATGGAAACATATGTTTGCAGATATTAAATAATTTCTCTGACATTATACACTTCTAATTTCACATAAGGGATAAAATAGGGAAATATCACTCATAATAAAAATAAATTTGACTTATATTCTTTCAGAGAAAGAGCGAATCCAGGCCTTTGATAGAAGCTGAGACTGTAGAGTTTATGGGTGGTTCCTGAAACATGCCTGGGTGGGCTCTTGGTACATAATGGTGAACAGCATCCACAGCAAAGGTAATTAAGAACCAAGAGACTATATTTCAAAAAGTCAAATCTGATGGCTTGTGAGTGAGGACAGTCAAAAGTATGGATATAGTCTGAATTAAAATCTCTACAAATAAGAACACTAAAAAATAGTGAGCAGATTCAGAAGGGCAAACAAGAAAGGAAACTAAGAAAGAAGTGTTTTGCTGGGCTTGGTGGTTCATGCCTGTAATCCCAACACTTTGGGAGGCCGTGGTGGGCAGATCGCTTGAGGTCAGGAGATCAAGACCATCCTGCTCAACATGGTGAAACCCCGTCTCTACTAAAAATACAAAAAATTAGCTGGGCACGGTGGTGCGTGCCTGTAATCTCAGCTACTCAGGAGGCTAAGGCAGGAGAATTGCCTGAACCCAGGATGCGGAGGTTATGGTGAGCCAAGATCGCACCATTGCACTCCAGACTGGATTGCAGACAAGAGAGAAACTCCGTCTCCAAAAAAAAATTAAAAAACAACAAAGATTAGCCAGGTGTTGTGGCAGACACCTATACGCCCAGCTGCTTGGGAGGCTGAGGCATGAGAATTACTTGAATCTAGGAGGTGGAGGTTGCAGTGAGCCAAGATTGAGCCACTGCCCTGCAGCCTGGGCGAGAGTGAGACCCCATCTCAAAAAAAAAAATTGTTTGAAATAGTGGTACACAATGAGAGAACACCTTATCTATAGAATAGTCATATTCTTTCAAATGATATTCCAGTTCCATTAAATTTTTCAGAAAAAATGAAAGAAAATTTTCTTTCCCCAAACCAAGTGAGGCAAAAAGGAAGAGGGATTTTTTCATCTATAAGAAAAAGTCGAAACAAAAAGTACTTGATATGCAAGAACACATCTTCGATGGCACACCAAACTAAGTCATTGTTTGACTTTCATTCAGACAGCACAATCATTAGCTTTTGTGGTCTCTGTTATGTTGACTGTCTTGCATATTAACTCAGAAGTAGGCATTGGTTTGGGATGCAAAATTGAGATTATCTCCCTTTTGCTAATGATTAAGATATCAAGTAACATGAATACAGAAAAGGCTGAAGAGGGCTTTTTTAATTGTTCATACAGGAATAATGATATTTTAAGATCTCATATCTACAGTAATAAATTTTTTCAACTGAAATATTGATTTGCCCTGTTGTAGGCTGTAGAGTTGTCCCTCAGTATTTGCCAGTATTTTCAGCTCATCCTGCTTGTGCTAAAATCTGCATACTCAAATCCTGCAGTTAATTGGGTAAAACCTTGCTATATGAAAATCCATCTATATTAAAAATATATTGGCCCTTTACATACAAAGTGTTTACATCCCACAAATACTGTATTTTTTTATTTGCATTTGGTTGCAGATGTGAAATTCACAGATACAGAAGACTGACTGTATTTATTGAAAAAAATTCTACGTGTAAGTGGACCCATGCAGTTCAAACCCACGTTGTTGAAGGGTCAACTGTACTTTTCTTCATGGCACCCAGCCCACATTGCGAGGATATATGGTATGAAATAAATAAAGATTAAAAACTGGAAAATGACCAAAATAATCAATTCCTTTTAATTTTGTAAAGGAAGTAAAACCAATCAGCCAGCCAAACAAACAAACCTTTGTCTTTTCAAGGGAGTAATAGCTGCCACACAAACCTGAATGTCACTCTCATCTCCAAAGGAAGAAACTCAAATAGAATAGTAGATTCCAAGTTTCCCTGGGTTTATCAGCCACTGTTTTGATTCCTTATAAAAGACACTTAAAGCCTATGGAACATAAATTATGATTTTGCTTTCAAATTTATTTATAAAATGCCTATACAATTGAGTTCAGGAACAGATCACTTGATAAAGATCCTGGGCCTCACAAAGCAATGATGCCCCAGTGACATTACCTCTCTATCTTGTCTTGTAAGTAGTTAATGCAATTTGTGATGAAAGTGTGTTTTCGTCGTCTAGGATAATAATAATAAAAGTAATGGAGATAAAATTGTGTAATCCTTTACCAGACAATACAAGTTAGATATAAACTAGAAAGCGAAATGACCGTATGCTGTATATGGGAACAATGTCAATGTAGATCACGAAGTCATTTTGATGATAGTTCAAGCCAGGGCACACCTTGTCTAATATCTTTGTATTTTACTCCTGATGTATTTCACTTTTAGTGTTGGCTTTATATAATCATTAAGACTCTAAGAAGTTTACTTATTCAGTGATACTCTTTCATAGCTCTCTAGATGTTGCCTCATTTCCCTACTTCTCTGTATTGAAAAATTATTGAAATACTTCTTTAAAGAGATGTCTGTCCTCACTGCTTCCCCATTCTTGCCTCCCATTCTTTCATGACTCCATATCATTCAGGGATTTGTGTCCATTCCTCCACAGGAACTATTCTGATAGATCTCAGTTCTGAGTCATCCTGGATTTCAGCAGTTATGATTGTCAATGGTTTTTCAGATTCCCCTCTTGAAACACTCTGCTCTTGTTTGCTAAGAATCCACGCTTGCAGAGTTTTTCAGAGTACTTTTTAGTCTTCTTTTATTATTCCTTTCTTACTTGTGAATATCAGGATGCTGAGTGGCTCAGACTATGGACTAAACTTCTCTCTCTTATTTACACTCAGTTCTCAAATTTCATTTCACTGCTGATTTTCCAAAATACATTAATAGCCCAGATCTCTTCACTTAAATCAAGATACATATATTTAATTTCATTAATGAATAATAATCCTAAAACAGAAATATTAATTTTACTAACCAAACCTGTTTTTACAAAGTGTTTGCCATCTCAATTTATTCATTTTTGCTCAGTTAAATTTTTCCATTAATTTTTTCACTAGTTGCCATTTAGCCAGTAAAAAGTATTTCTTTTGTCACTGTATTCATCATCTTTATCCTTATATTTATACTTAAAAGCACTTATTGCTACTGTCATAATTTTATATTTATTAGTTTATTTTTATACTATCCTATCCTTCATAGCACATAAACTCTGAGGACAAAGGTATTTTGCTTTCTTTTTGACTGTTTCACCAATGCCTAAAATATCAGCAGTTGAGTGTTTTTTGAATTGAAAGAATGAGTATACTTTACAGTTATATGCAGTATTTACTCCTGCATATATAAGAATATCTCATATCTGAGAGAATCTATCATTATATGATCTTGGCAGAATCCGTTAATAAGATAAACTTTCCACTGTCTTCTATTAACTTCAAAATTATTTTTTCTGCATTCACTTTTTCTCTTCCTTTTAAACACCTTGGTTTCAGTGGTTAAAGTGATATAACATTAATATGCTTGATATGATGTCTAGCATAAAGTACATTATCAATAAATATTACTTAGTATTATTTTATTAGCCTTTTATGATCTTAGCAGAATCAGGATTTGTAATGCAACTAAGGACATTTAACTTTCTACACTCTCCTTACTTATGAATCTAGGTTCCCAGTTTTCTATCCAAGGATATTAAATAAATGGAAATGATGAGCAATCACAGGCTATTTGAGAAATCATTAACTCTGCCGAGAAAGTATTTATTAATTATGTCAACTTGTGTTAGTGGCCCTGTGAGTCTAAATGGGTTATCAGTGTTAAAGAGCATAGCTGTGTCTGCAAACATGCCAAACCTGCTACCTACCTCATAAAAATAGACTGTGCTATTCTTTCTACCCCTGATTCTCAGTACTTCTAAATACTGCTGCTTATTTAACTAAAGTTCATCTGTTACTTAGATCACAGAACCGCGGTTGTTATACATGCCCTTCAGGAATGTTGATATTGCAACTGTTAGAAAGACCCCAACTCATACCTATGACATCAGAATTTCCATTTGAGTTCATATAATTTTCTATAAGTTGGTATAAAAAATTATCAAAATAAGTATCTGGTCTATATTTATTTACATGAATATACTATTATTGTTCCTGGTTATTAAAAGTTTAACTGATTTGCTTAGAATTGTACCAATAATGGAAAGAAGGCACAGATGTTTATCTAGGACATAAATGGCAAAGCGATTTTTTGCAAACAACTTTGTGAAGAATATATCATTAATTCAATTTTAGTTAAAATTATAGAAGCTGAGGCTCAAAGAAGTTTGAGGAAGTTGCCTGACCTTACAGAATGTGTAAGTTGTAGAATCTTAATCTGATCTAAGGTCTTTTTTTTTGCAAGCCCACTCTTAATTCACCTGGAGGGAGCCAAAGCTGGTTATCTTCATCCCTTGCCAGCAAGAGAAAAATCTGAATTAAATCTTCAAATCTTGACATATACAATATTTTTAAATACCATTGACAGTTTTTCTGCTAATTTAAAAAATTGAAACCGACGCAGACTTGTTGAGTGAGAATTCAACTGCTTATTATTTCTTTGAGGCTATTTTCTTCTTAAAATTTCTGTCACTGTTGGAACTGAGCACACTCAAAAAATGCTGACATGAAACAAAGAGAGCCAATTTTCAACGAGAGCTGTTTAAGTATTCCGAGGTAGCACTTTCCTATCAGCTAAAGTCTAGAAGTTATTTTCAACTCATAGAGTTTAGCAATGTGCAGTGTTAATACTAAGGGGAAAGGCAAATAAAAACATAATCTCATCAAAATTCTGAATAAGATAAACCTTCCACTACATTTTCTTCTATTAACTTCAAAATTATTTTTTCTGCTTTCACTTTTTCTCTTCCTTTTAAACACCTTGGTTTCAGTGGTTAAAGTGATATAACATTTAACAGGCTTGATACAATGTCTAGCATAAAGTAAATTATCAATAAATATTACCTATTATTATTTTATTAGCACTCATTGAAGAATATATTATCTCTGCTAAAAGCCAACTCTCTTAGAATTTTATATTAATAGTATATTACTTCAATCACAGTGGTGCCATAATAAATAAAAAGAAGAGAACATAACAGGAGAGAATAAAACCTGATTTAAGCCAAAACTATTCTGAAGTTATCTCTACGACCAATATTTTAAACTGTTATAAAATATTCGTTATTTAAAGAGTTCGTTTCATTTATGGGTCAGGCTGATTGGATACTAATAACCAATTAATTTCCTATAATTTGGGTCATTAATCCACAAACTGACAGTGATATTTTTAGAATGACATTGTCTTAAAAATAGATCCATAATGCTCATTTGAAAGGGAGAATGGAAGGAGGGAAGACAGGGAGGAAGGGAAGGACAGAAGGAGGAAGGGAGGGACGCAGGCAGGGTAAGAGCAAGGGAAGGAGAGAAAGGAGGGAAAAATAGTAGTTCATACTCCAGAATGTATCTTAGGGGACTCCTTTTGCCTTCCTAGGCTAATTCTGTTCCCTACAGTTTTGTCTTAAATTTGTATGTTTATCATCTTCCAAAGAAGGTTTGAATGATTAACTATAGACTTAAATTCTATATGTGCTTTTTCTCTACCTCAATCAACCCAGAACCCCACCACAGAAAATCAACAATTGAATATTGATAATTGTTATAATATGAAACAATATGTGTCGCATTCTTGTATCCATCAGGTAAAGTCAACATATTAAAGTGCTGATCTATATATTTCAAAAGTGAATGAAAGCAGTTCAGATAACTATTTGAAGCACAGCTAGTACCAGACTGTTTTAAAAACAAGGGTTTATTAAGGTTTTACTCCCATACAAGGTTTTACTTAGTCTCATTTCATGACTTAATTTGGCTAAGGAAAACTTAGCCATTGTTTACCTATGTCAACCTCTAAAGTTTGGGGAAATTTGAATGCAGACAAAGATCAGTGATTATACCAAAGAAACAATTTTAATTGCAGCTAAGCCAGTGCAGAGGCTCACGCCTGTAATCCCAGCATATTGTGAGGCCAGGGCAGGTGGATCACCTGAGGTCAGGAGTTCCAGACCAGCCTTGACTACATGGCGAACCCTGTCTCTACTAAAAATACAAAAATTACCTGAGGGGGTGGTGCACTCCTGTAACCCCAGCTACTCTGGAGGCTGAGGCAGGAGAATAGCTTGAACTCTGGAGGTGGAGGTTGCAGTGAGCTGAGATGGCCCCATTGCAGGCTAGCTTAGGAGACAAAGCAAGACTCCATAAAAAAAAATTAACTACAGCTAAAAGTAAATATATGTAGTTCTACAGACACACATGGCTATAAACATGAAATAATTACTCTTTTAAATCTCTTCCAAGATGTATAAAAACAAAAAACAAAAGCAAGACTGTGTTGTTTAAACATTTTCCAGAAATTAAATATGGGAAAAAATACATTACTTGGAAATATAAGCAAATGTTTACAAAACTGAGAAGCTGGGACTGCTTAGGACTTTTGTACCTTTCATCACTGGCAGCATGATTCCTTACCTCATAAACTTTCCTACCTCCAAATGGGGTATGCCTCACGGTCTGTCTTTTGCTATCGCTTCCCTCCTACCTAGGTAGTTAGCACCACTTCAAATACCAATTCACTGTGTCCTTGAAGAATTTCTCCTACTTGTCTTGCTTATAAAAAGTCATTATGGAACACTTTGGAATAATCCCAAGTTTTAGACATAATGAGAGAGAACAGGTGCACAGAGAATGAGAAGAATTCATTATGCACATTATTGGATTTTTTTTGATAGGGTGAGTCTAATTGCTTAGATCCATCAAAATAAAGCCCAGTATCATATTAGAGGACTTACCTCCACATATTTTAAAAGGTGAAATAAAACAGTGTGGATGAGTGAGTTGTGCAAAAGTCCAGCAGTGTAATGTCTGTGAAGTATTACTTCTGTATTTAATAATTGGTCTTGTGACTTTGGAATGTGACAATATTTCTGCCTCTATGTCTTTTAATGTGCTTGGTATAAAGAAGGAATATGTGGTGAATTAAAATGGGCTAACAACACAAATTCAAAATATAAATTTTAATCAAAGTAATATGATTAAATAAACAATGATTAAGCACTTTTTTCTGATGTGGAAGTATACTTCTCTAAATTATGCATATATGGGAAACCTGAGGAATTTCTATGTTTCTTTTATAATCACAAATATTTCGTTAATATATACCACTGAAACACAAACTTTTCAATGCAATATATCAGAAATAATGTAAAAGTGTTTTTGGCCATTTGCAACTCAGTTATTTATTTATCTTATGAAATAACCTACAAATATAAACCATTTCATGAATAAAAAGTTAGATAGGCAGAGCTATCCAAATTACTAAAATATTCAGAATTCATTACGATATCCTTTGAAGGTAAATACATAATTTCGTATTAAAATTGCTTTTGACTACCTGAAGGTTATGTTTTCACGTAGAAAATTTCTTGTTAGAAAACTTAATCAGTTTATTTTGAAAATGCTTAAATATTTATATATTAACTAGACTTTTAGATATAATTTTCAGAAAAAAAAATAATGAATAGTGACCTCCTTGAATACATAGTTTTATGAATTATTTTTTTTAAACTAGGAAAATTCATTTATTATTATTTTTTTTTAATTTTTTTTATTGCATTTTAGGTTTTGGGGTACATTTGCAGAACATGCAAGATAGTTGCATAGGTACACATGTGGCAGTGTGTTTTGCTGCCTTCTGCCCCTTCTCCCATATTTGGCATTTCTCCCCATGCCATCCCTCCCCCGCTCCCCACCCCCGCTGTCCCTCCCCTATTTCCCCCAATAGACCTCAGTGTGTGGTACTCCCACCCCTGTGTCCATGTGTTCTCATTGTTCATCAACCGCTTATGATTGAGTATATATGGTGTTTCATTTTCTGTTCTTGAGTCAATTTGCTGAGAATGATGTTCTCCAGATTCATCCATGTCCCTACAAAGGATACAAACTCATCATTTTTGATTGCTGCATAATATTCCATGGTGTATATGTGCCACATTTTCCCAGTCAATTCTATCATCAATGGGCATTTGGGTTGGTTCCAGGTCTTTGCTATTGTAAACAGTGCTGCAAGAACATTCGTGTGCATGTGTCCTTATAGTAGAACGATTTATAGTCCTTTGGATATATACCCAGTAATTGGATTGCTGGGTCAAATGCAATTTCTATTTCTAGGTCCTTGAGGAATCGCCACACTGTCTTCCACAATGGTTGAACTAATTTACACTCCCACCAGCAGTGTAAAA
>CM052650.1:29577496-29631819 GCA_028533165.1 Leontopithecus rosalia | reverse complement strand
ATAGTTTCGGCTTCCTCCTGGTTTAGACTTGGGAGGACACAGGTGTCCAGGAATTTATCCATTTCTTCCATGTTTATTAGTTTGTGTGCATAGAATTGTTTGTAATATTCTCTGATGATGGTTTGAATTTCTGTGGAGTCTGTGGTGATTTCCCCTTTATCGTTTTTTATTGCATCTATTGGGTTGTTCTCTCTTTTCTTTTTTATCAGTCTGGTAGTGGTCTGTCTATTTTGTTGATCTTTTCAAAAAACCAGCTCTTGGATTTATTGATTTTTTGAAGGTTTTTTTGTGTCTCTATCTCCTTCAGTTCTGCTCTGATCTTTGTTATTTCTTGTCTTCTGCTAGGTTTTGAGTTTTTTTGATCTTGCTCCTCTAGCTCTTTCAATTTTGATGATAGGGTGTCAATTTTGGATCTCTCTGCTCTTCTGATATGGGCACTTATTGCTATATATTTTCCTCTAAATACTGCTTTAAATGTTTACCAGATATTTTGTTATGTTGTGTCTTTGTTCTCATTCGTTTCAAAGAACTTCTTTATTTCTGCCTTCATTTCATTGTTTTGATTATTTATTATTGTAATAATTTTCTTCTCTCATCCATAAAGCCTATGCAAAAATACAAAACTTTTACTTTTAAATAGTACTATATATATATATATATATATATATATATATATATATATATATACAAAACAAGATAAATAAATAAAATAACAGAAAGAAACTTAGAATGTAAAATGCTAGATATACATGAAGGAGCACAGTGGCAAAGTACAGCATTTGTTGATATCAGCTAGTTCAGATCCTGGCTCTGCACATATCAGTTGTATGGTCTTGGGCCTCTAGCAAAAACTATCTAACAAAAACAAACTTGGTTTGTTTCTCCAGTATAAAAACATTGGAGAAAAAATGTAGTGCTGATAATGCATTCCTCATGGGGTTATTGTAAGTCTTAAATGATATAATCCATAACGGTGAAACACAGCACCTGGGACTCAGTAATCATTTAATAAATATTATTATTATTAACCATTGTATTTTGCATACTCTCTTTATATTATTTGTCCAATAACTTTTTCACAAATAAATAGGATTTCTTATTTGTATACATAGAAATATTGGGCACCATAAAGATTAAAATACTTGCTCAATTAAAGTAATATAAAGTTCTAGATCCGTAGGTGAACCCATAGTTTCAGATTGAAATAATTAAGAAATTTTCTAATTATTGTTACTTTATTCATCCATTCATTCATCTGCTCATTCATTTAAAAATATTTTTGAGCAAATAACCTTCATTCTGGGTACTCTGATGTGCTCTAAGAATGAAATGGACATAATCTCTGCTTAGAAGCAATGAAAGGTAAGAAGGAAGGAAGGCAATAAAACTATAATGTTAATAGGAAGCAAATGACAGGGGAAAAATGAAAGAGGATCTTACTGTGATTAGTTAAACAAATCTATTGGATTAAAAAAATCAATCCAAGGAATATAACTTAAGTTGAGATTTGATGGAGTTTATTATTAGAAGTAGTAATACTAAGAAGGCTGTGGTGGCCTATACCTGTAGTCCCAGCTACTTGGGAAGCTGAGGCAGGAGAATTGCTTGAAACCAGGAGGTGGAGGTTGCAGTGAACTGAGATTGCGCCATTGCACTCCAGTATGGGCAATAAGAGTGAGACTCCTTCTCAAAATAAATAAATAAATAATTAAATGATTAAATAATGGTATGCTACTGGGAAGAAGTAAAGGAGCAGACACCGAACAGCTGCTGTTTCACCATGTATTGCATTGTTTTATAGGCATGCTTCAGGCTGGGCAATTTATAAAGAAAAGAAGATTACTTTGGCTCACATTTCTGCATACTGTACAAAAAACATAGCAGCAGCATCTACTTCTGGTGAGGACTTCAGGAAGCTTAAAATGATGGCAGACAGCAGAATGGGAAAAGGCATGTCATGTGGCAGGAAAAGGAGCCAAGAGAGAGAAGAAGGAGGTCCCAAACTTTTTAACAACCAGATCTCGTGTGCACTTATCTCTGGAGAGCACACAGTCATTCATAAGGGATCTGTCCCCAAGACACAAAGATCTCCTACTAGTTCCCACCTCCAATATTGAGAATAATATATCAATGTGAAATTTTGAGTGTACAAACATCCTAACTATATAACTTGTTAATTTACAAGACAATGTCTCTGACTGCATGGGTGGGGAGTGGTATGCACTAAGGCAATGGTTCTCAAGGGAAGATGATTTGGTCCCGTGTCTGAAAACATTTTTCACAACAAAGGGTGGAAGTCTGCCACTGGCATTTAGTGGGCAGAGGCCAAAGGGTTACTGCTAAACAGTGTAAAGTGAACACATACAAAAATGCCAATAGCATCAGGGTAGAGAACTTGTATAGTAAAGGCACAGGTTGGGGAAATGGTCTTCTAAAAGAGGATGAGCTATTGTCCCGGGACAGAGAAGCTATTGTCCTGGGACAGAGAAGACGAGATGCTGCATCATTTGAAGATGAAAGCTATTGTCCAGGGACAGAGAGCTATTGTCCCGGGACAGAGAAGACGAGATGCTGCAACATTTGAAGATGAAAGAATTGTTGAGGAAATCTAATGACATTAATGGTAAAGTACTGTAAAATAGAGATAACAGCAACTAGCTTCTAAAGAGAATAGAAGTAGAAGGTTAAGGAAAAATGTGAAAATTAGCAGGTGGTCCTATATGCCACTTAGGGTTGTTAATCTAATGTTTACTGGCAGTGAACTTAAAATTTTACGTCTGTATCTCTCCATATAAATTTAAAACGATTTAGCAATTCTGATCCACGATTTGGAAGGGTGTTACATGGGGATAAAATGGAATATTTTATGAAGGAATGAAATAGAAGCCTAAAAGAATGAGGGTAGGATAATCATATTGTAAAAGTGAAGCCATGAAAAATTAAGTTGGAAGGTCAACACTCTGGACATTATTGAACTGGTTGGTATATTGAGATTAATTGGTATTGCCATTATTTAAATGATATTAGCTTATTGATAACCACTCATTACATTGTTATGACGTAAATCCACATGGAGATTTAAAATTAAATAATATATCAATTATTTGACTCATTTTGTACATTCAACTATCATTTTCTCACTCAGGAAAAATGCAGAATTATATAATTTAATAACACCAAATTTAATGATATTTAATAATTTAATATATTTAGTTTAATAATACTGAAATAAATGAAATCAACTTATATTTTTTAACATACATGTCTATAAAAATCATCCAAATGCATTTTGAGTACTCATATTGCATAATTTATGCTTATCACAAAAGTTAAATAATGGAAAGAGAAGAATGAATCTCCATTTTTACCAAAAACACAAAAATTAGTTGGGCATGGCGGTGTACACCTGTGGACCTAATACTCGAGGGCTGAGATGGGAGGCTGGCTTGAGCCTGAGAGGTGGAAGTTGCAGTGAACTGAGATGGAACCACTGCACTCTAGGCTGGGTGACCAAGTTAGATCCCACCAAAAAAAAAAAAAATCCTCCCTCTTTATTAATATTATATAAGAAACATGCATATTTAATTGCCACCATTTGATTTTAAAATTGGCAAAGTAATCCTCTTTTCTTTATAAATTTTCCAGCCTGAAGCATGCCTATAAAACAATGCAATACATGGAGAAACAGCAACTGTTTGGCATCAATTTGGATTTGATAATTGCCACTAAGCTAATGGAAGATACTGAAAAATAAATGTATTTAAATTAATATTATAAAATATGAGATTTGGCAGATAATCTCATGATGATGCTGGCAGGGGATGACATAAATGAATTCTCCTTACCAAAATAAGTACATTCTTAACTATCATTTATCCTTAGAGTTCCATTATACTATGAGAATTGAGAATAATCCTGTATGGAAAAAGAAAATGGCTGTCACATAATTCTTACTCTTCAGAAATGGCATCTCTATTTGGAATTATTAAGTAATATAAATACATCAATAAACATTTAAAATATATATTTTCAAAAATAATGTTCAACATACAATAAAAACATTTTCCCCTTTGAGGTTAATTAAGTTTGTAGCCAAACTGAATGCACATTTTTTTCCTGTAACAGAGTAAAATAAAAACAGTAAGAGAATGCATAGAATATTATACAATCGACTAGTACAAGAGTTATCTCAAGCTATGTAGGATTAACTATGTATGAGAGGTATAACAGCAAAACCATTGTGTTGCTCATTTGTGCTTTCAAAATATATAGACTGCCTTCTACACGCAAAGTATTCTGAGAGCTACTACTTATACACTGGCTTATATATGGTCCTTATTTTCATCAATTTTATGTATTTCTTTTCTTTTAAAGACAGGGTTTCACCATGTTGGTCAGGCTGGTCTTGAACTCTGGACCTCAGGTGATCTGCCTACCTTGGCCTCCAACGTGCTTGGATTACGTGAGCCACTATGCCCGGCCCTATTTTATGTATTTCTAAGTGCAAAAAAAAAATGAAGATAATTAAAGCTGGTATGTGAACAGTTTTGGTTTATATTTTTAAAATTATGTTATCTCTAATATGGTTGAATTGGTGTGTGTGTGTGTGTGTGTGTGTGCGTGCACGCACGCACGTGTGTGTTCCTAGAAGTTAGATATAAGATGGTTACTATAAGCTAGAAATGATAGTCTTGGACGTTCGTAGTGGCAGTAGAAATGGAAGGAAGTACAAGGATTTCAAAGATATTTTTGAAGAGCTGTTCATAGAATTAATAAGATTCAAGGATAATGAGGAACCAGGAATTAGTTCTAGGTTTCAAGTTTGAGCCTATGAGGTATGCTTGTGCATTTAATTATATAGGAAAGCTAAAAGGAAACAGGGACATATTTTCGTGATGAGGACAACTGTCATTTTAGTTTCGAAATACTGCATGCTTATTCGTAGTGATGGAAAGGAATGGATTGAAGGACTTGGAGGAGGCAGTGGAATCTTACGGGAGGGGAACTCCAGAGGTGCAAGGGCTGGACACTCAGAAACTCAGTGGTATGTGACTGAGTTTTAGCCATTATACTTCCAGGGGTGTCTATGTAATCTTTCAAGGGCAAACTGCTAATTTTTAAGGACCCACCAAACCAAATTCATCAAGCTACCCAATAAAGGTTTGTTAGTTAGGGATAGGGAAAGCTAGCTACCCTTAAGCACTTAATCCCGTTGGAAATAACTGTGAGTTGAGCTGTGAAAAAAGTTTTTAAAGAGTCTGTTGAAAAAAAAACCCACCTTTCCCCCCCCAAAAAAAACTGTAGAGAGCCAGAGTATAGGTCTTTGAACTCTTGTGCAGCGCGGGACGCAGCACACACCAGACGAAACATTGAAATCTGAATTTATGGTAGAGTAAATAGTAAAACTTTGATGTCAGACTTGCCATATTTGCTACTCTCCAACAAGCTCAGGCTTCAGTAGTTAGTTCAGAGCGCACTTTTACAAGAATTACGTTCCAAAGTCAAAAGAACACAAATAGTTTAAAGGGGTTTCTTTCTCGGGAATATTTTTACCCGTATTCACGTTCGTTTCCATTTTTAACTCGTATGAACGTCTGACAAAACAACTGGCTTTTATGAATACACTGGTAAGTACAGCCCATTCCTGTTATTGCCATAGCAAAAATTCGGCTGCTCAAGGCTCCTGCTGGCTGTATCAAAGATTGAACATCCATTTCAAATTCCCTTACATTTTTATTCATTAAGTTATATTTTCTTATCTCAAAGATTTCTCCCGGGGAGCCTTTCTTGTCTGTTTGGGCAAAAGTGAACACTCATATAGCTTTCAAAGACCACTATCCTTCATCTTTCTGAATTGTCTATTTTACAAGAATAAAAATTTATTTGACAATAGAACCTGCTTCCGCAAAGCATGATTTCGCAACGCTGTTAAGTGTACCCTTAAAAGTAAAGGAACTCCCCAAATTCCCACTAAATGATCAAACAGAAAGGCAATATAACAAAATATAACAACAATAGTTTTTCTTCAGTACAATTTTACACAGTGAAACAATTGGTAGGACCATGACATGAATTTCTATGAAGATTGCCAGCCAGATTCCACTATTAATATGAAGTAGAAAAAAATAAATGTAAATTATTCATAGTATCTTCTTTAATAAAACAGTAATTCATTAAAAAAAAGCCCTGTGTATATTATATGCTTTCCAAACATGTTCTTCAATTTAGCTGTGAGATTGTCCTTTTTCCAGCTAAAAACTACAGATCCTGATGTTAAACCTGGCCATGTCCCTAAAAACGCTGTTGGCTTTATAGTTCGGAGTAACTCCAGGCAAACTAAATTGCTGCACATTTTACAAACAATGTTGCTTTTATTTGCTTGATTTAATATTGAGTCTGCCTACTGAGTGGGAAGTCATAAAGGAAATCCTAAGAAAAACTTATATGAATGAGTGTATTTTTATTTCTACTTTGCAAAATTGCCTTAGATTTTAAGCTTCTGATATATTTTATTTCTATGATTTATTTGTGGCAGTCAGCATACATAGGGATTTGACCAGTATTAGGAATAATAATGAGGACTTACTTTCAGTTAATAAATACTTGAGTATTTAAATCCCTGAGGTAGAGTGAAGCCAATTTGATAAATGCGATATTTTAGTAGAGACAGAAAAGAAAACCTCTAAATTATGTACCATGTATCTATTTTTGTTTTGAAATTAAATCCCATTTTAAACAAAAAATCACTCTAATTTGAAAATGTTATATAGAATCATTAAAAATCTGTCTATACACTTATGAGTGAGATAGATTCTCAGATGTCTGTGTGATTTTTTGATAACAAATTATTTGGAGAACATTATTTAAATTAATTCAGGCAACACATCTTGGTTATGTACACTATTTGATTTATCAAATAACTGTGAATAGTTATATTGTGCTATATAGAACTGATGTTAGACCTACAGGGTTAATATTCATGTCAAATAAAATACTCTTGAACTAAGTATAGTATAATGATATGAAAGATGACTTGGTAGCTTTTATTTGACATAGTAGGTTTTATTTGGCAAAGGAATATTCCTAAGAATTTTTTGCCCACTCCCAATAGCTCTACCAAGTCTGCTCATTTCAATTCTAAGAGTTTCTAGGTTGAGTTTTTAAAAAAGACCTACTTGACAGCTGTTGCTATTACTCTGTCAAATAACTCGCCCATTGTCTAGCTCTCAGTGGGGGTTATGTGGGAGGTCCCATAGTTTCTTTCCAGCTGTTACTTAGTCTTGGATAATGTTTTTGGTTCTGTACAACTCCCAGCATACAGTCTGCTCCTGACTGCCTCAATAAAACTCCATTTAAGCAAAATGAATTAAAAGTTAATGTAAACAAAGTTTAGAAAAAATAATTAAGAACTCTTTCTGAACTGGCTCATGACTTGGAAGTTTCTTCTTGAATAAACCTGTCACCTTACAGGATAAAATACCACAGGCAGATTTGCAGTAGCCTGATTCTACCTTTCGCTTTTCTGAGCAAACTCTTAAAGAATTAGAAGTGCTTCTACAGAAATATCTGGAGCTTAAGAGTTGGCAGCATCTGTTCGGTATGATAACAGTAGCAGTCTTCTTGGAGACAGCCTAAACCCTAAAATCCCCAAATACGCCCAAGACTGAGAATCAGAGAAAAAAAGATTGCATTAAACCATCGTTTTCAACCCTTTGGAAGATAATCACATCTGAAAAAGAGCTGTACTCAACTCTCCCTCCTCTGTCTGTCTGTCTGTCTCTCTCTTCCTCTTTCTCTCTCTCTCTCACACACACACGCACACACACCCCACATCAAACTTGCACACACACAGTAGAGGGAAAATGAGCTGCTATAGGACAGTCAAATGTGAAGCGAAAATGGAAAGAATAGATTGTGTTTTTGGAAACTGATTAAAGGGAACCCAGTGGTTACTTACTGAATTAATCAACGAAATGAGTTTCAGATACTCAAACCACCATTGGATGAGCAATATGGTTATAAATATATTTTGAATTGGAACCTTAGTTTTCAGCAACTTTTCCCTATTCCTATATTAATGTACCTAATTTCTGTTCTCCCTTTCCTGTGCTGCTAATTATACAGCTACATGGCCTGAGTTTTAATCTCAGCTGTGTTCCTTATTTCCTGCCTCATTCCGTCACATTTAAAATGAATATAACTAAACTAGCCATCTCCTAGGTTAATATAGTGTTAAGCATATAATAAAGACATGTAAGTGCTTGTTATTATTCCACATTCATTTTTACTAGAAATTTCTGTTGTTCACTGATATCTTAGGTGGAAACATCAGCAAATGAGCTGCAACTGGTCAAGTACAGACACATCCTGTAATTTATCTAGCAAATGATGCTTTAGTTCAAATAAACTAATTGACCAATGAAAATGGAGACATTTAAATTTTCCCCAAAATATTAATGTTTTCTGGATGTTATACATACAGAAGAATTGACAAAAAACAAGGCTTTATTATTCTCTTTTTATTAATTACAGAATTGATCAGTGACATCTTAGTGATTGTATTTATTTTTTAAAGTAAAATAGAGAAACATCTTACAATTTATCACACTCTAAGTACCAAGGACGTTGATTTCAAAGAGAAAAAATGTCTTCTGAGTATAAGAGATAAAAAATTACTCTACGGCCAACATACATATAAATAAAAAAATAATTTACTGTTTATGGCTTTGGGCTATTTTAAGCTTTTTTTTAAAAAAATTTCTTGTATTGTTCAATTTATTGGATGATTTAGAAACTGTAGGATGGCTCAGAAAAGGCCAGTTTCCCAAAAAGAGAGCTGATTGTATTTAATTAATATTTTAGTTATTCTCAGTCAACTATATTTTTCAGTTTCCATGGTTATACCAAAAATTGACATAGAAAGACTATATAGTATCTAGGAATAAGAAAATAGACATAGCAAAATTGTATTTCAAGAAGCAGTTTCTAAAATGAAGGATAAAGAGAACATACATACATACATAGAAAAAATTCCCCACATCAAAGTGAACTTGGTTGGTTATCTTTGTCTAATTTGTTTACATAGGATGTGATTTAGGATTTGAAATGTGAGGAGAGGATAATGACCATAATTTATATTATTGTTCTAGTACTAAAACAGTAATATTTTTTATCGATATGACTGGTTGGGGCTAAAGCCAGCTGTCCGCTCCTAAAGGCCCAGGTAGAAGTGTTCCTTCTCTTTGCTTTCAGGCCGGCATGGGGGAACATATGACAGCAGAAAAAATCACTGGTCTCCAGGATCCACAAAAATTTCTGCAGAGGGCTAGGTGGGTACTCTGCCCTCTCCTGGGCATCTAGGCTGCTGTTTCCTTGTCCCCAAAGAGACTATTCCCTGACACATCCATTTAGCCTTCACATTCTTTGTTTATTTTTTTCCCTTAAGTTAACAGAAGCCTGATTTGATATGTTCCATTTGCAAGCAAAATACCTGAATGCTGGGAAAGAACACAGAGTAGCTTCAACACTTTCAGCTAATGAGGCTTGTGATAAAGCCTTATTGATAGCAAGACTAAATATCTCAGTGTGCCTGTTGGAAAATGTTGTAGATCAAATAATACCTATTGGTTATATTTTTGAGGCCCCTTCATTCCTCAGGTGTGAATTAAAAATTGCATACTTATGATACCTGCTGGTTTCTAATACCTTAGCCATTGTAATATGTTAGCTTTCCCATGTAAATATCCTTTCTTCCAAGCAATATCCATCAAGGAGAGTCTATCTTCCATGAGTTCCGAGGTACATTTGCTTCTTTGTGTTGGGAACTGGATAGCACCAAACTTAACCTTTTTTTCTCCATTCATTAATCTTCACTGGTCTTATAAGATAGACCAAATTAGAATAAGGATGCTCTGTCATAAACTACAGTTTACGTCTAGGAAAGTTGTTTCCCTCACTAGTTTGTGCCTTTTATTTATATAACTGTCTCAAATTCTCCATGGAAATAAAATTCTCAGGTAATTTCTTAGCCTAGAAACCGAGTAGATATAATAAAGTTCACTGAAGTCTTTCTGTGTGGCAAAAACAGAGGCAAGTTAAGAGAAAATACAAAGTAATGTTTACATATGTAAACATAGACTAGTTCCCCCTTATTGATCATTTTGCTTGTTATGGTTTTAGTTACCCAGGTCAACCTTGGTTAAAAAATAGGTGAGTAAGGAATTATACAATAGGATATATTTTTTTAATTTTTATTACATTTTAGGTTTTGGGGTACATGTGCAGAACATGCAAGATAGTTGCATAGGTACACACATGGCAGTGTGTTTTTCTGCCTTCTGCCCCTTCACCCATATTTGGCATTTCTCAGGGAGAGAGAGGAGAGACAATATCCATGTAAATTTTATTACAGTATTTTGTTACAATTGTTCAGTTTTATTATAAGCTACTGCTGTTAATCTCTTTCTGTGCCTAATTTATAAATTAAACTTTACCATAGGTATGCATGTATAGGGAAAAACATAGTATATATAAGGTCTAGACATCTACTAGGAGTGTTTAAGAAAATTATTTTATTTTAAGTTCTGGGATACATGTGCAGCATGTGCAAGTTTGTTACATAGGTAAACATGTGCCATGGTGGTTTGCTGCACCTATCAACCCATTACCTATGTATTAAGCACAAACGCATTACCTATTTATTCCCCAGCCCCCCGACAGGCCCTGACATGTGTTGTTCCCCTCCCTGTTTCCATATGTTCTCATTATTCAACTCCCACTTATAAGTGAGAACATGTGGTGTTTGTTTTTCTATTCCTATGTTAGTTTGCTAAGGATAATGGCTTCCAGCTCCATCCATGTCCCTGCAAAGGACATGATCTTGGTTCTTCTTATGGCTACATAGTGTTCATGGTGTACACGTACCATACTGTCTTTATCCAGTCTATTCTTGATGGGCATTTGGGTTGATTCCATGTCTTTGCTATTGTGAATAGTACTGCAATAAACATACATGTGCATGCATCTTAATAATAGAATGATTTATATTCCTTTGGGTACATACCCAGTAATGGGATTGCTGGATCAAATGGCATTTCTGGTTCTAAAACCTTGAGGAATCATCACACTGTCTTCCACAGTGGTTGAACTAATTTACATTCCCAAAAACAGTATAAAAATATTTCTATTTCTCCACCCCCTCACCAGCATCTGTTGTTTCTTGACTTCCTAATAATCACCATTCTGACTGGTATGAGATGGTATCTCATTGTGACTTTAATTTGCATTTCTCTAATTATTGATGTTGAGCTCTTCTTGATATGTTTGTTGGCTGCATAAATGTCTTCTTTTGATAACTGTCTGTTCATGTTCTTTGCCCATGTTTTGATGGGGTTGTATGTTTTTTATGTAAATTTGTTTATGTTCCTTGTAGGTGCTGAATATTAGACCTTTGTCAGATAGATAGATTGCAAAAATATTCTCCCATTCTACAGGTTGCCTATTTGGCCTAACAATAGTTTCTTTTGCTGTGCAGAAACTCTTTAATTTAATTAGATCCCATTTGACAATTTTTGCTTTGGCTATAATTGCTTTTGGTGATTTCATCAAAAAATCTTTGCCCATGCTTATGGTATTGCCTAGATTTCCTTCCAGGGTTTTTATAGTTTTGGGTTTTATATTTAGGGCTTTAATCCATTTGAGCTAATTTTTATATAGGCTGTAAAGAAGGGTCATTTCAAATTAAAACTCAGGGTTAAGAAACTCACTGAAAACTGCACAACTACATGGAAACTGGACAACCTGCTCCTGAATACTGAGAAAATAACAAAATTAGGGCAGAAATAAATCAGTTCTTTGAAACCAATGAGAACCGAGGCACAATGTGCCAGACTCCCTGGGACACAGCTAAAGCAGCATTTAGAGGGAAATTTATAGCAGTAAATGCTCACAGAAGAAAGTGGGAAAGATCTACAATCAACATCATCACATCACAATTAAAAGAACTAGAGAAGAAAGAGCAAACAAATTCAAAAGCTAGCAGAACACAAGAAATAACTAACATCAGAGCAGAACTGAAGGAGACAGAGATATACTGCTAGCCAGACTAATGAAGAAAAAGAAGGAAGAATCAAATAGGCACAATAAAAAATGATAAAGGGGATATCACCACTGATCCCACAGAAATAAAAATTACCATCAGAGATTACTATAAACACCTCTACTAAAATAAACTAGAAAATATAGAAGAAATGGATAAATTCCTGGACATATACACCTGGACCATATAAACACTAGATTTCCTTCTAGCATTCTTATGATTTTGGGTTTTATATTTAAGCCTTTAATTCATTTGAGCTAATTTTTATATAAGCTGTAAGGAAGGTTCCAGTTTCAAATTAGAACTCAAGCTTAAGAAATTCACTGACAACTAAACCAAGAAGAAGTTGAATCCCTGAATAGATCAATAACAAGTTCTTTGATTGAGGCAGTAATTAATAGCCTACAAATCAAAAAAAGCCCAGGACTAGACAGATTCACAGCAGAGTTCTACCAGAGGTACAAAGAGGAGCTGGTACCATTCCTTTTTACACTATTACAAAGAATAGAAAAAGAGGGACTTCTCCCTAACTCATTTTATGAGGCCAACATCATCCTGATATCAAAACCTGGCAAAGACATAACAAAAAAAGAAAATTTCAGGCCAATATCCTTGACGAACGGCAATGCAAAAATCATCGATAAAATACTGGCAAACTGAATGCAGCAGCACATCAAAAAGCTTATCCACCACGGTCAAGTTGGCTTCATCCCTGAAATGCAAGGATGGTTCAACATACACAAATTAATAAATATAATCCATCACCTAAAAAGAATCAATGACAGAAAAACCACACCATTTTCTCAATAGATGCAGAAAAAGCCTTCAATAAAAATTCAACAATGCTTCATGCTAAAAACCATCAATAAACTCATTATTGATGGAACATACCTCAAAATAATAAGAGCTATTTATGACAAACACACAGCCAATATCATAGTAAATGGGAAAAAGCTGGAAGCATTTCTTTTGAAAACTGGCAAAAGACAAGGATGCCCTCTTTCACCACTCCTATTCAACATAATATTGGAAATTCTGTCCAGGGCAATTAGGCAAGAGAAAGAAATAAATGGTACTCAAATAGGAAAAGAGGAAGCCAAATTGTCTCTGTTTGCAGATGATGTCATGGTATATTTTGAAAACCCTATCATCTCAGCCCAAAATCCCATTAGCCTGATAAACAACTTCAGTAAAGTCTCAGAATACAAAAATCAATGTGCAAAAACCATAAGCACTCCTTATACACTAGTAACAGACAAAGCCAAATCATAAGTGAATTCTCATTCACAATTGCTACAAAGAGAATAAAATACCTAGGAATACAACTTAAAAGGAATGTGAAGGACCTTTTCAATAAAGACTATAAACCACTGCTAAAGGAAATAAGAGAGGACACAAACACCAGATGGAAAAACATTCCATGCTCATTGATAGGAAGAAACAATATCCTGAAAATGACCATACTGCCAAAGTAGTTTATAGATTCAGTATTATCCTCATCAAGCTACCCTAACTTTCTTCACAGAATTAGAAAAACTACTTTAAATTTGATATGGAACCAAAAAAGAGCCCATATAGCCAATATAATCCTAAGCAAAAAGAACAAAACTTGGAGGCAACTATAGCACAAGGCTACAGTAACCAAAACAGCATGGTACTAGTACCAAAATAGATATGTAGACCTATGAAATAGAACAGAGGCCTCAGAAATAATGCCACACATCTATTTGACAATCCTGACAAAAACAATCAATGGGGAAGGATTCCCTATATAATAAATGGTGTTGGGAAAACTGCCTAGCCATATGCAACAAACTGAAACTAGACCCATTCCTTACACGTTATACAAAATTAACTCAAGATGAATTAAAGGCTTAAACATAAGACCTAAAACCATAAAAACTCTAGAAGAAAACCTAGGCAATACCATTCAGGACATAGGCATGGACAAAGACTTCATGACTAAAAGACCAAAAGCAATGGCAACAAAAGCCAAAATAGACAAATGGGATCTAATTAAACTAAAGAGCTTCTGCACAGAAAAATAAACTATCATCACAGTGAACAGGCAACCTACAGAATGGGAGAAAATTTTTGCTATCTATCCATCTGACAAAGGACTAATATCCAGAATCTACAAAAACTTAAACAAATCTACGGAAAAAAAAAAAACTATTAAGAGGTGGGCAAAGGATTTGAACAGACCCTTCTCAACAGAAGACATTTGTGTGGCCTAGGAACATATGAAAACAAGCTCAACATCAATGATCATTAGAGAAATGCAAATGAAAACCACAGAGAGATACCATGGCATGCCAGTTAGAATGGCAGTCATTAAAAAGTCAGAAAACAACAAATGCTGGAGAGGATGTGGAGAAATAGGTACACTTTTATACTGTTGGTGGGACTGTAAATTAGTTCAACCATTGTGGAAGACAGAATGGTTATTCCTCAAGGATCTAGAACTAGAAATACAATTATAAATAGCAACCGCGTTACTGCATATATATGCAAAGGATTATATGTTATTCCAATATAAAGACACATGCACATATATGCTTATTGCAGCACTGTACATATTAGCAAAGACTTGGAAGCAACCCAAATGCCATCAGTGACAAACCAGATAAAGAAAATATGACACATATACACCGTGGAGTATTATGCAGCCCTAAGAAAGATGAGTTTATGTTTTTTTGCAGGGACATGGATGAAGCTGGAAACCACCATTCTCAGCAAACTAACACAGGAACAGAAAACCAAATGCCACATGTTCTCACTTATAAGTGGGAGTTGAACAATGAGAACACATGGACACAGGGAGGGGAACATTACACACAGGGGCTTGTTGGTGATTGGGAGGCTGGGGGAGGGATGGCATTAGGAGAAATATCTAATATAGGTGATGGGTTGATGAGTGTAGAAAACCACCAGGGCACCTGTATACCTGTGTAACAAACCTGCACATTCTGCACATGTATCACAGAACTTAAAGTATATTTAAAAAAATATTGTACAGTAGATATTATATAGTTAACAAAGCATAATGTTCATACATCTGCATTTTTATGCTTCATATTCTAAAATATAATCACCTTCTGCAAAATTATTTTCTGGGAAACAATCTGTCTACGTTGATGAACATGTAAGCAAATGCTTGTTTCGTATAGTGGCTTATTTTTATACCTTCACGTCTCCATCCTAGGCCTCCTCTGCCTATTTCTCTTTATTTTTTATTTATTCTGCTTGGGATGAGGAAAATAAAACAATTGTACTTCTTTAAAAAAGTGTTGAATTGTATAGTTTTCAGAATGGGTTTTAAAATGCATTGTAGATGATGCATCATAAATGTCATTAAAACACTATTGGTTCAGGAAATTTATGTAGCACCAAATTTATCCTAGCACCTATAATAAATTTTTGATGTACCAAATGTTGTTTTGAAGACTCATCTTATCTCTTGCATGAAGCATTTCAATTTCTCCCTGAGAGTTTGAAGAAGAGAAAGTGAAGTCACTAAACAGTTTTCCCGGGGTTGAATTTACTTCCTTGAAAAAATAAGCCTAATTACTGCTCGAATACAAAATGTACTGAAGTAACAAGTAGATGCATACGGGTATTCTAGTTTGTGAAAGAGAAAATATTCATTCTTATTGTCAAGATTCCACAATTGGAAATCTCTAAACTAAATAGACATAAGGAGCATTTACTCATGAAAGAATTTGTCCATCATTTAAATATTATGATGGCCATAGAGCACAAAACTATATTCAGCCTAGCAAATGAAGTTTTACATTATCTCTGGAAAAGATTGAAAAAAAAAAGACTGAAGGTGGAAATCTTAAGGTTGATTTTTCAAAAGCATCCACCTACTTGTTTTAGGAAAATTGTCTGATAAATGTTGGTAAAAAAATTAATATCATACATACTATCAGTACATATATGCAAGCATATATAATGGAGAAAATATGAAGTATTAAGGTGATTTTTTTCCATTCTTACAACAGACAAACCAGATCCCTCTAAAGCCATTCAAATAGCATAGCTACAGTAAGAATCAAGGGCAAAAACTACTTCATGAAGTAGGTAGAACTAATCTAAGGAAACTCCCACTGAATTCGAAGGAAAATTAAAAAAAAAAACATTTCCATGCAAGAGACTGGAACACAGAGAGGAAAAGTAGTCAAACATGAGAGTTCTGGTTTCCTATCAAACACACGCACAGACACACACACACACACACGACTGGAAGATTGTACAAGAGATTGAAGGTATAATTACTAAAAGGCATTTACTAGTTGCCCTTTTAGCAAAAGTCTATTGCCATGGATAGCTTCTCTAAAATAAGCAGGAAATAACTAGTTACAGAAGGAGCCTCTGATATTACTCACAAGCCTCCCGCAGTTACGATTTGCTGTAAAGTCTAGAAATTACAGATGTTTTGTGGCCAGCACAAAACTCATCTGTGAGTCATTGTCTGGGGGGCTTATTTGGAGAAGGGCTGAGAGAATTACCAGTAGCTTGAATAGCTTAAGGGAGGGACCAAGTTCTGAATTAAGCTCTGACTCTGAAGAATTTGCCTTACTAAGTAGGACTGAACCAACAATTCTGTGCTCTAACTCAGCAGTGCCAAACCTTTTTGGTATTTGAAGGCAAAATTTGAAGACAATTTTTTCATGTACATGGTGAAGGGGATGGTTTTGGGGTAATTGAGGTGCATTATAGTTTGTGCACTTTATTTCTGTTATTATTACACTGTAATATATAACAAAATAATTATACAACTTACCATGATATAGAATCAGTGGGAGCCCTGAGCTTGTTTTCCTGCAACTAAACAGTTCCCATCTGGGGGTGATGGGATGGGAGACAATTGCACCCAAAATGGTGTTGCTTATGTCCAGTCTACTCTGTATCTCGTATTGGTTGTGGTCACTGCAGAAAACCCTGCTTCACAAAGACACAATGTTGAAAATGGAAGCAGATTCTTTGGTGATTTTGTTGCAGTCTGAGGATATTCTACCTTGACTTTAATCCAGAATGTACGAAGATCTGAAGTTGCCTCAAACATACTTTTAAGGCCACTGTCACTTGCGATCTCAAGCAGTTGGCCCTCTTCCAGCATGGACAAAGTCGATTCACCAGGCTTATTCATATATGAATAACAGATCCATTCTTTCCCAGTTTGGGGGTCCCTTGCGGTTAGGAAGCAATGCTCAAAGTCTTTTCAAAGTTAACATAGATGACGCTGCACCAGCTGGGAGAAAGAAGGCCCAGGCTCAGTGTCTCTCAAAATCTCTGCTAATGTTTGAAACATGTCAAAACTCCCAATATTCACTCATCACCCCCATAATTCCAGTTTGGCTTTGAATGTAGCCACTTTATCTGCCAACTTGAACACAGTTGTTGTTCTCCCCTGAAGTGACAGATTGAGTTCCTTGAGCAGGTTGAATATGTCAAACAGGTAAGCAAGTTTTGCAACCCATTCCGTGTCACTGAAATGTGCTGCCAGTGATGATTGTTTTCCTAAAAGAAATCTTAGAGTGGCTCTCAGAACTCAAAAAATCTGGCCAATGGTCTACCTTTAGAAAGGCTGTCTATAATCCCAGCACTTTGGGAGACAAAATCGGGTAGATCACCTGAGGTCAGGAGTTCGAGACCAGCCTGGCCAATATGGTGAAACCCCATTTCTATTGAAAATGCAAAAATTAGCTGGGTGTGGTGGTGCATGCCTGTACTCCTAGCTACTTGGGAGGTTGAGGCGGGAGAATCACTTGAACCTGGAGATGGAGGTTGCAGCGAGTTGAGATCATTACACTGCACTCCAGCCTTGGTGAGGCAGTGAAACTCCATCTCAAAAAAAAAAAAAAAAAAAGAGAGAATAAAAGGAAAGAAAGCCATCTCACTCTGTTTATAGGAGAAGATATGTGGCATCCATCTACTCACAGAGCTGCGTGAACAGACGTGAGTAAGGGCATGTACTTTAATGTGGTGGATAATTTTAATCACATCGTACAACATATTATTAAGTTCAGGTGACATTTTTTGACTAGCCACTATTTCTCTATGGATGACACAGTGCATAAACTCACATTCAGAAACAATCTCTTTGACACAAGTAATGAAACAAGAAAGCCATCCATGGCAGCCATTCCATCCATACATATACCAACACGAAATGGCCCATTCAGTTTTCCTGATACATAATCATTCAAATAATTGAATAGTTCTGAATCTGTGGTGTTGATTGGCAGCAAAAGTGTGCAAAACATATCCTCATACTCCTGAGAAATATATCACACAAAAACAAGCATTGTTGCCTTGTTGCCAATATCCGTAGACTTGTCAACCTGGATTGCATACCACAGTGACTCATTAAACCTCTCTAACAATTGCATCCCATTATCCTCTGCTGTTTCATTGATTTGTCTAGTTATGGTGCTAACTGAAAGAGGAACATGTGCCACCTTTTCAACTGCAGCCTTTTTAAAGGTTCATGGCAAATATCCTTAGGAGCAGGCAGGGTCAACTCTTCACTGGTATTAAAGGGCTTCTTAGCTTCAGCAATGTGATTTGTCACTAAGAGTGAGGCTCTTCATGCAGACACATTTGATGAAGTGGTGGTCTTCAATAACTGCTGTTTTTCTTTCTGTTCACATTTTTTTTTCTTTTGAAAACACCAAAGGCTTGTCTTCTAATGCAGTGGTGCTTGGTCTCCATGTAGCAAAGCAGTATTGAAGGTTTCATGGCTTCCTCAGACAGCCAGTCTCAACATATTATACAAAGCAGGCTTGGAGAATGTGAATCTCCTTTTGCAAAGAACCCGTATTTTAAGTCGTACTCTCCGTATTTTCTTTTAAATGTAGATATCTTTTTGTTGGCAGCCTTCAGGTCCTCTGCTGCCTCATCATTGAGTTTTTCCCCCTTTTCAAAGGAGCTCTACAGTGACTTTTGTTTTTTACTTATTTGGGCTAGGGTTAGCTTGTGTGCTTACCAAAATGGTCATCGAGACAAATGCACAGTGCGAGAATGGGGCAGGGACAAAAGTGGTAAATAAAATAATGGGTGAGCCATGTGCAGACTCAAATTAGTGTCAGACTCTGACTTGAAACCTGCCACCAGATGCATCTTATCAGTTGCAACTCAATTACAGGACTTTGATCCGACTCTGCAAGCACTTGATTTATTATGGTCTGTATGCAGTCAAACATCTCTGCTAATGTTAATCTGTATTTGCAGCCACCCCACACCCAGCACTAGCATCATCACCTCAGCTCCACCTCAGATCATCAAGCATCAGATTCTCATAAGGAGTGAACAGCCCAGATCCCTCACATGAGCAGTCCACAATAGGATTCGTGCTCCTGTGAGAATCTAATGCTGTTGCGGATCTGAAAGGAGCTGAGCTCAGATGGTAATGCTGGCAATGGGAAGTAGCTGTAAGTAAAGAGGAAGCTTCTCTCACTGGCCTATTGCTTCCCTCCTTATGTGCGGCCTGGTTCCTAACATGCCATGGATTCATACAGGTTTATTGTCCAAGGGTTGCAGACCCCTGCTATAACTGAGAATTATTCATTCATACCTCAAAAGTGAACTGAGGCAGAACACTCAATGGCTAGTTAGACTGAAGGCATCTCTAGAGAGAAGGATCAGAAAACAAAATACAGCCACTGTTCCCCTTGATGATAGAACTGTTAGCCCTCTCTCCCCATGCCGACCAACCCAAGTCCTCATTTTCCCCAGGACGTGAAGTCATATTTAGCCCCACGTAAATGTATGTATGCCTATATTTTGTTCATTAATATGTGTTCTTCTAACACTGCAGAAGTGAGTTGTCTTGACTAGTGGGGAAGATGTGTTCTGTAGGGTCATTCAGGCCCCTGGTTCTTCCATCTTTAGGCTCTTCAATTCTCTGAAATGTCAGAGAATTGTCTTTATATACATATTTGAAACAAGGTTTCAAACCATTATGCTTTTTAGCTCAAAAGAAAGGGAAAGAAGGATTTGAAGTCCAACAATTTCCCTTAGAAAAAGTGATACTGAAAGTTGCACCCATCATTTTATGTATGTCTCATGGGGAAATATGAGATGCAAGCAGGTTGTGGAATCTAGCTTCTAAGTTCCATTGCCATACTACCATATAAATCTATTGCAATAGAAGAAAAAGAAAACAACAATGAATCTGAGTAAAAGCTGCCAGTCTATGATACTTAATCTTTGTCAGAAAGACTGAGTTTGTAAAGGATGAAGTTTCTACCACTACTCCAGCAAATCTGTACCCCTGCCTTTCTTTACTATCGAGAAAGATGGTGGACTTACAGAATGTTACACTGGCTATATGAACTAGGAAAAAGCTTCATCTCAGATTCTGATTTTATTAAAATCATGAAAATGTGTGTCTACTACATACATATTCTACTAACCTATATGTTTAAATTAATTTTGTTTCTTGGTGTATTATATTATTTGAGACTATAATATGATTTCCATATCATGGTCTCAGATTTCTACATGATTATTGCTGTGAACTGAATGTTTGTGCCCCCTCCTTTAAATTCATATGTTGATGTCGTTATTCTCAATGAGTTGGTCTTTGGAGGTTGTGTTTTGGGGAGGTAATTAGGTTTAGATGAAATCATGAAGGAAGAGCCCTTGTTATGAGATTAGTGCCTTTGTAAGAAGAGAAAGAAACAAAGAGACCATGTTTCCTTCTGTATCAACTAGGTGTGTACACAACATGAAGGTGGCCATCTGCAAGCCAAAGAGAGAGTCTTCACCAGAACCTGAACATGCTGGGACCCCGATCCTGGATGATCCAACCTCTAGAAATATGAGAAATACATTTCTGCTGTTTAAGCAATACAGTCTAAGATATTTTTATTATAGCAGCCTGAAGTAAGAAAATCGTGGTCTTGTAAATTTCTCCAGCATCATCTCAAATCACTCTCCAAATTACCCACTCCTTTTCAGGCATAAAGGTCTCCCTATGTTCCCAGAGCATGAGAATTCACTTGCTTCCCCAGAGGTTCCCCCGCTCTATCTCCTCTGTCTTAATCCCACCCAAGTTCTTCACCTACCTGACTCCTTCTCAGCCTTCAGCTATCTTACATAGCACCTCCAGAATAAGCCACACATTTTACGACTATTCTATCTAAAACCTTAGCCTTTCTGTTTACTGTTATCATAATCAATGTATTCATTCCCTTCACTGAGCTTTTCACAATCTTTAATTCTTTTATATTTATTTATTTATTTAACAGTGGATTGCTTGTCTCCAACACACACATGTAAGTTCCATAAGTGTATAAGGATCTTCTGTGTTTGTGTCACCCCTGCCATTCTCTCTGTCTATTACAGTGCATGACACAAAGTGTTGTTCAAAAATATTTGTTGAATGAGTGGATTGTATGGATAAGCTCTTCAAAAAACAAATATACAGGTATGTGGTTGTGTGTGCTGTGAGCAAAAATCACACTATTTCTCAATAAGTAGACCAAAAGAATGTTATTTACAGAACTCTAAGGCATTTTTTCACAAGTACTGATAATATATGACTATAAAACACCATGTGTTGCCCTTGAGTGATTACACAGTCTAGCCAAGAAATGGATTGTTGGTGACTAAACCAACATTGTTTTGCATTCTGTTCCATAGTCAAAGAGAATGTATGCCATAGTAACGACGTCTTTATGCAAATTTGTGTTGTTTTATATTAGTTCTTTGATTTTATTTTTATGTTTCTTTGAAGGAGTTCTGAGGAGCAAATTTCCATAAAGATGGGGCTTAAATGACTATAGCATCAGTAACTACTCTTCAGACTACTTGATAAACAGCATGATTGGGAAGAAATGTTATTATGCTGTCCTATAGAACAGTACAATATAGTTTTCCTAATGAGTAGTCAGACTTCCTGCATGTTTAATGACCTCAGGCAAGTGGTGAAAACTCTCAGACTTCAGTTTCTTCATCTACAACAGTGGAAATAATGCAACCCCAATATCTTAGAATTGGTGCGAAGAGCTTCAACTGGCACTGTAAATGTTGCCTTGCTCAAACCCACTAAAAACTATGTGAGCTAGAAATTATCAATCTCCATTCTACAGATGAGAAAATCACAGCTCATAAAGGTAAATTCCCTACTGTCACATAGGTTATGGAAAGCAAAACCAATTTAATTTCAACATATTCACATTTTTGTGTCCCTCATTAGAATTCTTCATTTAACAATTCTTTCATTTTAGATAATCTGGCAATGAGCACCATAGAATGAGTCTTTGAATTATTATTTCTCTGATTTAAAATTATTGGTGTGTTGATAGTTAAGCCAGAGAGAATGAGGATAGAAGAAAATGAGAAAAGGAAGAGAGAAATGTGGGAGAAAGTCAGATAAGAAAGGCTGAAGTGCTAATGATATATGTTTTAGCAAAATTAGACAAGTAAGTCATCTCTGTTTTTTTCTTTTCACTAAAAATGTCCAAGTAGTAGAATCTTAGTAATTATTTTTCATGTATTTTTAAGATACATGAAGAAGTCAGTGGAGTGTTTGAGAAAATATATGCTGTATTATGTTTACTTTTTGTTACAAATGAAAGTCTTTCAACTCCAATTATGTGGGGTCAAAAAAGGATTTGGCTATTCCACTTTCTTGCTTTCAAAAAAATATTCTGGAGCATAACTTGAGACTCCCATTTCTTTATATTTTTCTATATCCACTTTCCTTTCATTCTTTCTGTCTCACTAGAAGTCAGAAGATTCTAATAGAAAATAATGTAAAGTTTTGAGAGCATTAGAGGTGAAAGCTATTCCAATTATTTTGCTGCTCTAACATACTTCTAGTTATGAATTAGTCTGTACATCAATGTTGTTAAACAAAAATTGTCTATTTCAGAAACATAATCGCATATTTTACAGACAGACCCAGAGTACAATATACGTTTAAAGTAAATGTTAATTTTCTTTAAAAATCCTTAAAAAGTAAATAAATTTGAGATTTTTCTCTGTGTTAATATTCTCTCCCTTTGGCAATACTAGAGTGTTCTGTTCAATTTGAACATTATTATTTAAGATTTAATAATATCCACCCTTTATTGGTTTCTCCTCTCACACATGCATATGAAAATAACTTACTCATCTCTTGTCCCACAACCTCTCTGGCCTAACTCCCTAACATCATTGTACACAGGGATGCAAGATAGCTTCTTTCAAGGTAACTGCTTCACCTTTTTCTGCCTCTCACCTCCAAAAGGGCACCAGAGGCAAATTGAACATTGAATCATCAAAGATAAGTCATTTATTTTCCAAATAGTTCTCTATGGGAAGAGAGGAGCCTGCCTCTTACATTCATTTGAAGGGCGTACGGCTGTGTGATTCTGTTTCAGCACTCCCCACAGAACAGCCCTGGGTACCAGCTTATCTTCCCTGTCCTTGAGAGCAGCATCCAGTCAAGTTGGTTCAAAAGAAAACTACTCATATGCCTATTGTGCTGCCCGATTGCATAGAGTTGTATCCTTAAACAATGTTAGTTAATTGTCTTTTGATAAATTTGTCTAAGTTCCTCACAATTCTTTAGTCTCCTCATACAACTGGAAATACACATGTATTTTGCTGCATATAGATATTAAACTAAGGATCTTAAGGAATTTTTTTTTATACAATCATTTTAAAATAAAAATTAGTAAGGCAGAACAAAAGGAAACTGAAGATTCTGAAGCACACAAACAACAGTACAGCTAGTCTGTTGTTCTATTCTGCATGTCTGAAAGTGATCTAGCTACAGGAAAATAACTCTGGGCATCATTTCAGTAAATTAGAAAGGAGCCATGGGAAAGAGGATTTACTCCACTGTGTTGCCATAGAATACAGCATAACCACCTACAAAGAAACCTCAGCAGTTAAGACCACTCGCACAACAATAACTCACAATGTGATTGCACAACTCACCAAAAACGTCCAAAACAACAGCACTAATAGCTGCTCCAGGCAATCAGCTTTAGAGGGGAATAACCAGTTATGTTTTTGTTTTCGCAGTGATGGCTTTGTTGCTTCCTTGAGGCTACATTTGTAAAAAATATTCCGACCACACTCCAATTATCTGAAATAATATGCCAGAACACCTGTCAATAAGGGGCAGAGGTTAAACTATGGTGATGTATGGGGATTGGATATCCAGCTTTCTTTCTGATTAGCTTGCTTCATTGGCCTAATTACTTTATCTTGCTAAGTCTCGATGTTATATTTGTCTCTTAAAAATAGAGTTACCTTATAAAATATGCATATTCTGGAGATTTCAAAAATGTCTTTACATAGAAAATGCTGAATAATTTATAACCATTACTGTGAGTTTCCATTTTAAAATATTTTTTCTTGTTTTATTGAATCTATTGGAATCTATATGAATTTATTGGAAATTTAATAAGCATTCTTAAATTTACATTAGCCAAATTGAGCAATTAACATTAATTTGAGAATGACTAACAATGAAAACATAAACCAAACAAAAAAACTCAACTAACAGCAGCTAGTAATACTGGGTTAAACAAAACAGAAGTGTTTTTTTTTCTTCTCATTTATATTAATGTAATGCAGAAAAAGAAAATTCAGGGCTAAAATTGTATCTCCTAGTAGGCCTGGCCCTTTCTATATTCTTTAATCTATTACCTTAAAAATGTAATTTTAATAATAGTAATATTATTAAAATTAAGCAAATATGTTTTTAGTATTTTCTCTGGGCCATGAACATAGTAAACAGCTTTACTTATAACTTACTTAACCCTAAAAATAATCAGAGCATTATTTCAGTGCTACACATGAAGTTACTGAGGTACCAATAACACATATGCATTTGACCCTTGAACATCATGGGTTTGAACTGTGTCAGTCTACCCACAAATACATTTTAAAAAATAAGTATATTGGAAAATGTGGGGGAGTATCTGTGACCATTTGAAAAGAAAACTTACCAAAAGTTGTGTATAACATGAATGCATAATGTTTGGATATAAATTGATTTCATCATTTGCTACCATGAAATATACACAAATCTATTATAAAAAGTTAAGATTATAAAAATTATGCACAAACTTACAAACCATACATGGCATCATTTGCTGTCAAGAGGAATGTAAACTAACATAAATATTCATAAAATGTACCTGCATAAAATTAACTGTAGTGTGTACTGTTGTACTGTAATAAATTCATAGCCATCTCCTATTGCTATTGTGGTAAGCTCAAGTCTCAAATTTTTAAAAAACACCTCGCATGTAATGCTTATCACCTCTGTGTGAGCCGTTCACCTCTTCAGTAATTGTGTATAGCACTGAAAAGTGATCTCTCATGGTTCTTATGTATTTTTCATTGTATTTAGTTCAATACTTTAAACCTTGAGTAATACCATGAGACCCATTTGAAGTGCCACTAGTAATGCTGAAACTACTCCCAATAATCATAATAATGACAACAAGAAAAAAACTGCTTGATATGTACCATGGATTGAGATCTGCATATGAGTTTGCCCACAATTTCAAGATAAATGAATTCAGCATAAAGACCATTGTTAAAAGGAAAAAGAAATTTGTGAAGGCCATGCTGCAACTACACCAGCATATGTGAAAACCTTGCACATTTTATGAAATACCTTTTCATTTTGTATTGAAAATGTATCTTTTATGTGGTGAAGGATTGCTATAAGAAATATGTACCCATTTACTCTAATATGATTTGAGAAAAGCCAAAGTCATTATATGACAACTTAAAGTGAAAAGGAAGCTGGATAATTTAGTGCCAGCTAAGGATGGTTTGATAAGTTTAGGGAAAGATTAGGTTAAATGATGTCAAGATAAGTACAGCAGCTTCTGCTGACCAAGAGGTAGCAAATAAGAAAATCACAGAGGAGGTTATCACCTGAACAGGTTTTTAATGCAGAAGAAAGTGATATGTTATAGAGGGAAAAAAAGGCACAAAGGATATTCATTAGTAAGGAAGAGAAATGAGCACCAAGATTTAAGGCAGAAAGGGATAGACTAACTTTGCCGTTTGGTGCAAATACAGTTAGATTTATGATTAGGACTGCCCTTATATATAAAGCTACTAAATCCCAAGCCCTGAAGGAAAAATATAAACACCAGCTTCCAGTCCTTTGGTTGTACTACAAGCAGACCTGGACAACAAGAACACTTTTTCTGGGTAAGTTCTCATTGATGTTTTCCCTTTGAAGTCAGGAAGTACCCTGCCAGTAAGGAACTGTCTTTTAAAGTTTCCTTTTTTAAAAATACTATTTCATATTTTGACCACTGAGAACCTCATGAGTTCAGCATCAAAAACATTAGACTACTTGCCATGAAACACAATGTTTCTAATTCAGCTTCTACTTAAAGGTCATAAGAACCTTTATGGTTCATTACACCTGGTGCTCTATAGAAACAATTGTCATCACTGTGGAAAAGAACCTTGAAAGACAGAACATCATAAAAGTCTGGAAGGATTGCATTATTGAAGATGTTGTCTTTGTTATAGAAAAAGCCATGACAAACTTTAAGCCTAAAACAAGAAATTCCTGCTGGAAAAAACTGTGCAGATGTTGTGCATGATTTCTACAATTGCCAACAGAGCGAATTAAGAAAATCATTAAAGAGATGTTGGATATGGCAAAACAAGGTGGGGGATAAAAAGTTTCAAGAGATCAATCTTGGGGAAACTCAAGAGCTAGAAGACAGCATAACAAAATAAACTAACAGAAGACACCCTAATAGAGATGAGTGCTTTCAGACCAGTGTCAGATGATGAGGAAAAAGATGTATAATTAGCAGTACCAAAACACAAACTGGCATTACATAATCTACCAGAGGGTTCTCATTATTCAAGACTGCTTTTGCCTTTTTTAGGATATGGACTTTTGTTTTATATGGACACTGAAACTGAATGAAATGGTGGAAGAAGGATTGGTGTTAGATATAAATATTGTTAGAGAAATAAAAAAACAAAAAGGTCAGGCAGAAATTACAATGTATTTCCGCAAATCCACACTGATTGTCTTGCTTTCCCTTTTACTTCCTTCACCTCTTTCTCCTCTGCCACTGCTATGACAAGACTAACCCCTCCTCTTCCTATTTCTCCTCAGCCTACTCAACATGAAGATGAGGAGGAGGAAGACCTTAATGATAATCAACTTCCATGTAATGAATAGTAAGTATACTTTCTTTTCCTTAGGATTGTCTTAATAACATTTTATTTTCTCTACCTCACTTTACTGTAAGAATACAGTATTTAATACATATGAAATACAAAAATGTGTTAATTGACTGTTTCTTTTTGAAAAGCCTTCTAGTCAACAGTAGGCTATAAGTAGTTAAGGTTTTTTTTTAATTGCATTTTAGGTTTTGGGGTACATGTGCAGAACATGCAAGATAGTTGTATAGGTACACACATGGCAGTGTGTTTTGCTGCCTTCTTCCCCTTCTCCCACATTTGACATTCTTCCCCAGGTTATACCTCCCCCACTCCCCTCCCCTGCTGTCCCTCCCCTATTCCCCCCAATTGACCCCAGTGTGTAGTACTCCCTTCCCTGTGTCCATGTGTTCTCATTTTTCATCACCCGCCTATGAGCGAGAATATGCGGTATTTCATTTTCTGTTCTTGTATCAGTTTGCTGAGAATGATGTTCTTCAGATTCATCCATGTCCCTACAAAGGACACGAACTCATCTTTTTTGATTGCTGCATAGTATTCCATGGTGTAGATGTGCCACATTTTCCAAGTCCAGTCTATTATGGATGGGCATTTGGGTTGGTTCCAGGTCTTTGCTATTGTAAACAGTGCTGCAATGAACATTCCTGTGCATGTGTCCTTATAGTAAAACGATTTATAGTCCTTTGGATATATACCAAGTAATGGGATAGCTGGGTCAAATGTAATTTCTATTTCTAGGTCCTTGAGGAATCGCCACACTGTCTTCCACAATGGTTGAACTAATTTACACTCCCACCAACAATGTAAAAGTGTTCCTATTCCTCCACATCCTCTCCAGCATCTGTTGTCTCCTGATTTTTAAGGTCAAATATGTTACACAGATTTTCAGATGCATAGGAGGTAGGCAGCCCTTACACATATGTTGTTCAAGGGCCAACTTTATTGTCTAAGATCATACAATTCAAATATTTGTCTTGGCTAAAGCTGCCACATCTACATTCAAGCAAACAAGAAGAAGGAAGGGCACAAGGAAAGGCATGACTTTAGGACACTAATTAGAATAGAATACAATATTATCCCTCTGGCCTCAAATTAGTAGCAAGTATTACTTTGTTGCAAGGTGTACTGGGTAATGTAGTCTTTATTCTGAAAGACTATGTGCCTAGTTAAATGCTGCAAATTGCCTATTAAGGAAGAATGGATGTTGGAGAACCACAGGCTGTTTCTGTTACATGGATGCATGCATTTCTATTAGATTTTGTTTATATGCATACAAAATATTCTTTATTCAAGCCTACTTGTTAAAATTCTCCTCCTGGAATAGTCCTGCTTACAGCAGATCTCAGTCAACCACTTCCAGAAGGAGAATCATTGTGTATTCCACACAAGGTATCTTCTTCAAATCATCAAATCACATCTCCCTCAAAATCTTTTCTACTAGTAATTTTATTTTTTAACTTCATCTAGAAGGGAGGGGAACCAATAAAACTATAAGGAAGAAATAATTTGAATTCTTATATTGTTTGCTGAGTGGTTAATACATGCTATATCTCCTACTTTTAAGAAATTTAAATTCATGTGAGAAATAAATATATCTATAGAACTACAAAATAAGCCTATGCTTCAACTAAATAAGTGATCATCATTGTAGGTAGTGCCAAGAATTATGAAGGGTCTGAGATTTTACTCCCCTTGCAAACTGATATGTTAGCCTGTCGCAGTTTCACGGCTCGCGGTGCAAGACACGAGACTTGTGTCAGAGACAAATGTCATTGCTATTATAGTACAACAGGCAACATGAGATGAACCTTCACATCAATTAAACCTTGCCTCTAAGTCCTATATGAGTGATCTGGAGTGACCCAGGTCATTACTGTATACACAGTGGATTTGTATCACCAATGACTAACCCCAAGTTTGGGAAGCCCAGTTCTTTAAAGGGTCTGCTACCAGACTGCTCACCATTTGCCTTGAAAGGGGACATTGTCTTTGTTATACTGGTTAGGGAACAAATCTCTCTGCTCTGGAAAGAGACACTTTTTCTATCTTACAAGACAGCTATTCAAACATCTTTGAAAAGATAGCCTAGAATAGCAGCTGATTCAAAATGTGCAGAAGCATTGTCTCCCATAGAGAATTGTCTCCCAAAAGATATATGAGACCACAGAGTGAGACGTTGAGCTGTCTTTGCATATTCAAAGTGGTGCAGACATTTAAACAACCAAAAGACAAGGTGAGTATTTTATTCCAGATGCATAAAATGAGTATGTTTATGGAATATTATAAGAGCCACTGTGAATGAATAGTAAAGAACGTTTTAAGTGCATTACGGAAATCATACTTCATTCTGAAAAATTCATGCATCCAGTTAAACAACAAACATGTACAGTGAAAGCAAAATTGGGGGACATTTTCACAGTGAACTTGCTAGAGTGGAATTATCACTATGGATCACGGTGAGAGACATATTGCACAGGGAAAATCCACTGATTAGGTAAGAAGAGCAGAGAAGATGAATACACCCAATGTATTTCCAGTGTCCTAAGCTTAAATAACCATGGAAATTATGGTCCTATAAGGGGACACAACTAACTCAGAAGAAATTGTTGTACAGCTGGAAGAATTCGGCTGATTTGAACTGTGTTTAATCTAGTCTGAAAATATCCAATAGGAAGTAAGAAATGTGTGATTAAAAAATGTGTTGAAATTGAGCTTTTGGTGGATGTGAAACTACAGTAGGTTCAGTAGTGAGTTTGGTACCAAAGTAAAATCTCAGACCCTTCAGTGATCCTGGAAATGTTGTCAATGTTGACTAGGAAGGGGTACTGAGAGTCTCAGTAATTCGAACAATGAGAATATTTTGTACGAATTGAAAATACTTTCTGACACAGAAAGCATTTATTTTCTTGTAAATGTTAATAAGCTGTTATATTTCACTGACTTGAACTCTAGTTCCAATCTGAAAAAAATAAAATTATTCTTTATCCAGTCTGGTAAATACAGCCTTCAGTTTGTTGTTGTCCAAGAACACATAAATACTATGGATTCAGTTAATTAGTAAACTAAATCTTCCCTGTCTAAAAAGCCCCTGAATATTTCTTCATTGCTTTCTATCCTCTGAAGAGTTATATGAGAATTTAAGGGAGATTTAACTGTAATCTGAGTGAGTTGAGAGGCAAGGAATACACTTCTGCTTTCCCCTTTGACGGTTCATATATTCATTCCTTCACCCAAACACCTATTTACACAAAAAATGTCTTTCTATCAACCAATGTGCAGAGATGCATGTTGCGAGGTATATATGATACACTAACAAATCAACAGAGTTTATATCTTGCTCCTTGTGAAGAGTCCTTACATTGCACCTCAGGTCTAGTAAATGCAACACTTTGGTTGTGCCTAAACATTTGTCATCATAACTACCTCAGGCAGCATTCTTAGCTGCAAGCAGCGCACACCAAATCTTGCCAACTTAAACAGAGAATGCATTTATTAAAACGATCAACAGGAACTGCCATCATTCTGGGCGCACTGCAAACCAAGGTGAGAACCTAGGCAGAAACAAGGAAGTCCAAGTGGCTGGAGCCACAGCCAAATGTGGACATGTAAACTGAGGGTGGTGTATTTTTCAGATCTGTTTTCCTGAGTCTGACTTACCCTTTGTCAAGAGCAAAGTACATAGTAATGTCAATGGTCAGGCCCTGTGGATGCATTTGCACATCTTGCTACAAGGCAACTCATGTGTTTTCATGCTTGACCTAGGCCTATCGCACCCCCATCCTTGTTTGATTTCCTGATGCGTTCCCATTTTACTCTTTGCCTGATCCTGCTCCAACACTCTACAACTGGGACCACTCACAAAACTAGTAAAAATAGAAAACAGCTAACCACTCATTGACAAATCCAATGTTTAGATGTTTTATCGTATACTCCTAAATTAAAATTAAAGTAGCGTTTAGCTTTTGTTTAGATATTTTGGAGTGTCTACTAAATTCTTCAGGAATTAGATATGTTTGGGGAATAAAATAATAGAGACAAATCCTTGCCTTCAAGTTAGTCACTGCCTGGGGGAAGAAGTCATATAGAAGCTATCTATACTATAATGATACATTCTCCTGGGGTTTTGTGTAAAGTATTGTAAGAACACAGATGAGAGCATAATTCTGCCTGCAGCAGGCAACAGAAACTTCAGAAAAAGAGTTGCTTCCAGTTATCAAAATACCATTTGTACACAAACACAATTTCTCTACTTGTTCAGAGTATGGGTGTTTCACTGTTATTTCCAGCCAAACATGTATATTTAATTTTTGGTATTTCACGGGGTTAAAGTAGTAAACTATATCCCAATGAACATAATTTGGCTAGCTGCAAACAGCATCCCCAAATCCACAGTCATATGGCATGTCGGTCCTATCCTACCTAGGCCCTAGGCTACACAATAAATTTTCTTAATATTACAGTTGTTGGATGATAAGGGAAAATAACATGTAACCAGAAAATAGAATCTTAAAAGCTGTTTTTAATGTACCAAGAAAACATATTCTGGAAATGAATTCTTTATCTTTGAGATTTAATCTGCCTGGGGTACATTCTTGGGGAGAGCGGAAGACAAGACAAAGGTAGACATAAATGAAAAAGCATTCAAAAGTTTATATTTTAACTTTCCATTTGATATTTAAAGGTGTCGTAGATATTTTTGTGAGCTCTCTCTGTGTGAGCGGAATACATCAGCCTGGTTGCCTGTGGAATGGAGAAAACAGCTCAGCAGTGCTCTCAGCAAGGATCATGCATTCCCACAACATTTTGAGTGTGGGGCCACAAATTCACAAATGTCACCCACCCTTGGCATCTCCATTAACAGGAGACATTTTATTTTACTTTTTAATTTCATGAAGCAGAATTCCTGAAATAATGGTTTTATCAGCATGTAGACAGATTCCTACAGGGACTGGGACACCTGCTTCAAACTGTCTCAGTTGCCTAACTCATCTTCTCACCCTGAGCATGTACTGGCCTCATTTTCTTTCAGGAATACATAATAGCTGACTGTGGTGAAATATTTTCTTGTCACTCTTTGCTTTCCTTCAAAGAGAAATTCTGGTTTTTCTGCTGTTGAAAAGAATCATTGCCTTGGATTATAGAACTATCTCTAAGAACACCCCAATAAAAATATAAATATACAGGAAAATCTAATATTCCAGGCTAAGTGCTTTTCTAGAAACATTTCACTCACCAATAAATTACAGGATATATACCTCTAGAGTAAATCTAAGAATAGTTGTACAGATAAATAGATGGATGAAAAATAGTTGGCTATAACTTTTGATAACCAAGACTGGGATGAGCAGAGAATGAGACTCAGGACATAGCAGATTTCTACATTGTAAATATTGGTGAGACTCTGTGGTAGGGAAAGTTTTCCAGAAAATATAACCTCAGAAGACGTATCAAAATTGGAAGCAAGCCAAGACATCGACAACATGTCAACAAGAAATAAGCTACATAAAAAGACAAGTCCTCTGATTTGACAGTACATACTAAAAAGTTTACAATATAGTGTGTGTGTATACGTGCTCCAGCACATATGTTCGTATGTGTTTAAAAACAGAGCCAACGTGTTTTGATTACAGTGTGTAACTCCCAAAAGAATGTGACCAGATCCCTCAAATTGCCTGCTAATATCCTATTAATATCTTCAACCAATACTTTACTCCCCAGATTTAAAAAAAAAATGAGCTATACAAAAACACCATCCTGATGTTAAGAATTATCTTCAATTCAGATCACTGTGTACACTGATGATTAGTTATATGATTAGATTTTTGAGCCTGATTTCTCTTGATATAAACAGTAGGTTCTGAAAAAGCCCAGGAATGAAAATTAATTGTACGAATTAAGATTCCTAAGGAGATCTAGAGCAAGTACCTTATCTACATTACATTGACCATCTCTACTGAGGCTTTCTTTAGTTACCTATTGCTATAGAGACAGTTACCTCTCAGAACTTGGCAGATAGAAACAGCAAACAATAATTGTCTCACACTGAGGAGCAGCATAGCTGTTTGGTTGTGAATCAGGGTCTGTCATAAAGGTACAGTCTAGAAGTGTCATCAGAAGGTTTAACTTGGGGAGAATCCACTTCCAAATGTATTCAGCATAGTAATAGAAGGCGTCAAATTTTCAGTAGAAACTATTGGCAGCGGACCTTAGTTCCTCACCAAATGGGCCTCTCCTCAGTCTGCTTGTGTGTTTTTATGCCACAGAAGATAGCTGGCTTCCCCTAGAGCGGGAATGATGAGTGAGGACATAGAAATAAATATCATATATTCATATAAAATAAGGGAGACTATTAAAAAGGGGTGCACCTTGAAAGACATGTACAATTGGAGAGCTATAAATTAATCTCTAATAGTTAAAACTGAACAAAAAAAGGAAAAGTCATAGAAAGCATAATGCAGCTTTATCTGTCAAATACAATAAAATTTAAATATTCAAAATTTCAACAGAATAAATGGAGTCCTGGAGTCTTACTTAATGCGTAAAAAAACCACAAAGCAATAGTAAGCAATACGTGTTGCTCTGTATTAGTGAAATTTTGCTACATAATGAACTACCCTGGCTGGGCATGGAGCCTCCCACTTTGGGAGGTTGAGATGGGAGGATTGAGCAACACAAGTGAGACCCTATCTCTACAAAAAATAAAAACAAAATGAAGTACAAATTGCTTCTAAAGGGTCTTAAGCAATATTTATTTTCTTCAAAATTCTCTGGCTTGACTACAAAGATTTTTTTTTCTCTAAACCAACTGTGCTGATTTCTGTACCCAGCTGATGGCTTGGCCAGGCCAGGCTGGTATAGAATGCTTTTTTTCTCATGTCTGGTTGCTGACTGATGTTATCTAGGTTGACAAAGATGCCTTAGCTAAGTGTCTCTCATCATCCCGATAGCTAGCCTAGACTCATTCATCTTATAATAGCTATATTCTTCCCATGAGTAGCAAGACAGAGGAAACCTCAGTTTGAAGGTTCTTTTCCAATGTATGTTGGTATCAACATTGCATTTGTCACTGTCCTTTTCTCAGAGTGAGCCCTGTGACCTTTATCTTAAAGTGAGGTGCTGTGAAGTCACATTGCAAAGGGCCTGCAACTAGGGCTGTAGAAGACTGGTTACTAATTTCGCAATTAATGCACTCTTCCTTTCTTATGCACTCTTACATTAAATAATGTAAGAGCATCGATAATTTTGTCTTGGAAAAGAGGATATCCCAGTCCAGTTGAGACTGAAGTAAGAGCTTGCATGCTGTAATTAAATTGAAAAGTCATTCTAGGGAGCAGGGGTAAATGGTAGAAAGCCATGCAGGAAGCAGAAAAAATCCATTATGATGGCTTAATTATGGCATTATTTAGTTGATCCACTGAGGACAGCTGAGGCTTGATCTCACCAGGACCATCCAAGGAAACATGCAGAATGGGGAAGGGAAAAGGAAAGAAGGAAAAAAGAAAGGGAGGTTTTTCACCAACCATCACATTCTCATAATTCAAGAGCTGCTGTATAGCGTGTTGACGACTTCATACTTCCACGTGATTCTGACATTAATAAGTGGATTTCCTCATGTGTAAACCTCCGTAGAGTTAGAGAACTTCCAAGACAGAAAGTGAGAAGCACATAGCACAGCTGAGGGGCTGGTCACTGCATGAATGCCTGGAGGAAAATACGGACTAAGAATTTTGTGAGCTACCAAAAGTTTCCAATCAGTATTTGACAACAGTTATAATTTTGCATAGAAAAACTGCAAAACTCATTATATGTACTGTCTCGCTTAACTCCTAGTACAAACATCTAGTATGCAGAAAAATTAAGTAACTTGCTCAAAGCTATTAATACAAAGTTAGTGAAGAAGTGGGACTTGATGATAGCTTTCTAACACCAAAAACTGTGAGCTTTTTTTTTTTTTGACAGGTTCTTAATCTCTAGGAGGACAGTGGCATAAGCATAGCTTACTTCAGCCTCAAACTCCAGGGCTCAGGTGATCCTCCCACATCAACTGGTACTACAGGCATGTGTCACTGTGCCTGGCTAATTTTTTACTTCTAGAGATACTGTCTGGCTATGCTGACCAGGCTGATCTCGAACCTTGTCCTCAAGCTTTTCTCTTGCCTTGGCCTCCCAAAGTCCTGAAATTACAGGTGTGGGTCATCATGACTGGCCAAAAGTCTGTGATTTTTCAAAGTGCTTTACTTAGTATAATTCTTTGCTCATAGGTGTGTGTGTGTGTGTGTGTGTGTGTGGTTTCTTTTTTTCTAGAGATGAGTTGGGGATGACCAGGCACTGATAGAAATTGTGCGTTCCTTGGCATCACTCTGTAATGGGATATAGTGTATTCTTATAATCTATTCATTCTAAAAAAATAGTCTACTTAGGGGCTTTTCATAATGCAATGTGGGAGGATATGTGGCCATACAAGAGCAAGTTGACATTAACTGGATGGAAATTTTCTTATAGGACTGAAGTTGGTTGATAATGTTTTCTTTCAGTCTACATGACACCCATTCCCTTCTTTATTATATCCTCAGCTGAGCAGGCAGGAAAAAAAATAAGGGAATGGGGAATATTTTAAGAGATGCTGGGGATATTTCATTTAAATAAAATTGTATTTTTATGGTTGTACACTGGCTCACAAATTAATCAATCCAACTCCCTATTAATTATCATTTTTTCAAACCTTTCAGTAAAAATGACAGCTGACGAGCATGCTGATATCTCTAATATGTTGTGAGTCCATAAAAGTGCTTCAAGATTATCATTGCAATGAAATCACACTCGTTGTAAGTTTTATCATTGGTTTTATTTTAAGTTTGGAAAATTACCGATTCATATACAATATATATGATAAACATTAACACTAAGATCTGCTTAAAAGGAAAATTTTATTCCTCCACTTTGCAGTAAAACAGAGACTTAACTATACAGCTGTTAAGTGTATATGTGTTGCTTCCCAGGGCGAACAAAGTCGGTCAAATACAGAAACCTACTGAATTTTACTGCTCTCTCATAAAGAGTGTATATAGTACCCATAAAGTATATGGTGGGAAAGTAAATTATTTACTGTGAGAACCTTGGCTGTGAAATCATTTATATACCACTAAGGGATTTGCATACAGAGGAGGAAGGAAAGCCTGAGAATTACATTCTATGCTTTATTCCACTTTTCCATCTGAGTTTAAGGCATTAAGCTTCTTTGGTTTTAGATACACAATAAAATGTCTATCACAAAATTTCTGGGGCATAATTGCCGAAGGGATTTCTGACATTTTAAAATTTAATTGTGGTTTTCTTTGTTCTTTAAACAATATATTGGACGTTCTATAACTGTTAGTGTGTTTAAAAGCACTTTATTACCAGGCACTTTAAGTGTATTCTGTGTAATTTGAAATATTTATTAAATATCTGCCACTGTTTCCTAGAGCATCCTATGAGTCCACCTACATGAGAAACATAGAAAGGTCATGCCACTGGGAAATCTACTATAAGCTAAGTCTTCCTTACACCATTTAATAATACTCTATAAAACGGTCCCACATTCTTAGAGAGTAAGAAATTCATAGGAAAGAACACAAAATCATTTTGACAGATAGATTACCTCTTCACTGAAAAGTAGAATGTCAATCATTTGTGCTTTTTTAAGCCATGGAATGGTAATGTCTTGGCACAGTTGAGAAGGAGCAACAAGGAAACACCTTTATAAGTTTTTGAAGCCCATCTTTACACACAGCCCGATAGAGTTCAAAAATGTGTTCACTTGCATTATACTGCTTCAACTACAGCATTAGAAGTAGACATTGTTAGCATTCTTATTTCACAAATGGAAAAGCAGATACAGAGGAAAAATGGCTTATCCAGAGTCACAGAGCGAGGTAGTAGAAAAACTGGACCTGGAATGCTATAATTTCATTCTGTGCATTATTTACTCGGTGTTCCCCAATTCTGCTATGAAAATACAGAGAAGACAGGGTGCTTTCTATGCTTTGCTCTTACTGTAAAAATCTCTCTCTTTGTTAGTCAGAAGTGTCATTGCTCTTATGCTGACCAAAGCTAGGTGAGAGATTTCTGCAGTACATTTATTTTCTCAAAACTCTGCATGATTTTTTACCTGTAACTTTATGTCATTTCATGCACATTACACTGTGGAAATAAACAACAGCAAGATATCAATAACTTTTGATTATATACATGTGCTAGTACCAGAATAGCAAAAAGCAAAATTGTGGCTTTTGTTGTCATGACAGTAAATGACACATTTTAGGTGTCCCGATGACTAATTTAGGGCAATACAGATAGAAAAATTAAATTCATGTAAATTCCCAAGCTGGCATCTATTATTACAGCTGTAATGCAGAGCAGTAAAATCTAGGTATCCTGAGAGTATCCATACTGATGTATTTGACAAAATCTCTACTGCCCTCTCCCATCTCTTTATTTCTAACTCTTTCCCTCTATCCTTCTCAAGCCAAACCTTTTTAAAAATAACTTACTGTAATAAGTCTTTTGCTTTTCTTTATTTCTTATGATAAATGTCATTCTGCTTTTTTTAAAGTTGCCTGCCATTTTCTCACGAGACTACAGAGTATAAACTAATATTGTCATTATGCATTTTAAAGTGGCACTGAAAATTGTCAACCTAATGAGAGAGCAAACTTATCAGTGATGTATCCTAGGCAATTCTTTTTTTCACACATTAAAAAAAAAGAGTCCAGGGGTCTTCCCAAGGTCATGGGTCAAGTTAATGATACACTTAGGACTTGAGACCAAATTAACTAACCTCTCCGAGCACTTTTTTTCTTTCTATACTAGGAAGCCATTTATAATCATCAAATGCAAATTGTGTATCAGGAAGTGTTATTAGTGTAAAAGTAATTTTTTTTTTTGAGATGGAGTTTCGCCGGTTACCCAGGCTGGAGTGCAATGGCACAATCTTGGCTCACCGCAACCTCTGCCTCCTGGGTTCAGGCAATTCTCCTGCCTCAGCCTCCTGAGTAGCTGGGATTACAGGCACGCGCCACCATGCCCAGCTATTTTTTTTTTGTATTTTTAGTAGAGACGGGGTTTCACCATGTTGACCTAGATGTTCTCGATCTCTTGACTTCGTGATCCACCTGCCTCGACCTCCCAAAGTGCTGGGATTACAGGCTTGAGCCACAGCGCCCGGCCCTAAAAGTAATTTTTAATCCAGTAAAAGAATAGCTATAAAAATTATTAGTAAGTCTGGTGAATTATGCTCAGAAAATTGCTAGTGATCATGGCGGCTAACACCCAGAATGAAACCAAACTATGTACCAGGCTTTCTATAGAGTCATATTGTCATCACTGCCTTTGGACTCTGAATGTAGCTAATGCCTCTCCTTCCTCAGAATGAGCGTTCTGATGCTGGGAACTTAAAAACAAAATATGTCAGCTTTTCGGTTTTAACTATGTAACACAGAGTGCCGGTCTTTCACCAAAAGTTCCTATATGCAAAAAATACTACTTTCTTGAAAGAAAATGCTAAGCACCTTTAAAAAGAAATGAGAATTGTCTATACATTGGAACTATAATATAGCTCCAATTGAAAGCAATTGTAATTGAAAGCAATTGCAATTGAGAGCAATAGTAATTCCTGAAACACTAAAGGATTTATTTGGGTACTTATATCAAATCTATGTGATGTTTTTTCAAATTTGGCTTTTTAATATATTTTTTTTCTTTAAATCATTTATCTTCTCAAAAAAAAAACCTATAAGACATAGCTAATAGTTTTCATTCTCTTGATACAAGAACACTGATAATCATTGAGTTCCCAAAATTTGAGTAGGTTTAAACTGAAATTGCTAATAGAGGAAGAACCAGAATCCACAATTTTGATATTATGAAAGATTAATGTAAAACCAGGTGCTGTAATGGCATTTTATCTTTGTTTCTCAAAAACAAATATGCAGATATACATATAAAAATAACAGTATGTTTTTGAGTTTTGAAGTCATCAAAAATTCAAGTAATTATGAAAAAAATGATATGATAAAAATAATTTCTGCTTCATATGTATTTTTTTCGTTATCAGGTTATTACTTGCTTTTAGGCAATATTTGCCTCTCTGTAATTGGACCAATACCAATATAGAAGGTATTTACAGGGTTTTATTTATTTGCAATTTCTTTAGGAAATATCAAAATCTGCACAATAAATCAATACAATTTTTATTTGTCAATTAAAAAATAAAAATTTAAAAAGTAAGTATTAATGGATACATACTCAGTGTGTCTTGCTATTTCTCAAAGTCTATTTCTTTGTTTGTGAATAAAGGTAAACATAAAAATAATTGAATGTATAAACTTAGCTCCATGTACATGCTGTGGTGTTTCATCTTACCATAACAATATTATATGCTCAGTAGATGGATACCAGTTCAACCACATTTAATATTTGACATTCTGTAGCGACTTCTTCAAGACTGGCAAGGGACAAAAAACACTTTGGTCCTTATGAGAAGTTTTCACAGGAAACATTTATTTTTTTCACTAAAGTTAGGTCATGCCTACTTGTAAAACCCAAGTCAAATGTACAGTCATACTTTCTCAGGTATAAGTTGGAAAATGAAATAGAGCGACAGAGAGAAAGACTGTATATCAGCTAGCTTTTGGTTAACCAACCAGTGCTCTAGGTCTTCATTCCCCCTGGAAATGCTTACAGCAGAGAAAACTCTTTGCTGGAAGACAGGTTTCATGCTCACAGAATAAGATTTTTATTCCCGAACCTCTTTGTGCCAGTTACACTTGTTATTGTGATAAAATAACCCAATTAAATTACATAAACCTATAAAATATTAGTTTGCAACAAAGGTGATTTTTGTGTTCATGAAATTAAATTGTAGGGTTTTGGAAGACTTAAGGCTGTAATGGATCAATGATGAATTTTTGGATGGGACGACTGAAAAAGGTTGGAATATATCATAATAAAAAAGTTTCTATTTTCAAATTGCTCTGTAATGTCTAAGCCCACCATAAATAAGCTCATACTAGAAAAGGTAGAAGGGCATTTTGAACTGAATTTTTTGCAAAACAATGAATACTAAATTGTATATTAGCAGACTAAAATAGGGAAGAAAGGGAATCTTTGTTCCATATCCCAAGTTTGGAGAATAAATGCATATATATGATTATGTTAAAGTACTTAAGAGATGGTAAAAAGTAATGTTAAAGTTTAATTTTTACTTAAATCTTGGTAATCTTGTACAAACTTAAGCATAATTCTCATTTGAATTCTAATGAGTAGGACACCTTTACTTACTACTGAAGTGCCATTGTGATGATCTTTTTGCATTCTTACACATATTTTGGATACAGCAAATAATTCATGTATGTTTATAAGATGTATATATTTTTATCAATTCTAGTTTATGATAAACTTAAAATGGTAGTTAATAATTCATGTATAAATTACCTATTAATAAAAGCTAACTTTTGTATATTTATTAGCTTTCTTCAAATTCAGTAAATAATTTAGAAAAATAGCATGATCTGTTAAGACAAACTCACAAATTAATCTTTAATTCCACAAAAGTTAAAAATGAGTGAATGCATATTGGACACAAACATTATGTTTGTTATGGACACTTACTATTAATTTTAGACATTTTAATATATTATTTATCTGCATCTGACATTTATATATGTACACACATAACCTATACATTCCTGGACACACATTCCTTTCCATAATTTTATTAACTTAGTAATAAGTTACTCTGTCCTTTTTTTCCCACACTTTTAAAATATAAAAAACAGGTTTTTGTGAGAACTGAGATGGCCTAATTAATACATGCAAAACACTAACAAACAGAGAATGCTAGGTTTTCACATATTTTAATATTCTAAATACTGTTAACTAAGTAATATTGAAAACTTCGTATTTAAATTCTACTACATCATTAAATAATTTTTATTTAGCTACCCTTGAAGGAAGAAAAAATATTGCTATTTTGATAAACACATACAAATGGCTGCTTTTCCTTATATGTATAAAATCTCATTCTGTTTTTATAATTCTTAAAATTGACTATTTTAGCAATCTAGGAATACAGTAAGTCACTGGAACATTTTATATCACAGATTTATTGCATGGTAGTTTATTTTCACCTGATATGCTAACAAGAAATTATAATCGGTGAATAAAGCACAAAGTTATATGTTTTTCAAAATGCATACACAGTATTTGGCAAAATAATTAGTCATTTTGCATAATGAGAACCTGACTTAAATGGAATTTCTTTTAAAAAGTGATTACATTAAATTTTCCCAATTTTTTTCTTATCAAGAGAACATTTGTATGAATTGATGCAATTCACGCTAAGTTACCAAGATGGCAATTTTGATTCTCTGCTTATGTTGAATGTGATGATAATTGTAACTTTAACACTTAACAGATGTATTTTAGACATTTATATTTTTTGTCATGCCTGCAGATAAAATGAATTGAGAGTAGGTGTCTTATATATCCCCTTATATTCCAATACTATCTACTAGCAGAAGTTAAATAGTGATTTTTCCCACACCTTTCCTACATGTACACGTGCATACTATTATATATGTAAGATGTTTTACATTAATATATACATTGTTTCTTGAATATGATTTAAGATGACTTCAAGAATTTGCAGAGGCCAAAAACATATGTACTTATATTTATTTATTTATATATATTCTGTATATTTTTCTCTTTGTAATTTCATAATGCAGACATACTAAAATGTGTTTACTTAAATCAATAAATTTTAAGTTTTGTTTTAAATATTAATACAATATACACTTTTTTATATGACTCTTTATGTATACATGCTAACATTTTTCTAAAATGGGCAACTGGAAAGGATATACTAGTTAAATTAACTTGATAATTGAAGCATGAGTTAAAATAGTGATAAATTTAAAATTGAGTGGAACCAACCCAAATGCCCATCAATGATAGACTGGACAGGGAAAATGTGGCATATATACACCATGGAATATTATGCAGCCATCAAAAATGATGAGTTCATGTCCTTTGTAGGGACATGGATGAACCTGGAAACCATCATTTGCAGCAAACTGACACAAGAACAGGAAATCAAACACCGCATGTTCTCACTCATAGGCGGATGTTGAACAATGAGGACACATGGACACAGGGAGGGGAGCACTACACACTGGGGTGTGTTGGGGGGAAATGGGGAGGAACAGTGGGGGGTGGGGAGTTGGGGAGAGATAGCATGGGGAAAAATGCCAGATATAGGTGAAGGGGGGGAAGGCAGCAAATCACAATGCCACGTGTGTACCTATGCAACAATCTTGTATGTTCTTCACATGTACCCCAAAACCTAAAATGCAATAAAAATCTAAAAAATAAATTAAAAAATTGCCAAAGCTTTCAAAATTTTAAATTGATCACAAATTAGGGTACCTTTATTTCTATAAAATAAGTATAGGAATATTTTCTCATATAATATTGCATTAAAAATTTGGTAAAGCCAAAAATATATCATATATATATATATATATATATATATATATATATGAACAGTGCATTTAAAGTTTTGATAATTCTATCAAATCATTTTCAAACCACCCATGCAAAAATATATTTATCTATCAGTTTTTGATTTTACAAGTCTTCCAACAACATTATGAGCACTGAATTTTAACTTTTTAAAAATGATATTCTAGGGTAGAGGGGAGAAGAAACCTCATTGTTAAATTTTTGTCAAAAGTTATTTATCCATATATATTTATGTTTTCTACATAATTATCATTGACCCACCTTAATTTATTACCTAAAATTATATATACTTAAAATATTAATCATTTTAAGAACTTTTATTATAGGGGATATTATTTATTAACCTATTTTATATGTTTCCAAGATGTTGCCTAAAGAGTCATGAGCATTTTGTCTTTATGTAGTGTAACATGAAATAGCAGAATCTGGCAATCTCTGCTTTTCTAGTATCTGTAATTTGTGCCTTGCACTGGAAGGACCTCCTTTCACCAATGTAATTTACAAATTTCTCCAATATACTTATATTGAAAAAATTCATTTGAATTTATTTCTGTGTGTGGCATAATGGAGTATTTTAAACGTAATAATTAAAATATTTTCCCCAAAGGGATAATAGATTTTTTTACAGTTTTAAGTTAGAAAATTTGGCCATTTAAAATTCTAATATTTTTAAAGGTAATTTTGAAAAATCATGGATTTTGTAAATAATATCAGATTTTGTCTTTTTGTTTCTATTAATGATAGACTCCACAGTCTTACTCTGTTTTTTTCTTATTTTATTGCAATGATTGGAACATTAGCTACAATCTTGAAAAGTAAAAGTAACAGGTATTCTGGCTTTCCAGGGTTTATTTTACAAGATGATATGGACTGTCAGGCAATGGTAAATGACTTTTATTAATTGATGGAAGATTCTTTCTCTATTGTATTAAAATTCACTTTCATTATAACTGTTAATTTTCTAAAATACTGTACAATGTCTTTTTAAAGGAATTTACTTTTTCTATCTGTTAAGTAAATTGATTGTATAGATAACTTTCCCATTAGTGGATTTTAGTTGTAGCCTTTATGTATTATTATTTTGGCATAAAATGATCAAATAAAATTAATCATAAGAAACATATATATATATATCCTTATATGTTGCTTAATTTTTTAAGTTTTAGTTAAGATATTTATATTTATTGTTGTGAGATGAATCTACAATGTGAGTCTATATGAATTCCGTTACTTAATGCTTTCAGTTTCATTGTAATCATTTTATTTGACTCACTGAGTTTCACAAGATGCTCATCTTTTTTTTATGTTCCCATTTCATATAATATCAGATTATTTCTTTCTTAAATGATTTATAGAATGTAATAGTAGATAATAAATATGGCATCCTTTTGAGAAGATATCTTATTATGTTTAAAATGTACTGTGAATTGACCTATCCAAATATTATTCCTCTTTTAAGTCAGTTTGGGTAATTTATCATCTCTCCAAAAATTAACCAATTCATTTATGTCATCAAATTTGCTTCTCGCAAATTGCATACAACATGGATGATGTTGGTTTGGGTGTTGCTGAAAAGATTGCTTGTTTTGCTGCTATCTGAGATTGTCTGCTATTTTTCAGGGAAATTTATCATATTGATATTTTCCATCACTATTTATATGATTAGACTTCATCATGCATCTTCACTGTTTTCTATCTGCCAAGTTGTTTTCTTGCAATCATTTTAACATTCAAGCTTTGATTTGATAAGCATTTTTTATTGTTTTAGTTTTGTTCTGTATTTATTATGACAATTCTATTTATTTTTACAGTCAGTCAATATCAACTGTATGTTTACAAATAAGACAAGACCTGTAGTATGATTACTTCTCTCATCCTCACCCATATACTTCACATCTCATGGTGCAATTAGAATTTTAGTGCCCACCCTGCCCTATAAAAGTGATGCATACCCTTAATTTTGGCCTTATATTATGCCCTTATTGTGTTAACTGGATATAATTATTAATTTGAGTTCTTTTGATTTGTTTCCTCAAATTTACAGTAGAAAAATTATATTTTGTTTTTCATCATTATTTAAAGAAGCAATCCAACATCCAATGAAAATATACTTAAAAAACTTACGTTCACTAAAACAAAGAAAATTAAGATTTACATGTATACAATTCCATTTCTAAATGAATAGGTACATTATTGTAAATATAAGGTAAAAAGGGTCCACAAACTGCTTGTGGAATTATAAAGTGTAACAAGTTTTCTGAAGAAGTATTTAGCCAGATGTAGAAATATATTTATTATTATGTGTGTATATATGTGTGTGTGTGTATATATATAATATCTATAAATACACACACACACACACACACATATATATATACACACACATATATACAAAGGGGATTTAAATATGTATGTATGTAATTTTTAAATCTTTTAAGAATTGTCCTCAAGAAGTGTTTAGAAAATTCTAAAAATATACGAATAAACTTGATAATTGAAGCATTAGTTAAGTGATAAATTTAAAATTACCAAAGCTTTCAAAACTTTAAAATTCATCACAAATTATAGTACATTTTAATATAGGTGTACTGTACACTCATTAAAATTATATTTCTATAAAATAAGTACAGAAATATTCTCTTATATAATATTGCATTATAAATTTGGTAAAGCCAAAAATGTATTATATAGATATATGCATAGATATACTTTTATATAAACTCTATATGTGTGTGTGTGTATATATATATATATATTTCAGATATATAAATAATTTATGTATCTGACTAAATTATATAGATTTTAGAGACTTGCATACGGTTAATAAAATGTTGAATATTAGTCTTGTGTAAACTTTGCACAAGTTTCTGGAGACATGAGCTTTAGCTAGGAAAGTGAAAGAAGCCAAGATAATAATGCAAACTGTTGACTTAATTCCCATATCCTACCAACAGATTTTTGTCATAGATGTCATCTGGCTGTTGATATTTTATGCAGAAGATTTGAATTGCGATTTTTAGTGATGAAAGCTATCTTTATTCCTCTTAATTGTATTTTATGATTGCAATTGACATCATTTTGTATAAAAAACAGTGGAGTGATACAGCTAGTTTGACAAGTGCGGTTATGTCCTGCCTTGCAGAAACAAGTGCATTGTTAAGTGAATAGTAGGGACACATCAAAACTCAGGATAATTGATCATGATAATCTATATCTGTTTAAATTTACTTCTGATATATTTTTCTTATTTTCAAGCATAAGCACATAAGTAAAGATTAAGTATAACTTCAAATATAGAAAGTATTCCCTTTATACTTAAGTTACTCAGTTTCAAAACTTATCTAAATGAATGGGTTAAAATATTCTATTTCAAAGAACAGAATGAGTACATAGCCTTTTAATAATTAAATAAATTTTTGCTTTATATCTTTGACTTCAAAAATTATTGCTTTGTAAAATTCATTCGCTTATTAATTTTTAAAAGATTGACCCAAAATTTTGTGTTAAATATGCAATAATTGCAAATTAGTGAAAATGGACAGTGAGTCACTCTTCTAGCATGAATCTCTAGAGAAGGTCCAACTGGTTATACAGGCAGAGCCTGAGTGACTGCACCACAGTCTAGGGAATGAGTCACAGCATGTCAGAATGAGAGGCAGGGGTAGAAAAAAGTGACAAAATTTATGTTACTGGGGAACAAAAATAAAAGGAAAATGGATTCATTGATAATAAGAAATATAACTGCTAAGGAAGTACTCTGGAGATGGCAAATTCATTTAATATCTGTAGGTGAGTTTGCCCATTTCTGTTATGATTCATTATGTATTGACATGAAAATATTAGTTTTAGAGGCTATTTTCCTTATTTCCAAAATCTTTGGGAAATTTTCAGTGTAATCGTTCCCTCATTCGCTGCAATGTGATACTCTCTTCCTTCACTTCCTTTAAAGGGGAAAAAAATAAAACATTGCTGACAAGTGTATTCAATTGCATGATGTCTCACAGTCTATTTTATCTGGATTGTGCTTCCCCCAGTTTTTAGACACATTGCCCTTTGTGGATGGCTTTATTCCGGCATGGAGAATGGCTATTCCACCTTCGCAGTGTGGCTTCAGAGTCTGTGGCAATCAACCAGCTTCTTTTCATGTTCTAAGATTAACGTTTCTCACACAGGGCAGCCCTGTCAGCTGCCAGTACAGAAGTACACATAATTCCCCTTGACACCCACTTTTAAAATCTTTTGGAAAATTTGTCATCTTTATTAATGAAGTTTGAGATTCTGGACCAGCTCACATTTAAAGTACCCTTTTTCTATTTTATTTTAAAATAATGCATATTCTGAAAGTGGAGTCAACTGTACATTATTCCTATTCTTTTTAAAAATTATCAGTGGGGCCGGGTGATGTAGCTCATGCCTGTAAGCCCAGCACTTTGGAAGGCCGAAGTGGTTGGATCACCTGAGGTCAAGAGTTCGGGACTAGCATGACCAACATGGCGAAACCCCATCTCTGCTAAAAATACTAAATTAGCCAGGCATGGTGGCACATGCCTGCGATCCCAGCTACTCAGGTGACTGAGGCTGAGAATCTCTTGAATCCCGGAGGCAAAGGTTGCAGTGAGCCAAGATTGCACCATTACACTTCAGCCTGGGCAACAAGAGTGAAACTCCATCCCTCCCCCCAAAAAAAGTCAGTGGCATTGACATTCTAATTTAATGAATTATTTGTTTTTAATAAAACGTTTTAGTTTTAGAGGCAACAAAATGTGTAGCATATCATCAAAGTGTGGCAAATCATGGGTACTACAAAATTTTCAAGTACTTACTGTTTTTTAAGGCTTTTCTCAAGTAAATCTTGGTTAAAAATCTTTTCACATTTCTCTATTAGTAGTCAAGGTCTAAGAAAAATGTTCAAGATTATCAGGAACTTTTCTTTGTTGGTAGGGCACGCTTACTAGTAGTTCGAAAACAGCTCTAACAAGTATATAATAATCTCTCATACCAATATAATCTCTCATACCAACATTTTTTATTTGTACCAAGATGTGGAAAAAATGTTAATGGTATGCACAATAAAGCAATTAGAGCATGTACAAAATTTCAACTTTTAACTCATTTTTTCATAATGAAAATTTCAGAGCCTAAAGTGAAGGCTTAGTCTTGCTTTTATAATATGTTAAACATGTTGAAAATGAAATAAACAGTGTCAATGTCCAACATAATACTAACCTCATAATCAATCTTACTGTGGCTAATATAGAGATACCAAATATTATCTCAATGGATGTCTTTTTCAACTGAAAAGAAATAGAAATTGTGATGGTACATCTTACGCATTGTCCTATAGAAAATGTTTTTTTTTTGCAGTTGGTATGGAATTATGCCATGAATCTAGGAAACTCCAATTATATAGTTTTCAATAAAATAACTTTTTCCTGTGAGTTCATCCAAAGGGATTTACATCATCGTGTAAGGTGAAATAAAAGAAACCACACTTATTGTTAGGTGATGCTGCTGCCCTAATCATGTCATAGAATCCTAGTAAGTTACACTGGATCATGTGGAAGATTCTTTTGGCCTGATCTAAGTAGTCTAATTAACTCAGTATCAGAGTACACTATTCTCTTAGGCAAATTCTGTAAAGATTTTTCTAAGAATGTTCTAAAATTGTTCTTGAGAAAACTGTCAAAAGCCACAACAATTCTATTGTACTTCCTGAAATCCATCTATGCATATTCCTTTCTCAGGGTCTTTGCACTTGCTGATCGGTCCCCTGAAATATCTGCCCCTTACATTTCTTTGTGTTGTTGATCTATTCCCTGAAATATCTGTCCCTTACATTTATGTCTTAGTCTTTCACTTTCTTCAGACCCTGACTTAAATTTTACTAACTCAGATGTATTTTCCTAACCCTTCTGTCTAAATTCATCACTGTTCTCTGCCACTTTAATTATTGTTCTTCCCTTACTTTTCTCTTAGTTATATTTACAACCACCTAAAATGTCTTATATTTCTCTTATTTACTAACTTTCCTCCTTATAGAATGATAGCTTCTAGACAAGGATGGAGATTCTAGGTTATACCTCCAGATAACACAATATACTGGATAGTTGGATTTATATATGAGACTTACCTGAGATTCACCAGTTTGCAGCCAACACTGTGAACTTGGGTAGGTCAATTTTCACAGTCCATGGCACATAACAGTTATTCAATAAATACTTTGTAATGGATGAATAAATTGTACCCTTTTAAAGAGTCTTTTATTGGAAAAGCAATGCATGAATCTTTATAGAAAACTTCCCTTTTCAAAATAAATCATGTTTGCTTTTTTCAGAACTGGCATATATCTTCAGTGGTGTATATGCATAGGTGTATTTATATGTGTGTGTGTGTGTGTGTGTGTGTGTGTATTTTAACAGTTTTATAAACAAAAGGGAACATATTAAAATAAATTAGCAATACATCTCAGACATTAACATACAGATATCTATTATGCTTTTTAATAAGAACACTATAACCTATTATTTCCGTGGATGCTTCATAAATTATTTGATCTATCTAGGACTCCCTTATGAAAATATAATATACTTTTTAAATGCATAATCTTAACTCTGGGATACATTTAGATGAAATAATCCTTTGTACAGAGGTAGGCAACAATGACAATTTTAAATTGAATGGAGAAAAAAGACACTCTGAATTGGTGATATTTGAGTCAATATCTGAATTAAGCAAGGGACCAAGACAAGAAGAAATTTAGGACATGGATATTTCAGAAGTGGGAACAGCAAGTAGAAAGGTCCTGAGACAGGAAAACACCTCTAATGTGTTCAACAGTATCAGGATAGCTGCTGTCAGTTTTTATGAGAAATTTGGAACAATTCTAGGAAATTATAAGGTATGTATTTGGGAGAAGGACATCTAATTTTTAAAAAATGGCTTCCATCTCCATCCATTTCCCTAAAAGCCATTATCCTCAATAAACTAACATGGGAACAGAAAACCAAACACCACATCTTCTCACTTATAAATGGGAGCTGAGCAATGAGAACACATGGACACAGGGAGAGGAACATCACACACTGGGGCCTGCCGGGGGCTGCAGTGAGTGGGGAAGAAGAGCATCAAGATAAACAGCTAATTAATGCTGTGCTTAATACCTAGATAATGGGTTGACAGGTGCAGTAAACCACCATGGCACATGTTTACCTATGGAACACACCTGCATGTCCTGCACATGTATCCCAGAACAAAATAAAGTTAAATTACGTTTTAAAGAGAAGAAAGAAATAGCACACCAAAATATGTTTGATAATATTATATAAATAGAGCACTGATTCATTAAAATATTACTTGGTTTAGGAAAATTATTAAAACAATGCACAAACTGTGCAAGTTACTGCTGCTGTTACTTGCACAAACAGTGCAAGTTACTACTAAGCTATCTTCTCATTTTCCTTAAGGAAACTACTTCATTGCATTACTTACCCCTCCCTTTCTCCCTTCCTCCCTTGCTTCCTTCCCTCTCATTTTCCTTAAGGAGGCTGAGGCAGGAGAATTGCTTGAACCCAGGAGGCGGAGGTTGCAGTGAGCCAAGATTGCACCACTGCACTCTAGCCTGGCGCCTGGCAACAAAGCGAGACTCTGTCTCAAAAAAATAAATAGTATTTGGAGCAAAAAGATTTCTGCAGTCTCCTCCTTAACTGACAGGGTATAAATGAATAACCATATTAAGTAACGAGATGTGAAGTTTTAAATTTTTATGAAAATAAAATGAAGAAGTAAGCAGCCCAAGTTCATCGTGGAAGTTAGTGGCAGAAAACCAAGTTTTTAAGAAAAGAGTCTGTGAACTCTATCACTAGCTAAATTACGAGAGCATTTAGGTATTTGATTATACTTAGATACATCCATTTCTGTAAGAATGACCTCAGTCAGTGTTGCCACTTGCTGGATACTGCCAGATTTGCCTTTGAGAATCTCTAGTTTCCAGGTACCTGAAGCTAATACATTGTCTTCTCTACACTTTTCAGTGAACAGCTTGGCTGGTCGCTGTGATAGACTGAAAAATGTGGATGGAGAACAAGGTGACTAAACCATTACTTGCCTAGGACTTTCCTGTTAGATTTCTTGGGGAAGATAAACTCATGAGATGTATGTATTGAGGTACTATTATTGCCACTATACATAGAAAAGTTTGTGGGAAGTGACATTGTTTGAACCACTGGATCAAGCCACCCCTAACTCTACTGTATGGACTATGGTGCTTGTAAGATTTATAAAAACTACTTCATTGCATTACTTACCCCTCCCTTCCTCCCTTCTTCCTTCCTTCTTTCTTTCTTCCTTGTTTTCCTTCCTCTCAACTTTCCTCTCTCTCCCCTTTTCTTTCTTTTGGTTTAAGTTATTTTTAATTGAATCTTTGTTACTTATAACCAAAGTGTCCCCATACAAATTGTTTAACTGGTCTAATATTTAATTTAGTCTCATATCTATTTTATATCTTGTGCCAATAATAATTCCCAGGAAATAAATACTGCCATATAATAAAATAAATTCACTCAGGATGCAATCTAGTCTTAGTTACCTAGATGTATTTTTTTTGTCCTTTTAATGTGATTTTTAAATAGCTCATTGACATTAATCCTAGAAGCCTACTTTACCTCTCATATTACCAAGTTGTGAGGAAAGATTCACTGTATTTAACTTGATAGCATTTATTAAATAATTCATACATATCTAAATGTAATATTTCTTAGAAACCTTGTCAGTGCAAGGTCCTGTGCTTGACACTGAGGATAAAACTTGTAGACTTTTACCTAAATGGTTTGCTCGTGTTTGTTCAATGAGGAGACTTTTATTATTATAGTGCTAGAAGTTAGAGTCATATGGAAAGATGGATTGCTAGAATAAAAAAAGGAAAGGATGAAAGTTTATTGACTGATTGTTGGGTGTATTCAAAGATCCACTTTAAGGAAGCTAAAATGCCAATTCTCTATTAGTTGCTATTCCAACCCAAAGATGTGGGATAAAGTTTCTGAAAGAGAAATGAAAGCCAGACACATGGTTTTAAACAGAGTACTTTGCTGAAAGTACTTTACTATATCCAGTAAAGACGGCATTGCATTTCCACTGTTCCCAATACATGATGCAGGACGTCATTTCTCACCAGTGGAAAGCTATACGTGGTCTTCTTTCTTTGATTTACCCTGGCATTCTCCCATATTTATATGATAATATTTCTAAGATGCAAATATTAATCTATCACTCGCATATTTAATGGCTTTCTGTAGCCTCAGAGTGATCTCAGGATAAATGCTACATTCCTCTCCCCTGTCTGTTCAGATGCTCTATGACCACCCGTTGCCCGGTGTTATGCCATCTCAACACCATTGCTTCTTTCTTCTCAGGGCATTAGCACATGCTTCTTTGGTGTGTCATGTTTTTCTTGCCCTTTTTCTGGTCAAAGATCTTAGATCATTCCAGTATTTGTTTACTATATTTTTTCCCATCTCATAGCTTGGCCTCAGCCCTTACAGATTTCTTGAAGGTGAGGATTTAGAAAAACGAAGCAAGGTACCTGCATCTCCAGGACCTGGCACCTGGAAACCACTCAATTAGCATTTGTGGAGTGGGTGAATCAGTGAATGAGTCAAAGAATTAATACTAAAAAATACTAACTTGACTTTCACCTCAGATCTTGATTCATCTCTTTGCCATTTTTAACTTTAGCCCAGGTAGGAGAAGGGGGACAAGATATAATGACTTTTTTTGAGGCCTCATTTAGCTTTTACATTGAAAGATAAATTATGTATTTTTCTTTTTTTACCTTGCTTGATGTCAAAATAGCTCTAATCACCCCTGGAAAAAGCAGAATGATTATCTACACACTCCAAAATACAATCATTAAAAATCCTGCCTGTTTCTTAATCTGTGTTTTCAGCTCAGCAGCAGAAAATACAAGCCTTTTGTCATCACCTGTTTCTGTCACTGAAGATAATAGCAATGCTTGGTTAATGGATCAAGGAAAATAAAATGAACCCACCGAGTTCTTGGTTTTATTTATTCTATTATGATATTTTATAGCATGCAATTTCATTTATGGCACTATTCATCATTAAGTAATATACCATAAGTAATATGACAGGGCTTGAAATAATGAGAAAATATAAATATAATATTTTTGCTGTTTTAACTTTGAATGTAGAGATGAAAATGCTAAGGCATTTAGCATCTGAAGATATAATTTTTGGGGGATGCTAGCTGGAACAAACTGGAAGGTTTTAGAGAAAAAACTTATTATCAGATGCCTTTAATTACCACATTGTTCCTTTTTATTTGTATTAGAGAATTTAAAGCTATTTGCTTAAAAATACCAAATATCAGTGCCACTCTATGCCCAAACTGATTTTCAAAATACTCCTGTGTCATTAGCATGTTAAGATTCCTAGGATTTCAATATATTTAAAGTAGTTTATGACTGCATTTATTGTTTTCACTTTGCTGTTCACATCAGCTAATGGAAAATCATAATTCCCTTACAGTTAGCACTCTCTGTCTCCATCCATGTTATTTCTCAAATTGCCTACTTTGTTTTTACATGTAATTCACATTTGTAAAAATAGTAAATCTGGCATACAGGTAGAAAGTTATAAAATTTATAAAAGTGAAAATAAAAATCATTAGGCCAGGCACAGTGGCCGACACCTGTAATCCCAGCACTTTGGGAGGCCAAGCAGGCAGATCACAAGACCAAGAGATTTAAACCATCCTGGCGAACATGGTGAAACCCCATCTCTACTAAAAAAATACAAAAATTAGCTGGGCATAGTGGCGTGGGTCTGGAGTCCCATCTACTCAGGAGGCTGAGGCAGGAGAATTGCTTGGATCCGGGAGGTGGAGGTTGCAGTCAGCTGAGATCACGCCACTGCTCTGTAGCCTGGCACCTGGTGACAAAGCGAAACTCCATCTTAAAATAAAATAAAAAATTATGCCTCCTATGCTAAAATGCAATTTAAAAAAATTAACAGTGCAAACATTTGTTTTAGTCTTTTTTGTTGATCTTTTTTAACTGCCTTCTTTCAATATTTCCATGCTGTTAAAAATAAAGGAAGAGGAGGGGGAGGAAGATGGCGCTGTAGAAGCAACTCACCACTGCAGCTCTCAGTCAAGACGCAGAGGGTAAGCAAACACCGCATTTTCAGACGGATTCTTATAGCCCACAGGGCGGGGGAAAAAGCCCAGGTGTAAAAGGCACGCAGGACTCAAGTGCAGCGCTCTCCGCTGGCGCAGCCAGGCAACCAGCGCTGCCGCTGCGGCCGGCGCACAAAACACGCGGGGCTGGGCACCCTGTTAAACCGGCAATTTGAGACTTGGGAGGGCAGACTGCTATGCTCATCTGATTGAACGGGTTTTGGACAGTGATCTAGACCAGGAGATTTCTGGGAGGTCGACGGGTCTCACCCCCACAGGGACAAGC
>CM052650.1:29474700-29576996 GCA_028533165.1 Leontopithecus rosalia | reverse complement strand
GAGAAATGCCAAATATGGGTGAGGGGGCAGAAGGCAGCAAAACACACTGCCACATGTGTACCTATGCAACTATCTTGCATGTTCTGCACATGTACCCCAAAACCTAAAATGCAATAAAAATTTTAAAAAAAATAAAAATAAAAAAAAAATAAAGGAAGAAAGGAAGGAAAAAAAACAAATAAATTTTGTAGTTGAAAAGGGTATAAGCAGAGTAGGAAAGTTTTGCTTATTTGACTTGCCCCAACTAACCTCTTAATATTTTATTTCTGTAAAATCAAAAGAAGATTGGGGGATAGCTACAAGATGCTTAATTTTGATAACAAATACAAAAGAGATTATTTCTCTTTCTGGCTCTCTTATTATATTTTCAGAAGCAGCAGTCCATACAAGATACCCTAACATCCAACCCAAAAGCTCATCTGCTAAGTTTATTTTAGGGCTGCTGTGTTCACTTTTAATGCTATTTTCATAGAATGGTTTTAAGAAGAAATATCAAAGACTATCTCTACTGATTCACCAAATGAAATAACTTTTATTTTCTGTTTCTTTGAATCGCTATTCCTAATTTGAGTATGAGAAAAATATTACTATGTTTAAAGACTATACAGAAAACTAACTGATGAAACAAAACAGTGACAATTGATACAAATCCCTCAGCCGATTGCATTCCGGACATAATTCTATTCACAATAAAAATTAAGCTATAAATTTCAGCCAGTGTGTCTAGAACACTATCTCATGTGATGGAAGAGGAATAGTTACAGAGAAAAAAAAACACATATAAATTGGTGCATCCCAACTTAAACATTCCTGTACTTCTGTCCTTAATTTTTTCTTTAATTTTGGCTACTAGATGCTGCCTTTGCTGTTTAGACTTTCAAGTAAGATAGCAGGATTTAAATGTTCTATCTTCATCCCTCCTAATAGATGAAAGTTTTGAAAATTTAGCTGTGTCTCTAGTGGCGGTTGTCCAGGTTCTTGTCATCTTGAACAAGGAGTTGGACAAAATGCAAAAACAAAGCGAGGAAAGAATGAAGCAACAAAAACAGAGATTTATTGAAAACAAAAGTACACTCCACAGGGTGGGAGTGAGTGTGAGTATAGGGGCTCGAGAGTCTGGTTACAAAATTTTCTGGAGTTTAAATCCCGTCTAGAAATTTCCATTGGTTACTTGGTGTATGGGCTACATAAATGAAGAGGACAAAGTAAAGTTACAAAGTCATTTACTTGGTGTATGCCATATGTAAATGGAGAAGGTATTTCTTGTCATAGCTGGAGTGCTTCCATTTGCTTAGTTTTAAGAAGTCAGCATGAATTGGTCTTATGCTCTCGGCTTCCAGATACTATTCTCCTGCCTCAGCTGGAGGTATCTAGTAGGCAATTAGATATGTGACTCTGCCCTAGAATACAAGAGTAGATGAGACTTTAAGTAAAGCAATATCACAAACACAAATTCGGAGTTTCTAATGGATGAAGTTGTCATGAATCAATACTAGAGATAACCCTGATCTGGGGGCACATTACTTGCAGCCTCCCCAAGTAAAGCCCCATCATGTAAATGAGTCATTAGGTCTTCTGGGCAAATAGTTCATAATTCTAACATGTCTTATATTCCCCTAAGATCTATTTGTTAATGAGTATATGGAAGACTGAAGAGAAAAAAAAAGAAAGAAAAGAAAAGGAAAACATTTGGCACTAAATTGACTTAAAGGAAACCAAGCTCCTGCAGTCTGAATTTTTGCCTGTTTTGTTAACTGATTAGCCTACATTGGAGCTGAATAAATATTTTTGAAGTCTTGTAATTTTTTTAAATGACATTTTTTTAAAGTTTGTCATTTATTTAGTAAATGATCTTTAGGGGAATGTATTGATAGCCACTAACCCACACTTAACATCTATGTTTTGTCCTGTTCTTCAGTTTTTCTTTTTCTTTTATAGCTAACTTTAGAATATCAATTAAGTGACTCTCACTTGAAAATCAGCTCACAGAGATAAAGTGAAAAGAAATATACTGCCTCATAATTATAGGCTTCACTTAGCATAAGCGGGTTCGGTAGCTTAAAAAATTATCAATTTATTATCTTCTCTTACACTTTCCACCTTTTGTGTGGCTTTCAGGTGGTAGCTTCTTACAAGCTTAGGCTCCATATTTAGACCCAACATGAACAGCTTGTCTCTATTTCAATAATCCCAACAACTCTTACAATATATTCCTAATATTTGTCAGATCACATATCTACCACTAATGCAAAGATGCCAGCCAGAAAAATGAAATCACTAATGGTCAGACTTGCATTATTAAAAGGAGCATGACAAAATGAGAAGAAGTCCAGAAAATAATGTTCAGACAGATTAAGTATAGTAATACAACACAGTTTCATGCCTAGGATTTAAATATTATGTGAAACAATATATTACATTCCCGGAAATATGAATAGTTTGTGTCTCCTTCACTAAAGCTGATGTGTGTATAACCACACTCCCACAATCTATTCTAAATATGCATGTTGTAAAATTAGTTATTTTTTTCCACTGGATACCAATAGTGAAGAGAATACAAATCCCAAATAAATTATAGACAGAGTAAACAAAACAAAACAAAATCTGAGAAACACTGATTCATGTGATCAGTGACTCACTATAAGGCAAATTTATGTTAGATCATGGAGTTTTATTCAAAACAACTGTAATGAAATCTAAATTAAATAAAATAATATTGGTGTGCATGCAATTTCTACATTTATTCCCTGTTTAAAATGTGTTTAGTAAGCAATACTATGCTAGCCTTTGAATTTAGAAACCCTACTTCAACGGGAAGATGGTTATGAGCTTGCAAATGTCTGACTAATGATGGAAAGATAGCAACTAAATTATCTGCTGTATAACATACATTTACAAAACATACTAAAAGGATTTTTTAGAAAATAATTCAGTACAATAAGAATATATATGTCGGCCTGGTGCGGTGGCTCAAGCCTGTAATCCCAGCACTTTGGGAGGCCGAGGCAGGTGGATCACAAGGTCAAGAGATCAAGACCATCCTGGTCAACATGATGAAACTGCGCCTCTACTAAAAATATAAAAAATTAGCTGGGCATGGTAGCGCGTGCCTGTAATCCCAGCTACTCAGGAGGCTGAGGCAGGAGAATTGCCTGAACCCAGGAGGTGGAGGTTGTGGTGAGCCAAGATGGCACCATTGCACTCCACCCTGGGTAACAAGAGCAAAACTCCCTCTCAAAAAAGAAAAGAAAAGAAAAAGAATATATATTTCACGCCCACCAAATTGCAAGATGTTTGTTCTTTCCAATTTTATTCAAGTTAACTTTATTTCTTATGAGCCTATATTTGGAATGAAAAATTAAATTTCCGCCTACATTCTTGTAATAAGTTTCAAAGGATGAAATATTAGTTTGTAATAAGGTAAAGATTTTTGATGTAGTATGCACAGAATTGCTAATATAATGAGAAAACATTTTTATATACTAAAAAAAAGGACCCACAATGAAATTGTTTCAAAGTTTAAATGGTGCTATGATTAAAGCATTATTAATTACTAAAAGAATAGTAAATAAAACACTGTAATAACGAAACCAGTGGTTGGGGATGCTCCCGTGAGAAGATGATATCATTTTTACAAATATTCACATTTCATATATTTTTCAAAGATCTAACAAGAAACTCTTTTTTATCTGATAGCTCCAAACAGATTTGATCAAGATTTTGTAGTAATTGAATAAATAAAGAGACAATAGCAACAGGCCTAGTGGTTCCAGAGCACTTCAGTGCATTAGCCCTTGCAAGTGTTCAGCTGATAATTAATAATAAACTTTAGATTTAAAATAAAAAACAATTTTATAACAATTACATAATAAAAATGTTTAACAGAATTTGTGGTATGTGGGCAAGTTATTCATTCATTTCCCCCTCCATTAAAAGAATAATAATAATAAGATAATGATAATTATCATCAGTGCTAATGTATCTTTTATTTAAATATGAAATAAAATTTTTTAATTGAGAATAATATACTTTTTTATTGCCACAATTCTCAAAATGCTTAAAACATATATATGTATTTTTTCCATGTCAATATAGGTCCAAAAGAACAGACTTTTTAAAAGTTTTAATTTATTTTTAATTTATTGGTATATGCAAAATAATAACAGCAGATTTTAAAATCAAAAGAATGCTTTATTTATCAGCCAAAATAAAGTACAGCTGAAGCAATCAGCAGCTGTTGGTTGATCATCTGGAAGAATAAAAGGATGTATTTATAGGAGAAAAAATAGTGTATTTTCCCAACCCATCACATAGTCTCATATTCTTAGAATTAATGCCAGTAACCTGCTGAGCAATTTTGAAAATGGTTATGGTTGTAAATAAGATGGCATTTAAAAATAGACTTTATAAGGTGGAATTTTTTATTTTGCATGCATACTGCTTTATTATAAAGTTTTTAATATGGATATCTGTTAAAATAGTTAATTTGTTTTAAAATGTAATATTGCAAAATACATTCTACATTAAGTATTATGGCACTTATCCAAAAACAGGCTTTAATTAATAGGTTATGGGTACTATGGCCTATTTATTTATACACTTTTACAGCTGCCAAATCTCCATTCAGTATGCAATAAATTAAACATAGAGCTAATTGTAACCATAAGGAAAAGCAAAAACAATATTACATATTTTAATAAAATTTTATTTCAATAAAAATGAAAGAGTGATGTCAAGATGATCATAACAGTTTAAAATTCTACTTCCTTTTATATGTATTGATTCAGATTAAAGTCCAGTTTTAGCATTCAAATAATTGAATTCCTCTTATGAATCAATGAGGGTGGGAAGACTGAATATATGTAGTTATATTTTCCACAAAATTAAAGTTGCACAATTACTGATATATTATTTGAGTGTTTAGGAAAATTCTTATCAGTATCTTGAGACTAACAGACATTGGTTGTTTATTGTAAAAAGATAATATGAAGTAAAGGATTCTAATAAATGGTATAAAATATAACTTACGATAATTTTATTTTCACTTCATATATGGAAATTTACTTCCACTTACCAACGTTTTATTATAAAGGTTAGGGCTTATCTTTGAGGATAGGCAAACCACTTGAGTTCAAACCCACACTGCAGAATCCTTTGTGACTTTTACCTTTTTATTTCATTGGCTTTCAGTCAGTGTGTTTCCCAAACTTAACTGTATTTTCATCTGTGATTTTAATCAAGTCTTTCCAAGTGGCTACTCCCTGCCTGATGGATCTTACCTGTAGTTAGATGATATTGCCTGTTTTCGGTGACCCAGAGGAACCTTTTTATTAACATCTTAAAATGTTTCAAATTATTAGTTTTGTAACTTAACCTGTGTTTCCCATGGTCAATTCTCCTAGCAGTTCTGACCTGCCACCCTTATAACTCAGTTGAGGTTTGTGTGTCTTCCATACTTCTCTCACTACCTACTCACACCTAATATAAGCCCAGTTTAACAAAGGGGAGGGAGGGAAAGCAAGATATTTTGTTTCGTTCAGTCGTATAGCACCAGTGTCTAAAAGAGTACCTGACCCAAATTAGATATTCAATAAATATTTATGTATAGAATTAAATAATTATCTAATTTCATCATAATTCCTATGGTTTAACAATACAATTGCTTATGCATTTAAAGTTACTAAATATTCTTCTGGGTAAAATGATTTTTACTCCTAAGACATTAACACTTTGTATGACATATTATTTTGCTTCTGTTCTTCTTTTTAGCAATAAGGATTACATTAGACATTTAAATTGATTATAATTATGAAAGTATCTTTAATATATTCAGTAGAAACAAAAGGTTTATATCAACAAGAGGATTATTTTGATATAAAGCTTATGATAAGTAACACTCAATAAATTTATCAAGTCTTTTTTCAGGGTTTATTGACAATAAACAATTTAAATATTTATTTGGATATTTAAAATCACAACATTTTTGTTTTTGTTAATTAGTTACAGTATGAGGTTTGCTGCAAACTGAATAATGTATAATAAAATCACAATAAATAAATACTTTCACTCTTTTAATTTATTTCTTCAGGGATGCAATTGGAAGTCACACATTTAATAAAGTCCTAACTTCTTGGAAGTATAATAAAATAGAATAGAAGCTCATAATTACATTCCCTCCAGAATTTATTTTACGTGAACTGAAAACAAAGTCACCCTTATTCACAATTGTTCATCTGTAAATATGGAAGAAAATAATGTGATAAAGGTTAGGCTTTGAAGTAAATGAAAACCTATGACTTAATAAACGTCTCAATGACACAGCCAGTGAGGCAAACACGACCTATTAGTGTGTGATTCTTTCTACAGGAAAGCAGAGAAAATAGAGTGATGGAATATTAGAAGCAGTGCAATTAGACAACTAAAATGTACAGAAGAGTCAAGGGGAAAAATATACTATTTAAGAACATGACGTATTTTATAAAATTTCTACCAGATCACTACGATCTATAAAAGCAATATACATTGGAACACAGACTGGGTGATGACTATTTTTAGTTTAAATACTAAATACAGATATTTTATTAAATCTAGTAAACAGATTAATTCTGTAGGTGGTTATGAGAAAGAAAAAAAATTGAAAATAAGTAAATTAACTAGCCATGTAAAAATTTTACATCTTTTCTATACACTTCTGAGATTGTGACAAATACTTCTTTATATTCAAAGATATATTAATAGATACATATTATCTAGCAAAAGATACCTTTATTTTGATGTGAAATAACTCTATTTTGTTGTAAAACATGTGTCTAGGATCATAATCGTGTAATACTATGAGGGTTTAATTAAATGTACTGACCTATATTCCTCAAAGCCATAGACAAACCATTGAAGTTCTTAATCTGAGATCAATATTTAAGGTGAATTAAAAAGAATATTTTAGTTATTGCTGAGAATATTATTAAAAAGTGTTTAAACAAAATGAAATAGCTTATTTGATATTTACATGAGCCTCGTATTGAGGGTCTGATAAGAAATGCAGTGATTTTAACACAGAGCATTAATTTTGTTTAGGAAAAGTCTAAAAAGGTAAAAAATATCTTTGAGTTTATCACATGTATGTTTCTGCAGTATACACATTAGAAAAGCACCTGCAGACTTCCTATGTTTGTAACTTACATTTTTATTTTTTATGTCATTATTTTAAAAATCAACAAAATGTTCTGAAGACATCATATTCAAACTTAAACAAGGAAACCTAATGTGCTGGAAAAAAACCATCAGTATTCTGTCATACATCTTATTTATCTTCCTTTATGTGTGAATAAATAAATGACACTCGAATCATTACTTGTATTAGGCAAAGCAAAATTAGAACAGATAAGGGGACTACTTATGATAGGTAATTGTAGTTGACACTATTTTTTTCATAATGATTGATAGCATGTCATAATGTTCATTGTTTTAGAGTTCATCATATAACTGAGCACTGAGAAACCAGAAAAAATTAAACAGAAAAAATAGAAACATCTTTTTGCCTCTAGACACAGAATGAAGAATGCTACTTTTTAAGGAAATTAGAAAGACTTAACATATCACAAGTTTCCATAATATTGCTGCATATTAGTAAATATTTACAAAATCCATGTATATGCTGATAATATTTAATGTATAATAAATATAATAAATGTGATATTATTTTATCAATATAATAAAAATAGTAAAAGAAATGATATTAGTTCAATAAAGGTTATGACATTGTATGAATTCATACATAATATTATAGAGAATATGGATATGAACATGTAATATATTTTAAAGTAAAAATTAAAATAAATGCTTTTTGAAGTGTGTTTCCTGAGAAAAAACATTATTCATAAATGTCATTTTTACCTTTTTGTGGCCAAATTAAAATAATACTGATATAATCCCATAAAAGAAAGCAAAATGAGGGGGCCCACAAATTAAAGAAACATTTCAAACAATTTTGAACTTCTGCTTATAGCATTAATATTTTCAAAAAGAGTTCTAACAATGAAAATATTACAATTGCTAGCTGGATAAATTACACTAACAATAAAAACTGAGTGCATGACTTCAAAGTAGTTTGAAAAATGAATTAAAAAATGAGCCAATAAAAAAATGTTAAGAAAGGAGAAAAAATAAAACTGAAACAAAAAGTGGTGAGGAATATATAACACCATATAAGATCAAATGAAATTTAATCATAAAAGGAATCAAAATAAATATAAACGTGCTAAATTAGTAAGATAGAAAAGACATATCGTCAGATTAAATTTTTAAAAAATCACCTAAATGTTTTCTAGACAGAAATATTTTCAAAAGAGTTTTATGGCTAATAGAAAAAAAGAATACATGTATAAATAAAATGCTAATCTTAACAAAACTGAGGTAGATTTGTTAATATCTGAAGCATTTTAGAAAATAAACTTTTATTTTAAAAGAGGAACACACTGTTATTTGATGATAAAAATGTTCATTCATCCAGACAATATACTAATTCTTAACTGCAGTGTAATTCATGTAATTTAAGTAAACTAAATAAGAAAAATATGTTAACATTACTCAATAACAGGAGATTTCAAAACAATTTATTACTTAACAATGCACTGCACTGTTAATTTATCATTAAAAATTGTCACACATTATTTTAAAAACATCTTTAATCGATGCAGATAAAAATTTTATAAAATTAAACACCCGATCTTGATAAAGCCGCTATTCAGCCAAAATTCAAGGAAAGATTTTATTTAAAGGAGATCTATCAAAAAAAATGCTATCATAAAATCACATTGAATTGCAAAGTATATAAAGCGTTCTATTTCCAATCAAGAAGTCAAAACCACTATCTCTGACTTTATAAAACAATTTAATTAAAATTCTAACTAAACAATTAAGTGAATAACAGAAAATTATAAATCCAGAACAGCCTGAAAAATTAAAATGAAAAAAAATAGGAATATAATAGATTATATGAATGTTTATTTATATATGCCAGAATAATTATATAGATATATTGTTAGTATTAATAAGAGAGTTAATTAGGTTGCTGCACATTAGATTATTAAATAAATCTCACTGTATTTCTAGAACAGAATATAATAAATTTTATTAATGTAATTTTTAATGTGAATAAAAATATAATACTTAACATTTAATTTTATAAAATATCTGTAAATTACATGTAGAAAATTTTAAGTGTATAGTGAAATGTATCTAAAATGACCAAAATATAATTTAGAGAGGTATCATGTTTTGGGGTAGGAGTCTCAAAACCATAAACATGTTAGTTTTTCTAAGATTGACCTACATTTTCAGTTCAATTCCATTCAAAAGCTCAGCATGTTTCTTCATGAACCTTAACAAGATAATTATACATTTACGATGTAAAAGAATATGACAAAGCCTGTAATATGTTAAAAATATTTGTGTAATTGTATTAAAATGCGGCATTTGCAATATTATGATTTATAAAGATATTTAGTAATTAAGACAGAATGCTAATGATATTTAAATAGAATAATAACTGGATCAACATGAATGGAGGCCTCTGAAACACACACACACGGAAATTGTATATGTGAAAATCTTGGTGATGTAAATCAGTGCTAACCAATCAATGAACAATTAGGGAAAAATTATTTACTTACCAATTAAATGTTTTATAACAAAAAGCAACTTTTAATGTTAATATATCAAAATATTTTCAAAAAACCTATGCATTCACTGGAAAATGTTATTTTGCTGTACTTTTCGTTAACTAAAATTTTAAAATGTCCTTTATCACCTGATAATGTAAATAAAGTGAAAAAACTAGCAACACTAGAAGTATGTATTTGGTGGTTGTAAAACCAATGGAGATTCATATTCAGAATACATTAAAAATCCCCTACATATCAATTTTAAAATATATGTAAACAAAAGAAAATAGGACAAACTTATGCAGAGTGATTCCAGAGAAATTTACACTATGTATAGTAAATATCTTCATACATGTTCAATATCACATGTAATCAGGGCAATTCAAGTATAAACTCAATGAGATTTGACTTTAGAAATAAAAATGAAAGTCAAATAATTCTAAGAGTTGGGGCAGGTGGTAATCAACAAGAATACTTTACAGTGCAGGTTGGAGTGTGATATTTCGCAATCACTTTGGAAACGTGTAGGCGTATACCCTAACACTTTCTTTTTTCTACAGAGTATCATTCTTTCTGCCCCGGCTGGAATTCAATGGCACTATCTTGACTCACAGCAACCTCTGCCTCCCAGGTTCAAGCGATTCTCCTGCCTTAGCCTCCAGAGTAGCTGGGATCACAGGCGTGCACCACCAATCCTGGCTAATTTTATATTTTTAGCAGAGACAGGGTTTCACTATGTTGGCCAAGCTGGTCTGAAAGTCCTGAACTCAAGTGATCCTCCGGCCTCCTCGGCCTCCCAAAGTGCTGGGATTACAGACATTCCCAGCCCAATTTTTATTCTCTGTGTAATACCTAGAAAAACTTCTGAATCTATACAGAGACAAATTTCCTAGAAGAATATTTTCGAATGATAAATACCTGAAAACAAAGCAACTTTTCATTGACAGAAAATAATGGAATCTAATGTAGCAATGAAAGAAATATACCAATAATGCCTCAAAAACAATGTACTACTTTCAAAATCGAAGTTGGTATGGAGAAGTGGAGTGCTGTTGTAACAAATATCTAAAATTGTGGCAGCATTTTGAAACTGAGTAATGGGTAAAAGCTGAAGAGTTTTGAGGTGCATGCTAGATAAAGCCTATGTATAGCTATGAAGGAACTTAAAGGTGATTCTGCTGAGGGCTCAGAAATTAAAGAGGAAAGCTGTAGAGAAAGCTTTCATATTCTTAAAGAACACACACATAGCTGTGTACTGAATGTTGCTAGAAATATGGATTCGAAGGGCTGTTTTGGTGATACCTCAGATGGAAACTAATAAATTAATAATATGTTGTTGAACGATAAATAAAATATTATCCTCGTTATAAAATGACAAATAACTTGGCTGAATTGTGTTTGCCTGTTAGTGGTTTTTGGAAGCTAGAACTGTGAATGTTGAAACTGGGTATTTGTTTGAACACAGTTCTGAGTACAATGTTGAAAAGCACCTTGATTCCTCTTGACTGCTTGTAGTAAAATATGAGAAGAGAGAAATAAACTGAACACAGAGATGTTAAGCAATAAGCAGTTGTAACTTAGAGATTTGGAAAAGTCTCAGTCTGTTCATGTTATAAAAAACGAGATTTTGGAATTCCCAGCTTCGAAACTGTGATGAATACATTCTGGAGTTTGAGCCACCCAGAATACAGTACTATGTTTTGTAGCAGCCTAAACTGACCAAGCCAGACATATTACAAAATCTAATATTCAACAGAAAAGTTGAAATACAAGTAAAAAGACATCTTCTGTATCACAGAATATAAAGAAAATAAAAGCATGAGAGGGAATTAAAGAAACACAAACGGTACATTCTGAAGGGTCCCAGAAAGAACTTTGAAAAAGGAATTGAATTTTTAAAAGAACAAAATAAGTTTTTTAGAAAGTGATTTTCAAATCAGAATAGTCAAAGTGTTGAAAAACAAAACGATAATAATAGAGTAAGAAGAAAAGCAGGAAGAGAATAGGAATGCCTTATAATGAAATATTATGATATTGAGGATATCCTGTTACTGAGAACAACTTTAAAATGCTTAGAAATTTTATAGAGAAAAGAAGAGTTAATAAAATTAAAACTAATTCTAACAGTAGAACAAATTTTAGATCCACATGAGTCTTATAAGCAACACTGGCATGTGGAAGAATATAAAGTTATGCCTACATATGTCTGAGCACAAATTATTTTTAATCTAGAATTCAATATTCATCCAAACTATCAAAAATGAGTGTGAGCAAAAGATGTAGACATACAAGAATCCAACTTTATCTATCTCCTTTTGTCTCTTTTGGCTGTAGTTGCTCAAGGGTGTAAAATAAAGTAGTTAATAAAGAAAAAAGATACAAGATTGAGGAAACAATGAATCTAATCTAGAAATAGAGTGAAACAAATACCTGAAGGACAGCATTACAGGAAGACTAGAGAATAATCAGTGCAATTGGAGAAAAAATTTCAATAATTTTTGAGTAAAATCTAAGTCAAGAAATCCATGGTTAGTGAGATAAGTTTAAGTTAGGTTAAAGGCATGTTATACTTCGGTAAAAAATTAAAAAGAGTATACAAACTCAAGAGAACAATACAAATTCTAATTTTTGATGGTGGTGAGCAACAGTTTTTAAAAGAATATGAGAGATAAAAGAAAAGCTCAGTCATAATATTTATAGTGATATTGGTAATCAATGAAGAGATTTAAAAACATAGTTGGAAGATGTTACTTGAGTAATGACAAGTTTTTAATATACATTTTGCAATTTTATATTGAAAATTGATAACCTTTCAAAAAAATACATTTTAAATTATGAAGCTGAACTTCACTCTCAGCCCTGAAAACTAAATAAAAACAGTTGAATTCCCAATTTATTTTACATATTCAGCATAATCTTGATTAAAATTACAGCAAGTTAGTTCATGGAGATCAATAAACTCATTCTAAAGTTTACATGGAAAGGACAATTTAGAAGAGCTAACACCACGTTAAATAGAGTAAAGTCAAAACAATATTAGTATACGACTTCAAGGCTTACTAAAGCTATAGTGAAAAAGACAGTGATATTAGTGAAAAAATAGTCACATAGATTAACAAAATAAAATAGAGAACCTAGAAATTAATCAACACAGAAATAGATAATGTTTGACAAAAGAGTAAAGAGCATTAAAAGGAGGAAGGATAATTTTTGCAGCAACTGATGCTTGAACAACCACACATTTAAGTGCCATATATATTTATGAAGAAAGAGAGACAGCGAGAGAGACAGTGAGAGACTTCATGTATCTTATAAAAATTAACTTACAATGAATAATGAATCAAAATGCAAATCTCAAATCTGTAAAATTTCTGGAAGTTATCACAGAAAAATACCTAGGTATCTTAGGTTTGTTGATGTGTTTTAAGATGCAATACCAAAAGCATGATTAATGAAAAATAACAATAATTAGTAAGTTTCATGCCATTGAAGTGAAAAATTTCTATTCTGTAAAACACACTTGTAAGCAGATGAAAAGCCAAGCTACAGGCTGGGAAAAAATCTTTACCAAACATATATCTGGTCAAGGACTTGAATCAAGAAAACATAAAGAACACTGAAAAGGTAATTATAAGAAACAAAAAACCCTAGTTTGGCAAACCACAGGCAAAACCAAATATTGTATTAGTTTTGAGGACTACCATAAAGCACCACAAACTGCATGGCTTGAACAAGAGAAGTTTATGGTCTTACAATTCTAGTGGCTAGAAGTCCAAGATCAAGATGTTGTCATGGGTTGGTTCCTTATGAGGGCCATAAAAGAAAATCTCTTCTACGCTTCTCATCTAGTTTTGGGTAGTTTGCCAGCAATCTTTGGTGTCCCTTGGCAGGTAAATGCATCTCCCTGATATTTACCCTCAGTTTTCCACAGTATTCTATCTATATGCTTGTCTATGTCCAAATTTCTATTTTTTAAGGACAAACTAGTCATATTGCATTAGTGATCTATTCTACCTGAGAATTACCTCATTTAACTCATTATTTTTACAATGACTTCATTTCCAAACAAGCTACTTTCTGAGATAATGAGGGTTAAAATTCCAACATATTGTTACAGGTAGATAGGCATGAGTGGGGCAGGAGAGGGGCCTCCCCGACCCCAGCCACTAGAAAGGGCAATGATCTCATTGCCTTTCAGAGAGTGATAAATTCCCAGCCTGAAGCAAAGAGAGGACATTTCCCGATGGTCCACAGTTGTTAGCATCAAACTGTTAACTGAATATAGGCCCTAGGGAGAAGCAATTTCATGGGCGTGCAGATTAAGAAAGCAAAAATGGTAAAGTATGATTTTTCCAGGTACACTCCACTGGGAAAAGAAACAAAGTCTCAGATTGGCATGCATATAACTCCCTAAATACACTGCTCAATTCCAAAGGATAAGGACACTGTGCATGCAGAAAAGCCATCCTAAAGGAAGAATCGTGAGAAAGAGGTGAGCCTATAAAGTCCCAGGATCAAGGTTAACGGCCCCTTCTTTTTCTCTCTTTGATCTCAGGCGCCCACTTGGATCTCTTCCATGAGTTCTTTTTCCCCTGTCCAAAGGCCTTTTAAATAAACTTCCATTTCTGCTTTGGAACCTGCTTCAGTCTCTTTTTCTGCTTTATGCCCCTCAGTCAAATTATATTTTCCGAGGAGAAAAGGACTGAAGTTGTGGCAGACAGGTCTGAATTTGCCACCAGTAACTTGGATCTCTTTTCCCACTAACAACATGACTTCCTAGGAAACAGTTCAACTCACAACAGATCTGAACAAACACCTAATCAAAGATGATATAGATGACTACTAGGCACATGAAAAAATATTCAGCATGTGAAGGGTCTTCAAAGTATTTATGGAAAACGTGTCTTTTGGAAAAACTCTGCATAGACATTAAGTCTTTCATTAAAATAAACTCATATTAACTTGTTGTAACATGTCTAAACAGGATATACTTTTAGGCATGAAGAAGGATAAGAAATCAGTTTGAAAAGAGCTCCTATCAGAGCAACATGAATTCTGCTAAAATTGAAGCAAGAGCAAACAACAAATACATACTGAAGCTTTGGTATATGAATGGTGAAAGTATTGATTCTTTATGAAAAGTTTACAATACATTTGGACAATGCCCCAAATAAATCAGCAGTTTTCAAATGGATAACTTATTCTAAGATGGAATGAAATGTTGTTGAAAATGAAGCACATAGCAGCAGACCGTCCATGTCAATTTGCAGGAAAAAAACTTAATTTTGTTTGTGCTCTGGTTGAAGAGAGCCATCAATTAACCACAGAAACACCACCCACCATCATGGGCATTTCAATTGATTCAGCTTAAATAATTATAATTGAAAACTTAAACATTAAGCAAACTGTCCACTAGATGAGCACCAAAACCATTTCACTCAGATTGGCTCCAGACAAGAGTAGAGAATTAATGGAAATTTTAACTAAGTAGGATCAAAAACCAGAAGCATTTTTTTGAAGAACTGTAACAGGAGATAAAATATACCTTTTTCAGTACAATCCTGAAGACAAAATACAGTTGAAGTGATGACTACCAAGAGGTGGAAGTGGTCCAGTCAAAGCAAAAGTGGACTGATCATGAATAAAAATTATTGTTTCTTGGGATAATCATGGCAATCTGCTTGTTGACTGCTGAAAAGTCAAAGAACAATAACATTATCTGCTTATCATGAAAGGTTTAAAAATATTAGCCATGGCTTTAGCAGAAAAATGCTCAGGAAAGCATCACTAGAGAGTCTTTATTTACCAAGACAATACTTCTGTGCATTGATTTCGTCAAACACTAGAAAATTTGTGACATTATTCAATGAGAAATCATTAGACATCAACTTAATAGTGTTAATTTAGATCCCTTGGGCTTCTTCTTGTTTTATAATCTAAAAAATACTATGTAAAGAACACCCATTTTTTTCAGTTAATAATGTACAACAGACTGGGTGCAGAGGGTTTTACCTGTAATCACAGCATTTTGAGACACAGAGATGGAAGGATCACTTCAGCTCAGGAGTTTGAAACCAGCCTGAGCAACACAGTGATGCCCTGCCTCTGTAAACAATAAAATAATAGCCTGCCATGGTGATATGTGCCTATAATCTTAGCTACTTGAGAGGCTGAGGTGGGAGGAGAGTTTGAGCCCAGGAGTCTGAGGCTACAGTAAGCTAGGATTTCACCACTGCACACTAGCCTGGGTGACAGAGTGAAACCTCTTCTCTAAATATTAAAAGTTAAAAGACTGCATTGACATGGCTAAATTCTCAGGACCCTCAGTTTTTGGGGATGTACTAAAGAGTTGGTATCATTGCTTACAGTATTTCTTAAACTTGATGAAGGCTATGTAAGGAATAAAGTTTTTTGTTTTTGTTTTTGTGTTTTAATTCTGTAGTTTATTACAAACACTTTGAAGTATGCTTGTATTTGATCAGAAAAATGCATATTAAAATAAAAATGAGGTATTACTACACACAACCAGAATGGGTAAATATTAAAATAATAATAGCAGGAAATGTGGTGAGGGTGTATAGCAGTAGAAACTCTCACTATTTGCTGATGGAAATTCAAAATCATGTAGCAACTATGGAAGACACTGTCAGTTTCTTGCAAAGCTAAAACATAGTTTTACCATATAATTCAACAATTTTTTTTGCCTAGGTATTTACACAAATGAGTTGAAAACTAATATCCTCACACACATAAACTCTATGTAAAAACATTTATAGCAGTTTCACTAGTTGCCAAAAATCGGGAGATGTATGTCAGTTGTCGAATGGATAAATAAGTTGTGCAACATGCATTTTATAGAATATTATTCAGCAATAACAATGGGTTATCAAGCCACAAGGAGTCCTGGAGGAATCATTAATGCATATTGCTAATTAAAGAGGCCAGTCTGAAAAAACACTATGCATAGCATAATTTCACTATATGATCATTTAAAAAAGGTAAAACTATAAAAAGAGTAAAAATAAGTATTTTCTGGTGTTTAGGGAAAAAGGAGAGAGGGACAAAATGGTTTCACAAGGTAATTTTTAGAGCAGTTATGCTTCTCTGCATGATACTGTAATGGTGGATACATAACCTTATGTATTTGGCAAAACCCATACAATTCTACATAACAGTAAACTTAATGTAAACTATGGACATTACCTAATAATAATAAATCAATATTGATTCAATTATAACAATGTATGACACCATTGCAAGATGCCAATACAGAAAACTGATGGTGAGAGTAGACGGAGCATATGGAATTTTTCTGCACTTTCTTTCTGGCCAGGTTTTCTGTGTAACAAAGGCTGCTCTAAAAGTGGACTATTAATAAAATATGTTAAAACAAAACATATATAACCAATAATGTATATATGTATGATAGCAGAAAGAGGCAAACAGGGGTGGGTCCCCAGTGAAACCTGACTTTCAAGCCAAAGACTGTTTAAAGCCTGAAAACCAAGCCACAAGTCTCAGATAAATCCCTAGTCCAGATTGAGAACCTCTCTTCCTGATTGGCACACCTTCCTCTGATTGATTCCCACCCTTCCCCTATTTTACATATACTTCCCCTTCCTTAACTGTTTTTTAAACTTTTATGCCCATCTTTGAGTGGTATCTTTCTTCAGCCTTTATTGCATACTCACAAACCAATCAGCATGCACTCCCTCTTTCTGAACCCACAAAAGCCCTAGTCTCAGCCACACTTGGGGAGACTAATTGACACCCTCCACCCCAGTTTAAACAGGCATTGTCAAAAGGTCTCTCTGAGTTTCTTTATCTTCAGATTAAAGTTTCACGATGCAGGTGACATTCCCTTCTTTGCCCCAACTGAAGAAGTCTCTCAGGAAGTTGGTAAGGCTCTTTTTAATTTTCTGACTAACAGAGGCTATAAAGTCTCAAAATCTAAGGCTTAGCTGTGTCAGACTTCAGTGAACCACTTAAGTCTAGGACTGTGAGAGGGAAACAGGGCACTAGGCAAAGAAGAATTAAGCCTGTCTCCTCCTCTCTGCTCCACAAAACTCCCAAGCAATTGAGGGGATTCTTGGGCATTACAGGATTCTGCAGACTATGGCTTCCTGGATGCCGTAAAATAGTACATCCCTTACATCACCTAATTATGGAGACTTCAGCAGCTAAAAGTCATTCCCTGATTTGGGAACCAAAGGTTAAGAAGGGTTTTAACCAACTAAAACCAGACTTGCTTGAAGCACCAGCCCTTATTCTTCCCACATTTTTATGAATTAGGAAGGAAGGAAATGTTCCTGAGAGTTCTAACCCAGGCCCAAGGTCCAGCCCAGCAGTCTGTAGGCTACCTAAACAAGGAACTTGGTTTGGTAACTGAAGGATGGCTGGCCTGCCTCCAAGCTGTTGCAGTAGTGGCCTTGCTGGTATCAGAGGCTACTAGGTTTACCATGGAAATAACTTAACCATTGATACTCCACATAATGTAGCAGAATTGCTGTCTTATAGGGGCATCTTTGTTTAAAGGGCAAATACCTTCTCAAATATCAATGTCTGCTATGTGACTCTACAGTCCAATTAAGAACCTGTCCTTCCCTAAACCCAGCCATCATTTTTTCCAGAGGAAGCTGGGGAACTTGGACATGATTGTGAACAAATAGTGATGCAAACCTATGAGGGCAGAGGAAACCTAAAAAAATAAACCCAGACTGGAAAGTTCTTTTGTAGAACAAGCATATTAATTTTTCATACTTCTACGAATAAATACCTCTGATTGGATAATTTATAAAGAGAAACAGGTTTAATGAACTCACAGTTTGACCTGTCTGGGGAAGCCTCACAATCATGATGGAAGACAAAGAAGGAGCAAAGCAAAGGCATGTCTTACATGGCAGCAGATAAGAGAGTGTGTGTAGGGGAACTGTCCTTTTATAAAACCATCATATCTCTTGAGACTTATTTACTATCATGAGAACCTCATGAGAAAGACTTACTTTCATGATTGAATTACTTCCCATCAGGTCCACCCCACAACAAGTAGGGATTATGGGAGCTACAATTCAAAATAAGATTTGGGTGGGAACACAACCAAACCATATAAACAATTGTTCCATAAAGCAGGGTATATTAGTTTGTTTTTACACTGCTGATGAAGACATACTTGAGACAGGGCAATTTACAAAAGAAGGAGGTTTTATGGACTTACAGTTCCACATGACTGGGGAGGCCTCATGATCATGATGGAAAGCAAGGAGAAGCAAGTCATGTCTTACATGGATGGCAGCAGGCAAAGAGAGAGCTCCTGCAAGGAAACTCTACTTTATAAAGCCATCAGATCTCATGAGACTTATTCACTATCACAAGAACAGCATAGGAAAGACATGTCCCCATGAATCAATTACCTTCCACTGTATCCCTCTAACAACACGTGGAAATTCTGTACTGGAAATTTTTTATTTAATAATGTTAAATATTGGCTCCTATTCTCCTCTGGCTTGTAGAGTTTCTGCAGAGAGATCCACTGTTAGTCTGATGAGCTTCCCTTTGTAGGTAACCTGACCTTTCTCTCTGGTTGCCCTTAACATTATTTTCTTCATTTCCACCTTGGATTATGTGTCTTGGACTTGCTCTTCTCGAGGAGTATCTTAGTAGTGTTCTCTGTATTTCCTGAATTTGAATTTTGGCCTGTTTTGCTAGTTTGGGGACGTTCTCCTGGATAATATCCTCAGTTGTGTTCTCCAGCTTGGTTTCATTCTCCTCATCACTTTCAGATACTCCAATCAATAATAAGGTTGATCTTTTCACATAGTTCCATATTTCTTGGAAGCTTTGCTCATTACTTTTCTTTTTTTTTCTTTAATCTTGTCTTCACATCTTATTTCAGTGAGTTGATCTTCAATCTCTGATAACCTTCCCTCTACTTGATTAATTCAGTTATTGATACCTATTTATGCTTCCAAAGTTCATGTGCTGTGCTTTTAGCTCCATCAGGTCATTTAGTACTTCTTTAAACTGGTTATTCTAATTAGCAGTTACTGTAACCTTTTATCAAGGTTCTTAGCTTCTGAGCATTGGGTTAGAACATGCTCCTTTAGCTCAGAGGAGTTTGTTATTGCCCACCTTCTGAAGTCTACTTCTGTCAGTTCATCAAACTCATTCTCCATTTAATTTTGTGCTCTTGCTGGAGAGGAGTTGTGATCATTTAGAGAAGAATAATTCTGGTTTTTGAAACTTCTTAGCATTTTTTCACTGGTTTTCCCACACCTTTGTGGATTTATCATGCCTTTGATCTTTGAGGCTATGACCTTGGATGGTGTTTTTGTGTGTGGGTTCTTTATGTTGATGTTGTTGCTTTTTAAATGTTAGTTTATCTTTTAACAGTCAGGCCCCTCTTCTGCACCCCTGCTGCAGTTTCCTGGAGGTCCACTCCAGACCCTGTTTACCTGGGTATCACCAGCAGAGGCTGCAGAACATCAAAGATTGCTCCCTGCTCCTTCCTCTGGATGTTTTGTCCCAGAGGGGCACTGGCCTGATGCCAGCCAGAGCGCTCCAGTATGAGGTGGCTGTGGGTGACTGTTGGAAGGTCTCTCCTGGTCAGGAGGCACAGGGGTCAGGGACCCACTTGAGGAGGCACTCTGCCTTTTAGCAGAGCTCAATCACTGTGCTAGGAGAATCCTCCTTGTCAGGATCCACTGCTCTCCTCAGAAACAGCAGGCAGGAATGTTTAAATCTGCTGAAGCTGCACCCACAGCCACCCCTCACAAGGCACTCTGTCTCACGGAGATGGGAGTTTTATCTGTAAGCCCCTGACTGGGACTGTTGCCTTTCTTTCAGAGATGCCCCACCCAGTGAGAAGGAATCTAGAGAGGCAATCTGGCCACAGCCACTTTGTTGTGCTGTATTGAGTTCTGCCAGTCTGAACTCCCCAGCCTCCTTAGCAATGTCAGGGGAAAACTGCCTACTCAAGCCTCAGTAACGGCAAATGCACATTCCCCCACCAAGCTTGATCATCCCAGGTTGACTTCAGACTGCTGTGCTGGCAGTGAGAATTTCAAGACCGTGGTTCGTAGCTTGCTGGGCTCCATTGGAATGGGACCTGCTAAGCAAGACTACTAGGCTCCCTGGCTTCAGCCTCCTTTCCAGGGGACTGAATGATTCTGTCCTGCAGAGGTTCCAGGCACCACTGTGATACAAAAAAAAAAAAAAAAAAAAAAGCAAAACAAAACAAAACAAAACTCCAGGAGCTAGCTGAGTGTCTTCCCAAATAGCTGCTCAGGTTTGTGCTTGAAACCCAGGGTCCTGGTGGAGTAGGCACACGAGGGAATCTCTTGGTCTGCAGATTGCAAAACCCTTGGGAAAAGAATAGTGTCTGGGCTAGATAGCACAGACCCTCACAGCTTCCATTGGCTGGGGGTGGGAGGTCCTCCCAATTCTTGCACTTCCCAGGTTAGGCATTGTCCAACCCTGCTTCTGTTTGCCCTCCGTGGACTGCACCCACTGTCTAAGCAGTTTCAATGAGATGAACAATGTACCTCAGTGGGAAATGCAGAAATCACCTATCTTCTGCAGTGGTCTCGCTGGGAGCTGCAGACAAGAGCTGTTCCTATTTGGCCATCTTGCCAGTTCCTTCTGCTTTGGACTTTCTAAGTGCCTCCAGAATGATAATGTCCCTATGTTCAAAATGGGTGTCACTCAGGGGTTCTCAAAGGTGCTAAGCATCCAAACCATCATCACTGTGCTAGGAGACCACAATCCTCAGGAAAGGTAGAAAAAACAAATGATATTAGCAAAAGGCACTTCAGAAAGCAGTCTCAAGAGACTCATTTCCCCTGGACTATTCTTCTTTTCATGTAACATTTTTCTAACTATATCTTACAAACATCCCTTCCGGGCTGGGTTTAAGTCCCTGTGAAATGATTTATGAATGACCTTTTTTTACCAATGATTTCTTGATAGACCAAAAAAAAAACCCTCTGATTCAATTAAACATATAACTTCCTTGGCCCATTCCCAGGAAGAACTGAAGCAATTGTCAGAGGCTCAATCCTGTGAACTAGGGCTACCTCTATTCAACCCAGGGGAGCCAGTACAGGTAAAGGCACTTTCTCTTTCACCCTAGGCCCAGAGTGGGATAGACCTTACACTCTTTCTTTCTACTCCTTCAGCAGTAAAGGTCACTGGAAGAAATTCTTTTATTCATTATACTCAAGAAAAGAACTGGGAAACTGATAGAATTACCTCTGTTGACCCAGAAGAGTTCCTGGAGTACCAATTTAAAGAACTTGGGCGCCTCAAGCTAAAAACCACAGAAGATAAGTGCCAATAATTAACCTTCTATGAATATCTTCTGTAGAGTCTTGCCTAGGCTTGCTGTTCTCACCTTCATTCTGTTCCTCACCATGAGGCATCTTTCCCAGGACCCCTTAATCCTGAACACCCATGGGATTATCTACTCCCCTAATAGTTATCTATCTTCTAAAGTTTAACTGCCCCCAAACAAGATTTAGTTTATTTTGCCAGAGTGAAACAACTCTGGCTGTAACATTGTTTTCAGGATGATTAGTGCATTTTACTTTTTGTTTTTGTTATCTTAGGTACTAGATTTTTTCCTATTAGCTCCTCTTTGTGTAATACAAATATTTGGTGGTGAATATTTAACCTTTTCAAAATGTGTTTATCTTCACCTTTATGCCATCAAACTCCAAAAGGTCAGGCAACCGGATCCTTAAGCAATGCCTCCCATTTCCTGGGTACCCTTAGATGGGCCTCTGAGAGAGATTTGACTGCCGTCTTCCCAAACAATGCCCCGCCTATCAGCATAAAGCACTTAAGAGCAATCATTGTCCCTATCGTAATGTCAGCTAGGACAAGTCCCTAATGAAACCTGACCTTGAAGCTGAAGACAGTTTAAAACCTAAAAACCGAGCCAGTAGTCTCAGATAAATCCACAGACCAGATTGAAATCTCCCAGTTTGTCATGCTTTCCTCTGACCAATCCACACTCTTCACCCATTTTCTGTACACCTATTTTTCCTTAATTGGTTTTTCACACTGTCAGGTCCATCTTTGAGTGGTGCCTTTTTTTTTTTTGTATACTCACAAACCAGTCAGCACATACTCCCACACTCTGACTCCATAAAAACCTCAGATTCAGCCACACTTGGGGGAACTACCTGACTTAAGGTAGGTGGCTTCCTTCCTTGGATCCCCTTTCCACTGAGAGCTGTCACTCAATAAAACACTTTGCCCACTCACCCTTTGGTTGTTAGCATAACCTAATTCTTTCTGGACATGGGACAAGAACTTGAGACCCACTGAACGTGAGTATGAAAAAGGCAATAACACTGTAACCCTCAGCCCTCCACTGGCACCAATTGGCTACCCCACCTGACAGGAAGCAGCAGCAGGATTGGGCCAGCCCAGGAGCTATGGGCAACAGGATTGAAAGAGCTATTAACATGCCCTCATTTAGCAAGCTGCAGACAACCAGAATAACACCCACTTTGTAGCTGCAAGTTCACAGGCATCTCCAGTCTTTCATTCACCACTGTGTTCTTCTCATCCAGACACTGATGACTAAGACAGAAGCAAGTCGCAGCATGCCTGGCTCAGTGGTGGGCTGAGCACAGGTCTTCAAGCAAGCACTGGATCCAGGCTGGAGTGCAAGTCAAAAGCAGCCTGCCAGGTTAAGTGGGTAGCGTACATCCTGCAACAAGCCCAGAGCCAAGCAAGGCCTGGGCAGGGGTATTGCTAGCCATGGAGGTCTCCAGCAGGTAAAAGAGCACCAAAAAAGTCCAGCATCACATATACCCAACAGCAAAAGGATATTTTAAAATAAAGTCCTAAAATTAGAAGAATACTACTTTTTATACAATCAAATTTACCCAAGCAAATTATTTTCATTGACTGGCATACACCAACATTATATTCAGAGTTAATATAATATTTCTTAATCCTATAAACAATTTGCTTTTTTAATCATTTCACTAGAAATTCCTTCTACATCTTCTATGAACATTGTGCTCTTAGTCCAACTGGCTAGTACCTTAACTCTGGTTTTCTTTTCTACTTCTCAAATTTTAATCAAAAATAGCTGTGATTTATCAGTGTTACTGTTATGATAAACTTGATGAATTGAATTCAAGTTCTTATCTTAACTGTTGTTGTTAACATTTAATTAATTCCAATCTGAATCTTCCACTATTTTTTAATAACCCTTTCTGGAGTGCCTTTAGAAAACTTGTTTATTTGTGTTGGCTACTTATTAACAAAATCTACAAAATAACAGTCATTTTTTATGCTGTTTATTCTTCTTTTATTTACATATTATAACATTTTTACTTATGTCCAAAACTTTTAAAAATGATAGTACAGAAAATGTATATTGGTTTTTAATAAAGTTTGCAGCTTATGTTTATGTTTTCACTTATAAGGCTTAATGCTTGCAATAAAGAAGGAAATACAGTTATATGATGCATAACAACCTTTTGGAAAAAGACCATGTACACTATGGTGATTCATAAATTAAAATGGAGCTGACAGCATAAAAGATACAGTTTTGCAGAACAGATTTAAGAGGTCACAAACTAAATATCTGCTATTTTCAAGAGATACATCTAAGACATATGGATTCTTATATACTCAAGGTATAGATATGAAAAAAGAAATTCCATGCAAATGAAAACCAAATGTGAGCAGCAGTTGCCATTTTTATATCATATAAAATAGATTTTAAAGAGACAACAGTTAAATTTAAAAAAAGGGTCATCGTATAATTATAAAATGATAGATTCAACAAGAACATATAACAATTCTAAATATATAAATATCTAACTCTGGAGTTTTCAGATTTATTCAACAATTACTACTAAACCTAAAACAACAACAACAAAAACAAAAACAAAAAAGGATAGAAAGCAACACAATGACTAGACATGTCATCAAGGGAGAAACTTAACACACTTCCTCAGTTTTGCAGAACAGATTTAATAAGTTTAAATGAGTTTTAAACATGAACATGAGATTTAAACTGCATTCTTGAGCAAATAGAACTAACAGGTATTTACAGAACATTCTACCCAAAAACCATATAATACATCCTTCTCTTCAGAGCATGAAGCATTCTCCAAGCTAGACCATATGAGAGGACACAAAACAAGCCTCAGTACATTTTTAATAATCAGAATCATATCAAGTACCTTCTCAGACCACAGTGGAATAAAACTAGAAATTATAACAAAAAGGAAGCTCAAAACTATAGAAACATACGAATTTCAAAAAACCTATTCTTGAATAATGTTTGGGTTAACAATAAAATCAAAATGGAAATTTAGGCTGGGCATGGTGGCTCACACCTGTTATTCAATTATTTTTGGAGGCCAAGGTAGTGGATCATCTGAAGTCAGGAGCTTGAGACCAGGCTGGCAAAAAAGACAAAACCCTGTCTCTACTAAAAATACAAAAATTAGCCAGGCCTGATGGGACATGCCTGTAATCTCAGCTACTCAGGAGACTGAGGCAGAAGAATTTCTTGAACCTAGGAGGCAGAGGTTGCAGTGAACTGAAATTGAACCACTCCACTCCAGCCTAGACAACAGAGTGAGTCACTGCCTCCAAAAAGAAGAAAATAGAAAAATTCCTTGAAGTGAATAGGAACAGTGATACAACTTATAAAAGCCTCTGGGATGCAACAAAAGCAATGCTAAGAGGAAAGGTCGTAGTGCTGAATCCCTGCATCAAAGAGTTTGAAAGATCACAAATTGACAACCTAATGTCACACCTCAAGAAACTGGAAAAATAAGAGCAAACCAAACCTAAAGTTAACAGAAGAAAAGAAATACAAAGATCAGAATTGAACAAAATGAAATTGGAAAGAAAAACACAATTTAAAAGATAAATGAAATAAAATTATTTTCTTTGGAAAGATAAACAAAATTGATATGCCATTAGCCAAATTAATCAAAAAAGAAGAGAAAAAATTGCAATACACTCAATTAAAAATGGAAAATGGAGATATTACAACTGACACCACAGAAATATAGGAGTTGACTTGAGACTACTGAGAACACCTCTATGCACACAAATGAGAAAACCTGGAAAAATGGAAAAGTTCCTGGAAATACACAATATTAGCTTGAATAAAGAAGAAATCAAAATCACAAATAGAACTACAGCAAGCAGTTAAATTTAGTCAGTAATAAAAAAAATTGTCAAAAGAAGCCCAATTTCAGATGGATTCATGATCATGTTCTGTAAGATATTCAGAAAAGAATTGGTACCAATCGTATTGAAACTATTCCAAAAGATTGAGAAAAAGAAAGTTCCCCATAACACATTTTATGGAGCCGATAGTATTCTGATGCCAAAGCCAAGAAAAGACATAACAAAAATGGAAAACCATAGACAATGTACCTAATGAACATAATTGAAAAATTCTCAATAAAACACTAGCAAACTGAATCTAGCAGCACATCAATAAGATAATTTACTATGGTCAAGTGTGTTTCATTCCCGGGATGCAGGGATGGTTTAGCTTATGCAAGTCAATATATGTGATTTATCACATAAAGAGAATTAAAAACATAACCCATATGATCATTTCAATAAACACAGAAAATTTTATAAAATCCAGCATCCCTTTATGATTAAAACCTTCAACAATTTAGGCATAAGAGGGATATATCTCAAAATAATAAAAGCCATACATGACAAGCCTATAGCCAAAACAAGGATGCCCACTTTCCCCACTTTGTTCAACATATTACTGGAAATCTTAGGCAGAACAATTAGGCAAGAGAAAAATAAAGGATTTCTAAATTGCAAAAGAAAAAATTAAACTATTTCTGTTGGCCAATATTATGATCATAAACTTAGAAAACTTAAAGACTATTTAAAAATATCCTAGATTTGATAAATGAATTTAGCAATATCTCAGGTTACACAGGTAATATACACAAATTAGTAGTACTGCTTTACACCATGAACAAGCTGAGAATCAAATCAGGAACTCAATACTTTTTACTGAAGTTGCAAAAAAGTAACATAAAAGCCCTCAGAATATACTTAATCACGAGGTAAAAGATCTCTGCAAGGAAAGCAACAAAACACTGCTGAAAAGAACCAAGAAATCACAGATGATGTTGAGGAAAGAGACCCAAGCATCTAAAATCACCTCCTGGTTGACTTCTCCATGCATTTCAGCAGAAGAAAAGGTTGGCCAACAGGGGCCTCCTTAATTGCTTCCTATAGATAGCAGGCATATATGGGTGGAATCTTTCTGGAAGGCATTGTTTTTACTTAAACAAGATCAACCCCCCACCCCAAGCCTACTCCATGAACCAAGACCCTTTCACATGTCATTTCTAAAACTGTAAACTGAGGACCCTTTCATGTGCAATATCTAGAGTTGTAAGCCTATATAAAGGCAGAGCTCCTCTTTGTTAGACATGCTTTGCTGTTGGGCAGCTATGCACCTTGTTCCTGGCTGAAATAAATCACTCCTTCCTTCCTAGTTCAGTGTCCAAGAGGTCTGTTTCTCACGGTCACTCCTGCTTTGATGTAAATAAATGGAAGTATATACTGTGCTCATAGATTGGAATTTTCCATATTATAAAAAAGATCAAACCACTCAAGAAATCTATTATAGATTTAATGTGATTCCTATCAAAATACCAATACCACTTTTTACAGAATTAGAGAAAAAGACAACAGAAATTTATATGAAACAAAAAAAGTCTGAATAGCCTAAGAAATTCTAAGGAAAAGAAATCTGAAAATCTGGAGGCATCACATTTTATCTGACTTCAAATTATACTTCAAGGCTACAGTAACCAAAGCAGCATAGTACTGGTATAAAATATACACAACCCTCAATTAAGGCAAATACTTACAATCACCTGATCTTCAAAGAGTGTACAAAAAAACATGAACTGAGAAAGAACATTATTTAATAAATGGTGTTTCAAAAAATAGATAACCATATGTAGAAAAATGAAAGTGAATCCATATCTCTCATCATACAGAAAAATCAACTCAGGATAAATTAGTCTTAAATCTAAAACTTGAAAAATCATAAAAATTCTAGAAGAAAACCTAACTACATTTTCTTTAGACATTGGTCCAGTCAAATAATTTAAGACTAAAACCCTAAAAGCAAATGCAACAAAAATAAAAATAAATAAATTAGGCCTAATTAAACTAAAAGGCTTCTGCACAGCAAATGTAACAATTGCCAGAGTAATTAGAGAACACACAGAATGGGAGAAAATATTTGCAAACTATGCATCTGACAAAGGACTAGTATCCTGAATCTACTGGGAACTCAAACCATCAAATAAAAATGATATTTTTAATATCATTGAAAATTTAGGCAAATGATATAAACAGACGGTTCTCAAAAGAATATCTGCAAATGGCAATAAAAGTGACAAAAATGTTTAACATTCCAATCATCTAGAAAATGTAAATTAAAACTACAGTGAGGTACCACACTACCCCAGAGAGAAGTGCTATTATTAAAAAGTCAAACAACAATAAATGTTATTTGTGGATGTGGTGAAAGGGAATGCTTGTAGGCTGCTGGTGGGAGTGTAAATTAGTATGACCTCTATGGAAAACAGCATGGAGATTTCTCAAATAGCTGCTAGTAGATCTACCATTCAATTCAGCAATCCTATTACCGGTTACTACCCAAAGGAAAAGAAATCATTATATCAATAAGACACTAGCATGTTTATAATTATTGCAGTACAATTACAATTGCAATGATATGGAACCAAACTAAGTGTCCATCAACCAATGAGTAGATAAAGAAAATGTGGTATATACACACTATGGCATATGATATGGTTTGGCTCTATGTTCCCACCAATATTTCACCTTGAATTATAGTCCCCACTTATCCAGGAAGGAACCTGATGGGATATAATTGGATCAAGAGTGGTTCTCCCATGCTGTTCTCATGATAGTGAGTGAGATCTTGTTGTCTGATAAGTGTCTGGCACTTCCCCCTTCTCTCTCTCTCTTCTGACACCATGTAAGACGTGTTTGCTTCCCCTTCACCTTCCACCACAATTGTAAATTTCCTGAGGCTTTCTAGCCATGCTTCCCGTTAAGCCTGAATAACTGAGTGAATTAACCTTCTTTCCTTTATAAATTACTCAGTCTCAGGAAACATCCATAGAGCAGTGTGAGAATGAACTAATACGGAAAATTGGTTCCAGGGTGGTGAGGTACTGTTACAAAGATAACCCGAAAATGTGGAAGCAACTTTGGAACTGGGTAACAGGCAGAAGTTGGAATAATTTCAACAGCTAAGAAGAAGACAGGAAAATAATGGAAAGTTTGGAACTTCTTGAAGACTTGTTGAATGGCTTTGACCAAAATGCTCATAGTAATATGGACAATGAAGTCCAGGCAGAGGTGGTGATCTAAAAGAGAAACTCATGTTTCAAAGAGAAGTGGAGCATAAAAATTTGAAAAATTTGCAGACTGACCATGAGGTAGAAAAGAAAAATCTTATTTTCTGTGGAGAAATTCAAGCTGGCTGCAGAAATTTGCATAAATAATGAGGAACCAATGTTAATAGCCAAGACAATGGAGGAAATAACTCCAGGGCCTATCAGAGATCTTCATAAAAGCCCTTCCCATCACAGGCACAGATGCCTAGGAGGGACAAATTATTTAATAGGCTGAGCCCAGAGCCCCACTCTGTGCAGACTTGGGAATTGGTGTCCTGTGTCCCAGCTGTTCCAGCTTCATATTTGGCTAAAAGGGGCCAAGGTACAGCTCAGACCATTGCTTCAGAGAGTGCAAGCCACAAGTCTTGGTAGCTTCCATGTGGTATTGGGCCTGTGGGTGTATGGAAGACAAGATTTGAGCTTTGGGAACTTCCACCTAGATTTCAGAGAACGTAGGGCAATTGCTGGATGTCCAAGCAGGTGTCCCATGCAGGACTAAAGCTCTCATGGATAACTCCTGCTAGGGCAGTGTGGAAGAGAAATGTGGAGTTGGAGCCACAATACAGAGTTCCCACTGGGGCACTGCCTAGTGGGTTTTTGAGAAGAGGGCCACCATCATCCAGAGCCCAGAATGGTAGATCTGGAGATAGCTTGCATCCTACACTTGGAAAAGCCACGGGCACACACCACCAGCATCTGAAAGCAGCTTCAGGAGCTGTACTCTACAAACCACAGAGGCAGAGCTTCCCAAGACTGTGGGAGCCCACCCCTTGCATCAGCATGTCTTTATCTGAGACATGGTGTCAAAGAAGACTTTGAGCGTTAAGATTTAATAACTTGAAGGAGAGGGCACAAAATAATATAAAAATATTTAAAAGTATTTAATGATTGCCTAGCCAGGTTTTGGACTTGCATGGGGTTTGTGACCCCTTTGTTTTGATGAAATTCTTTCACTGGGAATGGTGCATTCACCCAATGCTTATACCCCATTGTATTTGGAAGTAACTAACTTGCTTTTGATTTTACAGGCTCATAGGTAGAAGGGACTTGCCTTGTCTCAGATGAGACTTTGGAGGTGGACTTCTGAGCTAATGTTGGAATGAGTTAAGACTTTGGGGGTATTGTTGGGAAGACAGGATTAGTTTTGAAATGTGAAAATAATTCAAGATTTGGGAGAGGCCAGGGCACAGTAATACAGTTTGCCTCTGTGTTCCAACCCAAATCTCATCTTGAATTGTAATTCCCACTTGTCCAGGGTGGAGCCTGGTGGGAGGTAATTGGATGATGAAGGCAGTTTCCCCCATGCTGTTCTCATGATAGTGAGTGAGTAGTGAGTTCAGATAAGATCTAGCTATTTGATAAGTGTCTGGCACTTTCCGCTTCTCTCTCTCTCTTCTGCCATCACGTAAGACATGCTTGCTTCCCCTTCAACTTCTGCGATAATTATAAGTTTCTTGAAGCCTTCTAGCCATGCTTTCTATTAAGATTGAATAACTGTGAGTCAGTTAAACCTTTTTCTTTTATAAATTACCCAGTCTCAGGTAGTATGGATATACTGCCTGAGAATGTACTAATACATTTTTTACAGTTGAGTCATATGACTCAAAATAATGTCTTTTGAAGCAAATTGGATGGTACTGGAGGCCATTATTCTAAGTGAAGTAACTCAGAAGGAGAAAACCAAATATCATAATGTCATCAATCCTAAGTTGACACTAAGCTATAGGTTTGCAAAGGTTTAGAGAATGTATAACAGACATTGGAGACTCGAAAGAGGGGAAGGTGAGAGGGAGGTGAAGGATAAAAAAACGACATATTGGAAACAAGGTACACTACTTGGGTTATGAGTGAAATTAAAATTTTTTACTTTACCTCTATATAATTTATCCATGTAACCAAAAACCACTTATCTCCCTAAAGCTACTAAGATAAAATAAAAAATTCCAAATGGGAAAATAATTATAATAAAACTGAAAAATTTCTAACACCTAGTGACATCGTAGCTGTTTAAATGTCCTAGTACAATGCACTACTCATTACTCAATGCATTTCTGGTGATGCTGGTGTGAAGAAACCTATGGTGCCGTTAGTGTTACAAAAGCATAGCGCGTAAAATTATGTACAGTACCCAAAAACATTGATAATGATAATAAATGACCATTAATGCTTTATGTATTTACTATACTTATATTGTTATTCTAGAGTGTTCCCCTTTTACTTATTAAAAAGAAATAAGCACAGGCCTGAGGCTATTCTGCCTCAGGCCCGTGCTTCCGGCAGTCTTCCAGAAGAAGGCATTGTTTTCATTGGAGATGACAGCTCCATGTGTGTTATTGCCCAGGAAGATCTTCCAGTGAGACAAGATGTCAAAGTGGAAGACAGAGATATTCATGATCCTGACACTGTGTAGGCCTAGGCTTATGTGTTTAATTATGTCTTAGTTTTTAACAAAAAAAAAACCTAAAAAAAAACCCAGAAAATTGTAAAACTGGAAAAAAGCTTACAGAATAAGGATATAAAGAAAAAATATTTTTTGTACAATTGTACAATGTGTTTGAGCTTTAACTTTTATTAAAAAAATCTAAAAGTTTTTAAAAGTTAAAAAATTTATATGGCAAAAAATTACTACATTATAATTTAATTTATTGTTAAATTAAATATATTAATTATTACAATAAATTAATGCATTATTGACAAAATTATGACAATAATTTATTATTGACAAAAATATTTTGTGAATTTAGTGTAGCCTAATTGTACAATGATTTTTTTTTTTTGAGATGGAGTTGTGCTCTGTCATCCAGGCTGAAGTGCAGTGGTACCATCTTGGCTCACTGCAGTCTCCGCCTCCTGGGTTCAAGCGAGTCTCGTGCCACAGCCTCCAGAATGGCTGGGAATACAGGCACATGCCCCCACACCCAGCTAATTTTTTGTATTTTTAGTAGAGATGGGGTTTCACCATGTTGGCCAGGATGGTCTCAAACTTTTGGCCTCACGTGATCCACCCACCTCGGCCTCCCAAAGTGCTGGGATTGCAGGCATGAGCCACTGCACCCAGCCCTTGTAATTGATTTTCTAAGCTTTCACATTCACTCACCAGTTACTCACTGACTCACTCAGAGAAATTTCCATACTGCCAGCTTCATTCATAATAAGTATTCTATATATGTATGCTATTTTTTAACTTTAATAGCATATTTTTACCATATCTTTTTTGTTTAGATACACAAATATTTGCCAATGTTTTACAATTGCCTACAGTTTTCAATACAGTTACACATTAGCAATAGACTATATATACCATACACCCTAGGTGTGTAGTAGGCTATATCATGTAGGTTTGTGTAAATACACTCTATATTGTTGACATCATAACAAAATCACCTAATGACACAATTCTCAGAAGGTATCCCTGTTATTAAGTGATGCATGACTATAATTTCTTATCATTGCTCTTCAGAAAATTGAGGCTTAGATATTTTAATATTTATCTCAAATTCACACAGTTAAGTGAGAATCTGGTTTTAGAATCCTGCTTTAAAATTAATACTCCAAATTTCATTGTCATTATGTTTAGTTACTTAATTTTATGCTTTATCTTTCTCCAATATTATACACTTACAATATGATCAATGAATGAAAATTATGGGACATGGCTCTTATGATTAAGAGTTTTGCAATATATTATCTGCTGCCTTCAATACATCTGGGTAAAAATAAATAAGATACACAATAATGTTTCAAATTACAAAGAACTTTTATCAAATAAATGATAAATATGTGATAAATGTGAATGATTGGAGGTGGGAGCTAAAATCTTTTCCGTTAAATAGTCTACCAGTCTACACCCTGGTGACTTTCTCCACAATCCCTTTACATTGCCCTATGGTGCTATATTTGTGGTAAATTATAGATATAAGAATGAAAGAAAGAGAGAGAGAAAGAGAGAGAATGCTGTATTCATTTAAATTTCAGTCATTACCAGACACTCAAAGTTAGAGTTAGGACATCAAAAACAAATAGTACCTTATAAACAGAGAGAGAAGAGAGAAGAGTTATAGGAACAAGAGACAACATGGAAAAAGCCCCAGAAACAATAAAGTTACAACACAATTAGGAAATAATTATACCAGTGAAAATAGAAACATAAATAAAAAAGTTATTAACAGCCTCAGACAATAAAATTAGATAGACCACATAATATTCTGCCATGACTCTGGACAGCCTAGAATTTCCCTCTCACCTCTTAGACTTGATCCCAGAAACAGAATGAGAAGGGATCTGACTACATCAATGCAAAATAGAATAGTTATTTAATTTGTATTTGACATAAAATAATTTCCAGCTTTCAATCATTTCTAAAGGTCTATGGTCTATAAGTGAGTAAATTTTAACTTAATATTATCATGTTTTCTAGATCCTTGTTTTGTTAAAGTGTCCTTCAAATTCTGATATAATTTGGAGGATAAAAATAAAAGTAGTTATCAAGAATAAAGGTGCCTTTCATGTATATTTTTAACCTGTACTTTTCACTTTCAACTAAAGTTTCCTAAGGTGATGTTGCCATTTTATTTTAGCTAAAAAATGGTTCAGCTATCTGCCTGCATTAATTTCCCTCCACATTTTGGAATTTTTAGTTTATTTTTATACCAATTAGGTTCTAATGATGGGAACTTTCTGTCACATCCCAATCCATCTGATATTAGCCATTTTTCAAATAAATGAAGATTTTAAAGCGATAAATCTTAACTTGTTTAAAAATAAATTTAATATGGGTTTATTTAATAAAATCCAATTTAGCTAAACTTGGATTGATCAGATTTACTGATTATGTTTGTCTTACATATATCATGGAGAATAAAACTCCTGGAAATAAATTATTAGAGAAGCCTTTATTTAACACATACAAATGAAGGCCATTATTTTAAATAATAATTCTACCAGAATATTCTGCAATTTACCAAGCTTTATAGATACAGAGTAAGGATGTAGCAAAGTGGATTGAGATTCATGCTTGCACTTTACCGTATTTCCTGCAAATCTTTCATTCATGCTATGGGCAAATGTGGGCTTATGCAGTATGTGTTATTTGTCTCTCAGATGCTCCATTTAAAAAAACCCCACAATGGTATGTTGTTTAATTTCTGGTTAAAATTAGCCTCAGGGAATATTATAATGACTTTCTTTTTATTTTTTAGAGACAGGGTCTTGCTGTGTTGTCCACGTGGGAGTGCAGTGGCTATTCACATGCAGGATTATCAAGCACTGCAGCCTTAAACTCAACCAATCCTCCTACCTCTGCCTCCTGAGTAACTGGGACTACAGAAGCATGCCATTGTATCCAATCTAATCACATTTTCATACAAATAAATAATTGGTAAATTTATTATAGAGATCATTTGATAACTTGCACGTGTATTATAGAATGCTTTAAAATATTTCACTAAAGAAATGTATTTTCTTGCTTTGTTAAATACATGTCGATAAATGTTTATTCAAGGATTTACAGAACACTAATTCTGGAAAATTACAAGAAATTCAAATAAATTTTCTGAAAATTCATCTGAAAATTGTACTACTCTATTAAGTAAAAATGACAGAGAAAGATGTTTATGTCCAATAGCTCACTTTGATTTGGTTCTATACATTGTATATATTATTTTACTTTTTATTTTTAATGTAGACTTGCTGAATTTAGTAGAAATCTTTATATAGAACTTCAATATTATAACTAACATGATTTCCCTATCTTTACTATTTGCTTAAAGTTTTTATGAGGAATTTCTCCCCATCCTTCCACCAGCTAAACATGTACTCTGCTATAATATTGTAATTCTCTCTCTTGACATATCATTGTACTTCATATGCTAATTTTTAACACAAATATTTCCACGTTTATATGTCATCATGAATGCATACGTCCATATATCTTCTCTTACAAGCTCTATTGAAGATGGAGTTTATTTTCTTTACTTTTGCAGACACAAACTTGTTTGTAAAATATCCTGAACACAGTCTAGTGACATTAATCTACCCATCATGTTAGAATTATCCACATGTGTAAATACTTGTTCATTTACATACCATATGATGAAGCAAACACAACATAGAATAATAATGTTCTCTTAGCCTTATAAAATGTTTGTTTAAAAGAATTCCTTGGCCAGGTGTGGTGGCTCACACCTGTGATCCCAGCAGTTTGAGAGGCCTAGGTGGGTGGATCACCTGAGATGAGGAGTTCAAGACCAGCCTGACCAACACGGTGAAACTCCATCTCTACTAAAAATACAAAATTAGCCTAGCGTGATGGTAGGCAACTCTAATCTAAGCTACTCAGGAGGGTGAGGCAGGAGAATTGCTTGAACTCAGGAGGCAGAGGTTGCAGTGAGCCAAAGTCATGCCACTGCACTCCAGCCTGGGAGACAGGGCGACACTCTGTCTCAAAAAACAAAACAAAAGAAAAAAAAGAATTACTTTATATAGAACAGAATCTATTTTTTGTAAATAAATAAATTTCATTTAGAAATTACTAATAAAAATCTGTAATCAAACACAGTTAATATTTGTTGACATTGATTTTGCCTAAAATTTTCCTGAATTCATTGAAACCAGTGATGATCTTCAATGGGAAATATTGTTGAAGTTATGAATAAAGATTAATCTGATTTAGATATTATCGAATTATATGCAAATAATTTTAAAAGGCATAATGTAATCAGGGAAATGTGTATCCATGTTCTATTTGTCATAAAGCAGGTGAACAGAAGATAGTTTGGAAGTTTCAAGAAAGACAAATTTTGAAATTAAAATCCTGTCCTACTTAGGAGCTGTATAACATTGATCAAGGTACCAGAGATTTCTGATTTTCTGGCTCCTTCTTGAGCACCTGACAAATATTTCTTGAAGTTATTTCAAAACCCTTCACCTTGAGAACTGGAACAAGACATGGATAGGCACTTTCTTTTAAAAAAATCTATCTAACTATATTTTATGGCACTTTGGGTTTTGGGGTACATGTGTAAAACATGCAGGATTGTTGCATAGGTGCATATATGGCAAGGTGGTTTGCTGCCTCCATCCTCCCATCACCTATATCTGGCATTTCTCCCCGTGTTATCCCTCCCCAACCTCCCTAACCTCTACTGTCCCTCCCCTATTCCACCCCAACAGACCCCAGTGTATAATGTTCCCCTCCCTGTGTCCATGTGATCTCATTGTTCAACACCCACCTATGAGTGAGAATAGGCAGTGTTAGATTTTCTGTTCTTGTGTCAGTTGCATCAGAATGATGGTTTCCAGATTCATTTATGTCACTACAAAGGACACAAACTCACTGATTTTTATGGCTGCATAGTATTCCATGGTGAATATGTGTCACATTTCCCTTGTCTAGTCTATCATCGATGGGCATTTGGGTTGGTTCCAGGTCTCTGCTATTGTAAACAGTGCCACAGTGAACATAAGTGTGCGTGTGTCTTTATAATAGAAAGATTTATAATCCTTTGGATATATACCCAGTAATGGGATTGCTGGGTCAAATGGAAAGTCCTTGGGGAATCGCCACACTGTCTTCCACAATGTTTGAACTAATTTACTCCCACCAAGAGTGTAAAAGTGTTCCTATTTCTCCATATCCTCTTCGGCATCTGTTGTTTCCTGATTTTTTAATGATTGCCATTCTAACTGGTATGAGATGGTATCTCAATGTGGTTTTGATTGGCATTTCTCTAAGGACCAGAGATGAAGAACATTTTTTTCATGTTTGTTGGCCTCATATATATATTCTTTTGAAAAGTATCTGTTCATGTCCTTTGCCCACTTTTGAATGGGTTTGTTTGTTATTTTCTTGTAAATCTATTTTAGTTCTTTGCAGATTCTGGATATTAGCCCTTTGTCAGATGGGTACATTGTAAAAATTTTTTCCCTTTCTCTTGGTTGCTGGTTAATTATAATGATTGTTTCTTTGCTGTACAGAAGCTGTGGAGTTTAATTAGATCCCATTTGTCTATTTTGGCTTTTGTTGCCAATGCTTTTGGTGTTTTAGTCATGAAGTCCATGCCTATGCCTGTGTCCTGAATGGTTTTGCCAAGGTTCTCTTCTAGGGTTTTTATGGTGTTAGGCCTTATGTTTAAGTCTTTAATCCATATGGAGTTAATTTTAGGGTAAGATGTCAGAAAGGGGTCCAGTTTCTGCTTTCTGCACACTGCTAGCCAGTTTTCTCAACACCATTTATTAAACAAGGAATCCTTTTCTCATTGCTTGTTTTTGTGAGGTTTGTTAAAGATCAGTTGGTTGTGGATGTGTGGTATTGCCTCTGAGGACTCTGTTCTGTTCCATTGGTCTATATCTCTGTTTTGGTACCAATGCCATGCTGTTTTGATTACTGTAGCCTTGCAGTATAGTTTGAAGTCAGGTAGCATGAAGCCTCTAGCTTTGTTCTTTTTGCTTAAGATTGTCTTGGCTATGAGGACTCTCTTTTGGTTCCATATGAAGTTTAAGGTGGTTTTTTCAGCTATGTGCAGAGGGTCATAGGTAGCTTACTGGGGATAGCATTGAATCTATAAATTACTTTGAGCAGTATGGCCATTTTCACAATATTGATTCTTCCTAACCATGAGAATGGAATGTTTTTCCATCTGTTTGTGGCCTCTCTTGTTTCCTTGAGCAGTGACTTGTAGTTCTCCTTGAACCGGTCCTTTACATCCTTTGTTAGTTGTATTCCTAGGTGTTTTATTCTCTTTGTAGCAATTGGGAATGGCAGTTTGTTCTTGATTTGGCTCTCTTTATGACTGTTATTGATGTATAGGAATGCTTGTGATTTCTGCGCATTGATTTTGTATCCTGAGATTTTGCTGAAGTTGCTTATCAATTTCAGGAGATTTTGGGCTGAGATGATGAGGTCTTCTAACTATATGATCCTGTCATCTGCAAATAGAGACTATTTGACTTCCTCCTTTCCTAATTAAATACCCTTTATTTTATTTTATTTTTATTTTTGCCTGATTGATCTGGCTAGAATTTCCAATACTATATTGAATTGGAGTGGTGAGAGAGGGCACCCTTCTCTAGTGCCAAATATCAAAAGAAATTCTTCCTGTTTTTGCCCATTCAGTATGACATTGGCTGTGGGGTTTTCATAAATAGCTTTTTATTTTGAGATACATTCCATCAATACCTAGTTTATTGAGAATTTTTAGCATACATGGCTGTTGAATTTTGTCAAAGGCCTTCTCTACATCTATTGAGATAATCATGTGGTTTTTGTCTTTGGTTCTGTTTTTTGTGGTGGATTACATTTATAGACTTGCATGTGTTGAACCAGCCCTGCATCCTCAGGATGTACTTGATTGTGATAGATAAGCTTTTTGATGTTTGCTAGTATTTTATTGAAGATTTTTGCATCTATGTTCTTCATGGATATTGGCCTGAAATTTTCTTTTTTTGTTGAGTCTCTACCAGGTTTTGGTATCAGGATGATGTTGGTCTTGTAAAATGATTTGAGGAGGATTTTCTCTTTTTGGATTGTTTGGAATAGTTTCAGAAGGAGTGGTGCCAACTCCTCTTTGTATGTCTGGTAGAATTCGGTTGTGAACCGGTCTGTACCTGGGCTTTTTTTGGTTGGTAGGCTATTAATTCCTGCCTCAACTTCAGCCTTTGTTATAGGTTTATTCAAAGTTTCAACTTCTTCTTGGTTTAGGCTTGGGAGGGTGCAAGTGTCCAGGAATTTATCCATTTCTTACAGGTTTACTGGTTTGTGTGCATAGAGTTGTTAGTAGTAATCTGTGATGGTAACTTGTATTTCTGTGGAATCCTCTTTATCATTTTTTATTTCATCTATTTGATTCTTCTCTCTTTTCTTTTTCATTAATCTGGCTAGCAGTGTGTCTATTTTGTTGATCTTTTCAAAAACCCAGCTCCTGGATTTTATTGATATTTTAAAGGGTTGTGTGTCTCTATCTCCCTCAATTCTGCTCTTAGTTGTTTCTTGTCTTCTGCTAGCTTTTGAGTTTTTCTGATCTTGCTCCCCTAGCTCTTTCAATTTTGATGATAGGGTGTTGATTTTAGAACTTTCCTTGCTTCTCATATGGACATTTATTGGATTAAATTTTCCTCTAGACATTGCTTTAAATGTGTCCCAGAGATTCTGGTACATTGTGTCTTCATTCTTATTGGTTTCAAAGAACATCTTTATTTCTGCCTTCATTTCATTGTTTATCCAGTCAACGTTCAAGAGCTAGCTGTTCAGTTTCCATGAAGTTTTGCAGCTCTGAATTAGTTTATTAATCCTGAATTCTAATTTGATTGCACTGTGGTCTGAGAGATTGTTGGTTATGATTTCCATTCTTTTGCATTTGCTGAGTAGTGATTTACTTCCAATTATGTGGTCAGTTTTACAGTAGGTGTGATGTGGTGCTGAGAAGAATGTATATTCTGTGGATTTGGGGTGGAGAGTTCTGTATATGTCTATTAGGTTTGTTGGTCCAGATCTTAGTTAAAGTCCTTGATATCCTTGCTAATTTTCTGTCTTGTTGATCTGTCTAATATTGACAGTGGAGTGTTAAAATCTCCCAATATTATTGTGTGGGAGTCTGTCTCTTTGTAGGTAATTAAAAACTTGCTTTATGTATCTGGTTGCTCCTTTATTGGTGCATATATATTTAGGATCATTAGCTCTTATTGTTGCATTGATCCTTTTACCATTATGTAATGCCCTTCTTTGTCTCTTTTGATATTTGTTGGTTTAAAGTTGATTTTATCAGAGACTAGGATTGCAACTCCTGCCTTTTTATGGTCACCATTTGCTTGGTAAATCTTCCTCCATTGCTTTATTTTGAGTCTGTGTGTTTCCTTCCATGTGAGATGGGTTTCCTGGATACAGCACACCAATGGGTTTTGACTTTTTATCCAGTTTGCCAGTCTGTGTCTTTTGGTTGGGGCACTTAGCCCATTTATAATTAAGGTTAATATTGTTATTTGTTATCACTTCTATTCAATATATTACTGTAAATTCTAGCCAGAACAAACAGACAAGAGAAATGATTTTTGCAAAAAGGTATCCAAATAGAAAATGAAGAATTAAAGCTATCTCTCTTAGCTGATGACATGATTCTATATCTAGAAAACCCAAAAGACTCTGCCAAATGGTTTCTAGAACTGATAAATGACTTTAGGAGACTTTTAGGATACAAAATGAATGAACAAAAATCAGTAGCGTATGTACACAAGTAACATCCAGGCTGAGAGTCAAACCAAGAGCACAGTACAATTTACAATAACTACAAGGAAAATGTAATACCTAGAAATACACCTAACTACGGAGGTCAAAGATCTCTATAAGGAGAACTACAAAACTGCTGAAATAAATAAAAAATGACAGCCAGGCATGGTGTCTCATGCCTGCAATTCCAGGACTTTGGGAGGGTGAGGCTGGCAGATCATGAGGTCAGGAGTTCAAGACCAACCTGACCAACATGCAGAAACCCCGTTTCTACTAAAATGATAAAAATTTGCCAGGTGTGGTGGCATGTGCCTTTAAGCACAGCTACTTAGGAGATTGAGGCAGGAGAATCACTCGCACCTAGGAGGCAGAGGTTACAGTGAGCTGAGATTGTGCTACTGCACTCCAGCCTGGTGACAAAGCATGACTCCATCTCAAAAATAAATAAATAATAATAAATAGATAAAAGATGACACAAATAAATAGAAAAAATATTTTATCATCATAGACTGGAAGAATGAAGCTTGCTAAAATGGCTAGACTACCCAAAACAATTTACAGATTCAACACTATTTGTATCAGTCTATTAATGGCATTCTTCACAGAATTAGAGGAAAACTCCTCTAAAATTTACATAGAATAACAACAACAACAACAAAAAAAACCAAATAGACAAGGCAATCCTAAGCAACAAAAACAAAGCCAGAGGCAACACACTAACCAACTTCAAAGGACACTATGAAACCAAAGTATCCAAAATAGCATGGCGCTGGTACCAAAACAGGCATATAGAACAATGAAACAGAGTAGAAATCTCAGGAATAAAGCTGAACACCTGCAATCATATGATCACAGAGAAGGCTGACAAGAGAAACCAAGCAATGGGAAAATAACTCCCTATTCAATAAGTGGTGCTGGGATAACTGGTAGTATTTGCATGAATGAAACTGAATCCTTACTTTTCATGATAGACAAGAATTAAGATGGATTACAAATTTAACTGTAAGTCCTCAAAATATAAAAATCCTAGAAGTAAACCTAGGAGATATCCTTCTTGACATCAGTCTTGGCAAATAATTTTTGGCTAAATCACTAAAAGCAACAACAACAAAACTAAAATTTACAAGTGGGATCTGATTAAACTAATGAGTTTCTGCACAGCAAAAGAAACTATTAACATAGTGAACTGACAGTGTATGGAATGGTAGAAAATATTAGCAAATTATGAATCTGACAAAGGTCTAATTTTCAGAATTTATAAGGAACTTAAATAAACCAATGAGCAAGAAACAAATAACTCCATTAAAAAATGAACAAAGGATGCTGGGTGCGGTGGCTCACTCCTATAATCCCAGCACTTTGGGAGGCCAAGACGGGTGGATCACGAGGTCAAGACATCGAGACCATCTTGGTCAACAAGGTGAAACCCCGTCTCTATTAAAAACAAATACAAAAATTCACTGGGCATGGTGGAGGGTGCCTGTAGTCCCAGCTACTCAGGAGGCTGAGGCAGGAGAATTGCTTGAACCCAGGAGGTGGAGGTTGCAGTGAGCTGAGATCACGCCATTGCACTTCAACTTGGGTAACAAGAGTGAAACTCCATCTCAAAAAAAAAAATGGTCAAAGGAGAGGAATGGACACGTCTCAAAAGAAGACACAACAAATGGCCAACAAATCTATGGAAAAATGCTCAACATCACTACTCATCAGAAAAATGCAAATCAAAGCCATAATAAGATACCATCTCACACCAGTCAGAATGGCTATTATTAAAAAGGCAGAAAACAACAGATGCTAGCTATGTTGTGGAGAAAAATAAATGCTCATACGTTTTTGGCAGGAATATCAAATACTTCAGCCACTGTGGAAAGCAGTTGGAAGATTTCTCAAAGAACATAAAACAGAACTACCATTCTGCCCAGCAAACCCATTACTGGATATTTATTCAAAAGAAAGTAAATCATTTTACCAAAAATACACATGCCACACTATTTTCATTGCCACATTATTCACAACAGCAAAGACATGAAATCAATCTAGGTGCTCATCAATGGTGAATTGAATAAAGAAGATGTGTTACATATATACCAGGGAATACTTCACAGCCATATAAAAGAACAAAATCACGCATTCTTTGCAGCAACATGGATACAGCTGGAAGCCATTATCTTAATTTAATTAATGGAGAAACAGAAAATCAAATGTTGCATGTCCTTACTTATAAGTGGAACCTAAACATTGAGCACAATGTACATTAAAATGGGAAGAGTAGACACTATGAAGTACTAGACGGGGAAGAGAGAGAGGAGACGCGAAAAAAATACCTTTGAGCTAATATGCTGACTATGTGTATGATAAGATCCATACTCGAAACATCAGTATTGTGCAATAAATCTGCACACAAATCCCATGTATCTAAAATAAAAGTTGACATTGAGCAAATATGTATATATGTATTCAATATACCTTACACTACTCATGAGTCATTGAATATTTTTATTGACTCTGTATATTTTAAGTATTAAATAGAAAATATAAGGATTACTTTGTTTATATTTAATTCAAATATAATTCCATTTTATAAAAATAATCTTGTTACTATATTAAAAACACTCCAAAATTAATGATATATAATTTTTTAAACAAATCAAATAAAATTAGATTATGTTGTGAGGTCTGCCATTCCATGCTGAGAAGTAATAAAAACTTTTCAAAATGCCATTCTAAAAATAAATACCCACTTATTGTCACCTAAGTTCACCCCAAATATAACTACCAATTATCCTGGTTGACATCTTGTGAATCCATGAATAGCTCACTCAGGGTTTATCCCAAATGAAGCAGGCATAGCTACGTGTTCCAGTTAGAGAATACTGAATACTGAAGTACAGACAAAGTTATTTAGGAACCTGGCAGAATATATTGGCAATTTTTTTTTTGAGAGGAAGTCTCACCCTGTCACCAAGCTGAAGTGCAGTGGCCTGATCTCAGCTCTCTGCAATCTCCACTACCCAGGTTCAAGCAATTTCCCTGCCTCAGCCTCCCAAGTAGCTGGGATTACAGGCATGCACCACCACACCCAGCTAATTTTTGTAATTTTTTTTGTAGAGACAAGCATTCACCATGTTGGCTAGGATGGTCTCAATCTCTTGACCTCCTGATCCACCTGTCTCGGCTTCCCAAAGTGCTGATATTACAGGTATGAGCTAATTTTTGGGGGGGGGGCTAAAAAAAAAGAAAAATCAATATCCTTGCTCTAAAAGAAGTTGTATGCAACCCGACAAATTATCTTAACAGCCATCAACTATGTAAGTAATGATCCTGTGAAATCACCAAGAAAAGAAAATGGAGTCATGCAAAATAATCATATTACCAAAACAAAAATTCTTTACATGCATAGGAAAACATTTCTTACCTTTAGTAGATAATTGATAGCTGTTTATACTGGCCATTGTGCTGCTTTGTGATGTGCTGATTAAGTCCTTTGCACATTTTTTTTAGTTGCCTGTCTTTTTAACAATTTATTTGTAGTTGTTGTTTTTTATTATATGCAATGCAAATATCTTGTCTTCCCATGTGGTTTGCCTTTTTACTATCTTAATTCTGTCTTCTGATAAACAGACGTTTCTAATCTTAATGGAGGACAGTTAATTAATCCTTTAATTTATAGTTAGTACTTTATGTGACCTAGGAAATACTTTCTAATTACAAACTCCCGAAGCTACCCTCCCAGGTACTCTCCTGAAGAATTTATTGATTCACATCTTGTACTTAATTCTATAATCCACATACAATTGTTATTTTTCATATAGTGTTAAGCAGGAAATAAGATTTAAAATGTGTCTTTCTATATGTTAGAACACTGGGCATATTTTTGAAGAAGGAAGTAATAAAATAACTTTCATATGTTGACAATTCTGAGACAAATGTTCCATATGGAGCCATTTAATATTGCTATTATCCTTCGTAAATACTCTTTTGTTTGCTAGGAATTATTATAAATAAATACTAGATTAATACAAATATATGTGTTATATCTTCCTGATGGAATTGTGATTTCGAAAAATTATTCTGCAAGATCATTATTCCAGTGACAATTTGACTTTAGAATCTACATTGCATAACAAATGCAAAGCTACACCAGCCTTATTTTGATTACAGCTTATATGTGTAGTTTTCCACTTTTTTAATATTTCATACTTTCTGTATTTTTAGTTTAGATGTATCTGTCATTGGGAACACAGCTTTTATCTAATATCACCCCCTACCCACTGTTTGAAATCTGATAATCTTATTTAACTGGAGAATCTGGTTAAATTGAAGAATCTAGTTCAGTTTATTCTTAGTGTAAGTGTTATATTTTGGTTTTAATCTATGATCTACTATACACTTACTATTTGTTAACCATCTTTAATTTCCTTGTTTTTTGAATTTCTTTTTCTCTTGGATTAAATTATTTATCATTCTGTGGTCTTTTTTTCTCTACTATTTTTACTATGTTAGTTTTACACTATAAATTTGTTAAATATGCACTTTTAAAATGCACCATTCTACTTGGGGCTATCCTAAAACTTATAAAATGCATTTGTAACTAATTCAAATGTAATTTGAATTACTTTTAATGACTTTCAAAGCAAAGCAAAGACCAGGAAACACTAAAACTCTACTTACTCTCTTACCTTCTGTGCTACTGTTTCCATGTGCTTAAATTATGGATGTGTTTAAACTCTGCAAGTTACTGTTATTATTACACCAATATTTATTTAAATTTATCCATATCTTGCACTCTGCAACATTGTTTGTTCCTTCCTGCTTTTCCATAATTTCATCTTGAGTGATTATAATCATGCTGCTTAAAAATTCATTTTATTATTCTTTAAAATCTTTGTTAACAATGATTTTTTAGAAGTTTGTATAAAAATGTCTATTTTCAATTTTTTGGCAGTTTTTTTATTTTAGAACTGTGAAAAGTTTATTGTATTTGTCTTTTCCAGTGAATCTGCTTGATAAGTGAGCTGTCAGACTATGGCTCATTTGTTGAAGATGATGTGTCTATATTGTCCTCTGGCTTCTTTTAAAATCTTTCCTTGTCTTAGATTATCGGTAGTTCTGTTATTTTCCTGTTTTCAAGAACAGTGGCTTACACCTGCAATCCCAGTACTTTAGAAGCCCATGCAGGAGGACTACTTGAGGCCAAGAGTTTGAGACCAGCCTGAGCGATGTAGCAATTATTTGCCTCTACAAATAATTAAAATTAAAAAATAAAAAATAAATTTAAAAAATTTCCTGGGTGCATTTATATTTGCATTGTCATGTTTGAGATTTGCAGCATTTTTTTTCTGTGGCTTGATGTATACGGTAAATCAACATTTTCATTAATTAGTTTGTAAAATATTGCTTCTGTCTAATTCTCCTTAGGTTTTATTTTGCTCTCTCTCTCCCCACCTCACTGTCACTCTCACTCTCACTCTTTATCTCTTCATTGATCACTGTACACAGTACACATATTTTCTATGAGTTAAAGTTCCTTATTGTGCCCCATAAGTCACCTGTACTCATTTGTGTTCCATGTGAATGCTCATCAAAGAGTGACCTCAGCAGAGGAGAATAATAATAATCAAATGTATAAAATGACTTGCTCTGTGGGCACCACTCAGCCTCTTTCCCCAGACACCCCTGTCATTGCTGAACAAGCACACAAACAAAGTGGCCATGGTGGCAGGAACAGAGGTTATACATGGGCTCAGAAACATGAATTTCCACTCACCAAGGCTGACCTGGCTATACTGCTGAGCTCCCAATTTATCAACAGCAGAGTCCAACACTGAGCCCTCAATATTGCACCATTCCTTGAGGTGATCAGCCAGCTACTTGGTGGAAAGTTGATTATATTGGACCTCTTACATCATGGAAAGGGCAGTGGTTTATCCTCACTGGAAGAGATACTTATTCCACATATGGGTTTACCTAGCCTGCATGCAATGCTTCTGCCAAGACTGTGATCTGTAGGCTCACAGAATGCCTTATCCACCATTACAACACAGCAGTGCCTCTCACCAAAGGCACTCAATTTATGGCTAAAGATGTGTGGCAGTGGGCTCATGCTCATGAAATTCAATTGCCTTACCACGTTCCTCATCAATCGAAACAGCTTGATGGGATTGATAGAATGATAGAATAACCTCTTGAAGTCAATATTTTAATGCCAGTTAGGTGAAAATAGTTTGCAGGGCTGAGGCAAAATTTTCCAGAAGGCTGTCTATGCTCTGAATCAGTGTCCAATATATGGGACTGTTTTTTCCATACCCAGGATTTACTGGTGCAGCAAACAAGGGCTGGAAGTGGAAGTGGCACCACTCCACATTTTTTTGTTTTGGCTAGTGATCCTCTAGGAAAATTTTGGCTTTTTATTCCTATGACATGATGTTCTGCTGGCCTGGAGGTCTTAGTTCCAGAGGGAGAAATGCTGCCACAAGGAGTGTGTGTGTGTGTGTGTGTGTGTGTGTGTGTGTGTGTGCATATATATATTACATGGAGGGTATATATGTATATACCATTACTATGTTAAATTATCTGTGGTAAACCAATTATCTGGATGATAATTAATAAAGGTTAAAATACTTATTTTAAAACTGAAAGCCGAATTAAGCTGAATTAGTCAGGGTTCCCTAGAGAGACAGATCTAATAGCTTATGTGTATATATAAAAGGGAGTTTATTAAGGAGAATTGACTCACACGATCACAAGGTGAATTCCCAGGATATGCCGTCTGCAAGCTGTGGTGGTAGACAGCCATAGTGGCTCAGTCTGAGTCTAAATCCTCAGAAGTATGGAAGCTCACAGTGCTGCATTCACTCTGTGTCTGAATTCCCAAAAGCCCCTGGCAAACCAATGGTTAAGTTTAATGGTTTAAAGGCTAAAGAGCCTGGAGTCTGATGTTCAAGGACAAGAAGCATAAAGCATGGAAGAATGATGAAAGCCAGAAGACTCATCAAGCCATTAGCCCACCTTCTTCCACCTGCCTTGTTTTAGATTGCCTGGCAGCAAATTTGATCGGGCCTACACACACTGAGAGTAGGTCTGCCTCTCTCAGTCCACTAATTCAATTGTTACTCTCCTCTGGCAAGACCCTCACAGAAACATCTAGAAACAATACTTTACTAGCTCTCTAGGCATCCTTCAATCCAATCAAGTTGACACCTAAAATTAAACATCACAAGTCCACCTCTTATTAATTTGAACCCCTATACAGATCATAAAATCATACTTAATCTTCAAATAAGACAATAATAAGGTCATAACTACACCTAAGATATCCTTCATACAACCAGAAGTGCATTAAACCTTAACCTAAATGCCGTTACATAAAGTTAACAACACTTATGCTGATATAAAGTCTTTAAATTTTCTTTCACATGATAAAGAGAAAATAATATGAAGTTTTTTTTAGTACAAGTATATTCATGCACAAACATATTTTTAACAAAATAAGGAGGCAATACTTGTGAAAATTGCACTTCTCATTTCTGCAACTGGTCATATGTTCATCGCTGTATTGATAACTACCTTTTTCTACCACCATTCTGTATTCCCTTTGCCTTCAACAAGGATCTTCACAGGTCATGGTTTTTTACCTGTTTGAGTGACAACACCCTCTCATCAAAATTGAAAGAGCTAGAGGCGCAAGATCAAAAAAACTCAAAAGCTAGCAGAAAACAAGAAATAACTAAGATCAGAGCAGAACTGAAGGAGATAGAGAAACAAAAACCCCTTCAAAAAATCAATAAATCCAGGAGTTGATTTTTTGAAAAGATCAACAAAGTAAACAGACCACTAGCCAGACTAATAAAAAAGAAAAGAGAGAAGAATCAAATAGATGCAATAAAAATGATAAAGGGGATATCACCAGTGATTCCACCAAAATACAAACTATCATCAGAGATTACTACAAACAATTCTGTGCACACAAACCAGTAAATCTGGAAGAAATGGATAAATTCCTGGACACTTGCACTCTCCCAAGACTAAACCAGGAAGAAATTGAAACCCTGAATGGACCAATATCAAGGGCTGAAGTTGAGGCAGCAATTACTAGCCTACCCATCAAAACAGTCCAGGTCCAGATGAGTCTAAAGCAGAATTCTACCAGATGTACAAAGAGGAGCTGGTACCATTCCTTCTGAAACTATTGCAAACAAAATAAAAAGAGGGAATCCTCCCTAACTCATTTTATGAGACCAACATCATCCTAATACCAAAAACTGGCAGAGACACAACAAAAAAAGAAAACTTCAGGCCAATATCCATGATGAAGATCAATGCAAAAATCTTCAATAAAATGCTGGCAAACCAAATAAAACAGCATATCAAAAAGCTTATCCATCATGATCAAGTAGTCTTCATTCCAGCGATGCAAGGCTGGTTCAACATACCCAAGTCTATAAATATAATCCATCACATAAACAGAAACAAAGACAAAAAATCACAAGATTATCTCAATAAATGCAAGAAAAGCTCTTTGAAAAAATTCAATAGCCCTTTATGCTAAAAACCCTCAATAAACTAGTTATCCATGGAACAAAGTAATAAAACCTATATAGGACAAATCCACAGCTAATATCATACTTAATAAGAAAAAACTGGAAGCATTCCCTTTGAAATCTGGCACTAGACAAAGATGCCCTCTCTCACCACGCCCATTCAATATATTGAAAGTTCTAACCAGAGCAATCAGGCAAGAAAAAGAAATAACATGTATTCAATTAGGAAAGGAGGAAATCAAATTATCTCTATTTTCAGACAACATGATTATATATTTAGAAGACTTCATTGTCTCAGTCCAAAATCTCCTGAAACTGATAAGCAACTTCAGCAATGTCTCAGGATACAAAATCAATGTGCAGAAATCACAAGCATTCCTATACACCAGTAACAGACTAACAGAGAGCCAAATCAAGAGTTAACTCCCATTTACAATTGCTACAAAGAGAATAATATACCTAGGAATACAAGTAACAATGGATGTAAAGGACCTCTTCAAGGAGAACTATGAAGCACTGCTCAAGGAAATAAGAGAGGACACAAACAGATAGAAAAACATTCTGTGCTCATTGTTAGGAAGAATCAGTATCATGAAATGGCCATACAACCCAAAGTAATTTATAGATTCAATATTATCCCCATCAAGCTACCAAAGACCTTCCTCACAGAACCAGAAAAAAAACACTTTAAACTTCATATGGAACCAAAAGAGAGCCTGCATAGTCAAAACAATCCTAAGGGAAAGAAAAAAAGACAAAGCTGGAGGCCTTGCACTGCCTGACTTCAAATTATACTACAAGGCCATAGTAATCAAAACAGCATGGTACTGGTACCAAAACAGAGACGTAGACCAATAGGATAGAATAGAGGCCTCAGAAGCAACACCACATGTACAACCATCTGATCTTTGAAAAACTGACAAAAACAAGCAATGTGGGAAGAATTCCCTGTTTAATAAATGGTGTTGGGAAAACTGGCTAGCCATGGGCTGAAAGCAGAAACTGGACCCCTTCTTGACACTTTCACTAAAATTAACTCCAGATAGTTTAAAGATCTAAACATAAGACATTATGCCATAGAAACCCTGGAAAAAAACCTAGGCAAAACCATTCAGGACATAGGCATAGGCAAGGACTTCATGACTAAAACAACAAAAACAATGGCAACAAAAGCCAAAATAAACAAATGGGATCTACTTAAACTTCAGAGCTTCTGTACAGCAAAAGAAACCATCATTAGAGTGAACCAGCAACCAACAGAATGGGAAAAAATTTTTACAATCTATCCATCTTACAAAGGGCTAATATCCAGAATCTACAAAGAACTAAAACAGATTTACAAGAAAAAAACAAATAAACCCATTCAAAAGTGGGAGAAGAATATGGACAGACACTTTTCAAAAGAAGACATATATGAAGCCAACAAACATATGAAAAAATGCTCATCATCACTGGTCATTAGAGAAATACAAATCAAAACAACATTGTGATACCATCTTATGCCAGCTAGAATGACGATCATTAAAAAAATCTAGAGACAACAGATTCTGGAGAAGATGTGAAGAAATAGGAACACTTTTACACTGTTGGTGGGAGTATAAACTAGTTCAACCATCGTGGAAGACAGTGTAGCAATTCCTCAAGGATCTAGAAATGGAAATACCATTTGACCCAACAATCCCCTTACTGGGTATATACCCAAAGGATTATAAATCATTATAAAGACACATGCACATGTATGTTTATTGTGGCACTGTTTACAATAGCAAAGACTTGGAACCAACCCAAATGTCCATCAACTATATACTAGATAAAGAAAATGTGGCGCATATACTCCATGGAGTACTACAGAACCATAAAAAACGATGAGCTCATGTCCTTCATAGGGATATGGATGAATTTGGAAACCATCATTCTAAGCAAACTGATGCAAGAACAGAAAATCAACACTGCATGTTCTCACTCTCAGGTAGGTATTTAACAGTGAGAACACATAGACACAGGGAGAGGAGCATTGCACACTGGGGTCAGTTGTGGGGGCTAAAGAGGGACAGCAGGGGTTGGGAGGGTGGGGAGGCATACTGTGGGAAATAATACCAGATAGAGGTGATGGGGCAATGGATGCTGCACACCATCTTGCCATTTACGTACCTGTGCAACAGTCCTGCATGATCTGCACATATACCACAGAACATAAAGTACAATTAAAAAAGAAGGTAATATAGAATTAAAGCCCCCACACAGAGTTCTCACACTTGTACTTCCCAGCGGAGCTGTGAGAAGAAGGCCACCATCTTCCAGACCCCAGAATGGTAGATCCACCAACAGCTTGCACCATGACCCTGGAAAAGCTGCAGACACCATGTCAGCCCATGAAAGCAGCAAAAAGGGAAGCTGTACCCTGTAAAGCCACAAGGGCAGAGCTGTTCGCTGTGAGAGCCTGTGTCTTGGATCAGTGTGCCCTGGATATGAGACAGGACACACTGATGAAAAGAGATTATTTCAGAGCTTAAAAATTTGATTACTGCCTCATTGGATTTTGGACTTGCATGAGACTGGTAGCTCTTTTATTTTGGTCAATTTCTTCTATTTTGAATGGGTTTATGTACCCAGTAATTACTGGGTACATAACTATACTCCCATTTTATCTGGGAGGTAAGTAACTTGCTTTTGATTTTACAGGCTTTTAGGCAGAAGAGAGTCACCTTATTCCAGATGAGACTTTGGAATTGAACTTTTGAGTTAATGCTGGAATGAGTTACAGTTGAAGGCCATTAATTATGTTTTCAATTGTGAGGACTCCCACTTTTCTCTGCACTTCTCTCTCCTGCCACCATGTGAAGAATGACATATTTTCTTCTCATTCTGCCATGATTATAAGTTTCCTAAGGCCTCCCAAACCACACCCAACTGTGAGTCAATTAATCCTCTTTCCTGTCTAAGTTACCCAGTCTCCAGTATGTCTTTATTAGCAGCATGAGAAGAGACTTATACACACCCACACCCACACCCACACACACCACACACAAATACATGAGAGAGATAAACTATTTTATGCTCTAAATTATAATGCTTATCATTCTATATGAGAGCATGTTAAATTTTTTAAACTGAATTATGAACATTCAATTTTCAAAAATAGTACAGAAAGTTTGTGTACTCTTCATCCAGCTTTTCCCAATCACAGCACTTTACACAAATGTTATCTGTGCGAGCACATTAGCAAAATTAGAAAATTGCCCTTTTACAACAATCTTTTTTTTTTAAATTTTTATTGCATTTTAGGTTTGGGGGTACATGTGCAGAACATGCAAGATAACAATCTTAACTAGACAATACATGCATAAAGCTAGTTTTTTAACTGATTTGTACATTTGATCCAATTATATGACTTATATTTTTTCAGTTTTTATATTGTATCGTTAATCTTAAAAGTACTTTGTGTATTTAAGAAATTACTACGTTGTCATATAAACTGAAAAGTTGCAATATCTTAGTAAGTTTCCTATGAAGAAGGAAATATTTTATATAGTCAAATGTATTGATCTTGTTCTTCATGACTTCTAGATCCAAGTTCTATTTGCTGTCCATCAATGGAGTTGCAAATTCATTTTCATTTACACCCATGCATATTCTTGAGCCTTTTCCACAATCACGGTGGAAGGTGAAGGGGAAACAAGCACTCCTTCACATGCCCATCTGAGAGAGCGAGAAAGTGAAGGGGGAGGGGCTACAAACAACCAGATCTTAGGACAACTTTACCATCAGACAGCACTAGGGAGATGATGATAAACCATTAGAAACCCCTTGCCACCACAATCCAGTCATGTCCCACAAGGCCCTACCTCCAATCTTGGGAATTACAATAGGAGATTTTGGTGGAGATACAGAGACAAACCATATCAAATCTGGATTATTTCTCTGCTAAATATTTTCAAATATTAATAAAGAAATAATTCTGTTGTTATTCAAAATATGTAAGACCACAAAAAAGTCACAAAAGATTCAAATAAGTTTTTGCATTCAAACTTTATGTAGACACCAAAATTTGTCAAAAGTAGCCCAATTAAGACACAAAAATTGACATTATAAACTCAGCTTAATAATAAACACAACACAAAAGTCTTATTAAAATTTTGCCAGCTGGGTGCGGTGGCTCATGCCTATAATCCCAGCACTTTGGGAGGCCGAGGTGGATAGATCACGAGGTCAAGAGATCGAGACCATCCTGGTCAACATGGTGAAACCCCGTCTCTACTAAAAACACAAAAATTAGTGGGGATGTTGGTGTGTGCCTGTAGTCCCAGCTACTTGGGAGGCTGAGGCAGGAGAATTGCTTGAACTCAGTAGGCGGAGGTTGCAGTAAGCCAAAATCATGCCATTGCACTCCAGTCTGGGTAACAACAGTGAAACTCTGTCTCAAAAATATAAAATAAAATAAAATAAAATAAAATAAAATTTTGTCAATTTTCATTCAGAAATTCCATATATATATATATGTTTCAAATAATCCAGGGGTTATATTCACTGTTAGGAATGTATGAATATTATGGACTCCATCAATAAATTTAAAAAAAATCAGTAAGTCCTAAAAACAATATAGTTTTTTGATATTTTAATTAGAAATTAATGCTGAATTTTATTTAACAAATCAAAAACAAATGGATATGTATTTAACGTAATGAATATAGATATAAATGTTATATAAATATAGAGACATAAATATTCAAAAGGCAGCCTCATTCTAAATGAGGAACCACTAAAGCTAGTACTTTTCAAAGTCTAGGACAGTACAAAGGCTGTCCAGAGGCTTATCCAGAAGCATAAGCCTGTAGAGCCATAGAACATGAGCCAATTAAGCCTTTTTCTTTATAAATTACCTGGTTTCAGGTATTTCATAGCAATTTGAGAATAGACTAATACAGAAAATCGGCAAAGGAAGTGGGACATTGCTATAAAGATCCCTGAAATATGAAAGCAACTTTGGAACTGGGTAACAGGCAGAGTTTGGCGCAGTTTGGAGGGCTCAGAAGAAGACAGAAAGATGAGGGAAAGTTAGAAACTTTTAAAGACATTAAATTGTTGTAACCAAAATGCCAATAGTGATAGAGAAAATGAAGTCCAGGCTCAAGTGGTCTCAGCTAGAGATGAGAAAATTGTTGATAACTGTAGTAAAGCTCTGTCTTGCTGTTCTTCAGCAAAGATACTGGCAGCATTATGACCCTGCTCTAGAGATCTGTGGAACATTGAATTTGAGAGTGATAATTTGGGGTATCTGGTGAAAGAAATTTCTAAGCAGAAAACAATTCAAGGTTAGACCCGGCTGCTTCTAACAATATATGCTCATATATGTGAACAAAAAGATTATTTGCAACTGGAACGTATATTTAAAAGAGAAGCAGAGCAAAAAAATTTGGAAAACTTTAAGTCTAACCTTGTGGTAAAGAAGAAAAATCCATTTTCTAAGGAAAACTATAAGCAGGATACAGAACATTGTATAAGTAAAGAAGAGTCAAATGTTAATAGCCAAGACAATGAGGAAAATTTCTTAAAGTATTTCAGAGACCTTCATGACAGCTCTTCTCGTCATGGGCTCAGAGGTCTAGAAGAAAAATGTGGTTTTGTGGGACAGGTCCAGGGTTCTGCTACTCTAAGTAGCCTTGGAACATGGTACCCAGAATTCCAGTCACTCCATCTCTATCCTTGGCTGAAAGGTCCCCAAATACAATGTCTCAGGCTGCTGCTCCAGAAGGTTCAAGACATGAGATAGCTTGCCATCTTCTATGTGGTGATAAGCCTGCAGGTGTGAAGAGGGCAAGAGTTGAGGCTTTGGTTCCTCTGTCTAGATATCAAAGGATTTATGAAAACACATGGACATTCAGCCAGAAGTTTGCTGCAGGAGTGGAGCCCTCATGGAGAACCTCTAGTAGGGCAGTGTGGAAGAGAAATGTGGAATTGGAGCCCTCACATAGAGACCCCACTGAATGAAGCACTTCCTAGTGGAGCTGTGAGAAGAGGGCCACTAGAATTTACCTAGAATGGTAGATTCACCTACAGCCTGCACCATGTGCCTGGAAAAGCCACAGGCTTTTAATGACAGCCAATGAAAGCAGCTGCAGGGGCTGTACTCTTCAGAGCCACAGGGACAAAGCTGCCCAAGGCTGTGGAAGCTCACCCTTTGCATTCGCATGATCTGGATGTGAAACATGAACTCAAAGGAGGCTATTTTGGAGCTTTAAGATCCAGTGACTGCCTGCTAGGTTTCAGGCTTGCAGTGAGCCTGTAGCCCCTTTGCTTATGCCAATTTCTCGCTTTTGAAACAGCAGTATTAACCCAATGCCTGTACCCTGAATATTTCTTGAAAGTAACTAACTTGTTTTTTTATTTTACAGGCTCATACGTAAAAGGGACTTCCCTTGGCTCAGATGAGTCTTTAAACTTGGACTGTTGGGAATGCATGATTGTGTTCTGAAATGTTAGAAGAATATGAGATTCAGGAGATAATGGGGTTGGAATAATATGGTTTATCTCTGTGTCCCCACGAAAATCTCATGTTGAATTATAATTCCCAATGTTGTATGTGGGGTTTGGTGGAGGGTGATTAGATTATGGGGGTGGTTTCAAATGGTTGAGCACCATCTACCTAGTTCTGTCTCATAAAATAGAGTTGTCTGGTTGTTTGAATGTGTGTAGCAACTCTCCTTTTGCTTTCTTTCTCTTTTCTACTGGCCATGTGAAGATGTGCTTTCCCTTTGCCTTCCACCATGATTATAAGTTTCCAGAGGCCTCCACTGGAGCAGAAGCCTATACAGACTACAGAACCATGAGATAAATAAACCTCTTTTCTTTGTAAATTACCCTATCACATCTAGTTCTTTATAGTACTGTGAGAACAAATACAGTGCTTAAACATATTTCTGGCAGTTTTTGTATTTTTTTCTTCTCATAATGTTCCAGTTACATTTTATCTGTCTTCTTTATTCATTTATTTATATTACATGAGCAAACCCATTGTTTCAAGTGAGGTTGAGTAGAGATCATTTTATTTTTAATTCATAATTTAAGCTCTAGGCTATTTCTAATCTTCAGTCTTACATATTCCTCTGTACAATTGACAGCTTCTCTCAAATACAAAATACACTTGAAAGATTTAATACATTCAAAACTAGATTCTTGAAATTTTTCTCAAAACTAATTTTCCTTCAGTGGTTGCCATGTCAGTAAATAGCAATTGTAAACATTCAAGTGTTTTAGTGTCATCTCTTACTGCTCTCTTTCTTTCAAAATCCATCAGCTAATACTATTGTCTTTTCCTTTAAAAGATGTTCAGAAACCATGTTTTGCTCACCTTCTTCATACTAACACACTATCCAAGGCATCATCATGTCTCTTGTAGAGTGCTGCATTAGACTTCTGAACAATCACCTCACTTCAGTTTTGGATTTTCCTTGCTGTGTCATCTTTTAAAATATGAGACAATGTCCTGTCCCAATCTTACTGAAAACCATACCACAGCTATTTATCTTTCCCTGTTCTTCCCACCTTATTTTTTCCATTTCCTTCTAAATAATTGATTATGTTGTTATGTAAGACTAATGGTCTAGCAAGTTAATGTCCCACCAAATCACTGGAAGGTGTCTTGTCATGGCCCTGATCATGGTGTTTATCATGATCATGAAAGGAGTAGTCTAGAACTATGGTTAGAAATACTGTACTATGAGTGGGGTAATGAGGTACAGGATGCGGAAGCAAGGGAGCCTGTTTATGGATTAGATGGAAAGTGTTGGATGAAAAGTGAGAAGTGCAGAGTATGTGAGCTCTGGTTGAGTGAGAAGGGTTTCCAAAGTGAAAAGAGTGAAAAAAGCAGTGGACAAAGATGTGTGTCAAAACAGCCTGAGTGAGGGTAGGATCTGCATGGGGGATAAGAAGCAGCTATGACAAGAGCAAGGGCCACCACAAAACTACATTTAAAGCATTTGCTAGTGTCATATTTGCTAGTAATTCAATGGTTAAAACAAGAATCATGGTAAAACCTAAAGTCAAAGTGGTGAGGGTACATACTCTGTCTATTCTATTGGAAGTCACATAGCAAAAAGTATATATAATTCTGTTACCCAGACTAATAAATTTGAACAATCAACATTCTTCCTCATCCACACATACTGTTAAACCCATTTTTATTAATAGTTAATTTTATGAAAATTTAAAGACTCTATTATATACTATATTTTTTTGTTGTTGAGATAGAGCCTTGCTCTGTAACCCAGGCTGGAGTACAATGTGGCACAATCTCAGCTCACTGCAACCTCTGCCTCCCAGGTTGAAATGATCCTCCTGTATCAGCTTCCTGAGTAGGTAGGATTATAGGTGTGTACCACCAGGCCTGGCTAATTTTTATACTTTTAGTAGAGATGGGGATTTCACCATGTTGGTTAGCTTGGTCTGGAACTCCTGACCCCATGATCCACCACCTCAGTCTCCCAAAGTGCTGGGATTACAGGCATGACCCACTGTGCCCAGCCAGTATATTAAATACTTTTATGGATGCATATGTGATGTATAAAATCTTAAGTTGTAAGTATAGGATCCCAGTATCCCCCATTGTATATGTTCACTGTACAGACAATTTACAGTTCATAATCTGAGGCTTTGGTTAGTTTTATATCCAGTTTTATAGGAAATATATTGCTTGTCTTTATTATTCAATATTTTTAAATTTCTTACAAATTATAAAAATGGAATGAAAGTTCCTTCACTCTGTCATATTTTACCCAAATTGTGTTTATTTTTAAAATGTATTACCCATATAGAGTTCATTAAACCTTTGAATATGTTACGAGAGCAAAATATTTCACCCATTTAGGCTCTCCTACAACAAACACGGTCTCCATTTATTGATCTTCTTGGAATTTCTTTTTTTTTTTTAAGATGAGTCGTGCTTTTGTCTCCCAGGCTGCAGTGCAATGGCACTATTTTGGCTCACTGCAATCTCTACCTCCTGGGTTCACGTGATTCTCCTGCCTCAGCCTGCCAAGTAACTGAGATTATAGGTGCCTGCCACCACGCCCAGCTAATCTTTGTAACTTTAGGAGAGACAGGGTTTAACCATGTTGGCTAGGCTGATCTCGAACTCCTGAACTCAGGTAATCTACCTGCTTCAGTCTCTCAGAGTTCTGGGATTACAGGCATGAGCCACAGTGCCCAGCCTGGACTTTTTTTTTTTTAACGCATTGTTTAATTAACTGCTATGTTTATTTCACTGGCTTCCTCCTTATTGATTTCTTTTACTTACTGTATAGTTCATTTGATTAGTATACTGATATTACTACTTACACTGACATTTGACTCACATACTCAGTGACAGAAAAGAAAACAAAATGTTTATAGCTATTACCAAGGGTATAAACAATAACTTTTAGTGTGTCTGTGGCTGTATCTATAGAGTTTCAAACAAGGCTCCATCATAGTAAAGGTGGATTTTGCAAGGGTGTTAACTAGTAATTGGTTTCCATGATTTATTTAATTGCACTGGTGCTACTGAAACATAATGAACTTATAATTAAGAAACTTAAATTAGCCTGTAGATACTGACAAATAATTAACTTATGACTTTGAACAACTTACTTTAACCTGTGTTTTACTTTTTTTTTCACATGTGAAATGAATATTCTGTGTTCTATGTAAGATCTGTCCATAATTAATCTAATGGACATTTTTGTGCCAACTTAAAATAATTTAAAATGATAAATAAAACAGTATCTAGATGCATGGTCTCTATTCATGAGTTTATATTCTACATGTTAAAAAAAAACCCATACATTTTAGAAATAATGTTCAGTGAAATGAAATAAAGTAACTAATAAAGAATGGTAATGGTCTTACAATTTCATCAATGATACCAGTGGTTTTAATACAATGTTTGAGCATTATTTTTAAATATATTATAATAATCATATTAGAAGAATGAATAATGTTTTGACAAACATTATTATGGCAAAATAAATAGACATTACATATAGAAAAACTAGAACTAATTATCTAGAAACTTCTACCAAAAAATCAATACAAGAATTTTGGAATAAAAGGGCTATATACATTCCTTCTAAACTAGGGCATTATTTTTAAAAGCTGAAGCTATGTTTTATCTTGATTGTTTGATTCTGTCAAATTGGTAAAAGTCACTTGATAAGATGAAAAATTTTGTGCCTGGAGATACACTATAGAGACAGATAGTTGAATAGGCAAATGCATTTTATAAATATTTTTAGGAGCATTGAGTGAAAAAACATATCTTTGAATTTGTATGTTCCTAAAGATTTGTCATCCTGGAAACATAGGCATGCTGACATGTTTAGTGGTTCTACTGAAAGGTAAGGCTCGAAGTATTCAGTACTATACATTTACTAACACTCCGCACAGAAATATAGTTACTCATGAATCAGGAGATGACTCTAAGGGCATTCTTACATTAATAAAATAAAATCTGATCACAGAAACAAATTATTAATGACACTCTTGAGCAAAAATAATTTATGGTCATAGCAACAGATCAGCAATGTCTGCCCCCAAGAAGATTTTGGGACACAAATATTTTAGGAGTTCTTACAAGAGAGAAAAAAGAGAAAAGATGAAACATTAAGCTTTTTATGATTTTCAAAGTAGAAACAGTCCAGTGTTCCAGAGATAACACACCAGCTTATAAGGAGCCAAAACTTATAATAACACTGTGTTAAAATGCTGATATTACCAAGAAGAAAAGGCTATTTAAGGAAGAGTGGCATCAGCAACATGATGGTATAGAAATTTTCTACCAGTGACTTTCCATGGGAGCATTAATTTTGACCACCACAGGCTAATGACAGTACCTTTTTGGAAGTCCAGGAATACAGAAGAGAAGGTCTAGCACAACTTTGGAGCAAAAAAGTCTGAGAATAAACACATTGAAAAGGTTAAGAAGAGTAGTTTCACTTAAGCCATATCTTCCATCTTCAAGGCAGCACAGCTCTTTAGCAAAAGAGATCAAGATCCCTTTAGTCCTCAATTTCTCCTGTGAAGAAAGGGAGAAAGCAGTGGGTGAGTGCCTGAATTCTTACTCGGTGCAAGTTACTGCCCAAGCGGCTCACTTATATTTCACACCACCCAGATTACTGAGGTCATGAGTATGGATGAGTGGTTGGTAGAAGCTGGGAGCAGGGGAGAGAGGTGGGGATTCATAGAAAGCAAAATTCAGAACTCAACAAATGGCCACAAATCTTATTAACCTCTAGTCAGACTCCATGAGGGTGCCCGCCTATGAGTCATTTGGGATACAAATGTGAACTTCTTTAAGTGACTCACAGGCACCCCTCAATATTCCAAAAGCAACATCCCCTACCATAACTGGGTCCCAGTGAATGTCCCAGGAGATGGCAAGTGTAAGCCTTTGCAGGCAGTTCACAAGCACAGACAGACTGTCAGCTTGATGCTGCAGGATTGAGAGAAAACACAAAAACTTGAGCATTTGAGGGCAAATCCCTAGAGAAAACAAATGGGAAGTCCTCAGACCCTGACCTGCCTTTGCAGGATACAAAAAAGACATATGAGCTTAAGAATTTTCTCCCACAAGAGGGAGCAGAGGTATGGAGCAGGTGTATTTATAGAAAAGATTCAAGAGAGCCTCAGAATCCCTAGCCAGGCTTACTGGTGAAGGTGTTTCTTTCCTGAATCCAGTCACAAAGGACAGGAGATAGTAATTGCTTCTGAAAATGCAAGGCTTTGAGGAACATTGAAACTGAAGGAAACATAATACTACCAAAATACCACCATAATTTTCCGGTACTGGCTCCATAAACAGGGATTTATGAGTTACCAAAGAATTAAAAATAAAAAAACTCAGAGCACTAAAAAGTATATAGCTGGACAACTCGATGAAAATGGAAAATTATCATGGAGAAAGATGTTCAACAAAGACAAAAATTATATAAAAAGTAAGCAAACAGAAATTTCAAAGCTGAAGACTATAATGAATTAAATGAAAATTTCAGTGGAGATAATCAACAAATGATTTCATCAAGCAGAAAAAAGAATCCAGGAGCCTATAGACAGATCATTTGAAATCTTCTAATAAAAGGAGAAAAAATAAAACAATAAACAAAAATGAAGAAAGACTACCAAATTTATGTGAAAATATCAACAGAATTAATATACAAATTTTAAGATACCCAGATAAAGAAGAGATAAAGGGTCAAAAATCTTATTCAAAAAAAAAGACTGAAAAATTCTCAAATATAAAAAGAGAGATAGATTTTCTAGTAAATTATGCCCAACATTTTCCAAACAGGCACAACACAAAGAGTACTTCACTGAGATGCACTATAATCAAACTATCAAAAATCAAAGACAAAGAGAATTTTGAAAGCAGCATGAGAAAAGAGACTTGCCACATACAAATGAATTCATATAATACTACTAGTGGTTGTCTTGCCATAAACCTGGCAAGCCAGGACAGAGTTGGATGATACATTCAAAATACTAAAAAACAAAAACAAAACAAACAAAAAACCAACAAAAAACTGTCCACCAAGAATAATTTACTTGGTAAAGCTGTCCATCAGAAATAAAGGATAAAAAGGCTGAGGCATTTAATTACTACTAGACCTGTCTTATAAGAAACACTAAAGAAAGTTTTTTTAAGCTAAAATAAAATCATGATAACTAGTGACATGAATTCAAATCAACATATAACACTCACTGGTAAATGCAAGTATACAGTCAAATTCAGAATCCTTTAACACTGTTTATGGTGTGTAAATCACTTTTACCCCTAGTGAAAGGTTAAAATAAAAAAGTATTTAAAATAATACCAGCTATAAGCACTTGCTGATACATATACATTTAAAAAGATGTAAATTGTTACATCAAAAACATAAAATGGGGAGAAAATGAGTGCTGGGTTTTTTAATGCGATAGAAATTAAGTTGTTACCATTTTAAAATAGATTGTTAGAACACTCCAGGTGGATTAAAGATCTAAACATAAGATCTAGCACTGTAAAAACCCTAGAAGAAAACCTAGGCAAAACCATTCAGGACATAGGCATACGCAAGGGCTTCATGACTAAAACACCAAAAGCATTGGCAACAAAAACCAAAATAGACAAATGGGATCTACTTAAACTTCAGAGCTTCTGTACAGCAAAAGAAACAATTAGAGTGAACCAGCAACCAACAGAATGGTAAAAAATTTTACAATCTACCCATCTGACAAAGGGCTAATATCCAGAATCAAAACAGATTTACAAGAAAAAACAAACAAACCCATTCAAAAATGGGAGAAGGATACGAACAGACACTTTTCAAAAGAAGACATCTATGAGGCCAACAAACATGAATAAATCCTCCTCATCACTGGTCATTTGGGAAATGCAAATCAAAACCACATTGAGATACCATCTCATATCAGTTAGAATGGCAATCATCAAAAAATCTGGAGACAACAGATGCTGGAGAGGATGTGGAGAAATAGGAACACTTTTACACTGTTGGTGGGAGTGTCAACTAGTTCAATCATTGTGGAAGACAGGGTGGCAATTCCTCAAAGACCTAGAACCAGAAATACCATTTCACCCCGCAATCCCATAATTGAGTATACACCCAGATGTATATATATCATGATATTATAAAAATACACACATGCATATGTTCATTGATGCACAATTGATGATAGCAAAGGCACAAAATCAACCTAAATGTCCATTAATGATAGACTGGAGAAAGGAAATGTGGTACATATACACCATGGAATACTCTGCAGCCATAAAAAGGAACAAGACCATGTCCTTTGCAGGAACACGAATGGATCTGGAAGCCATTGTCCTCAGAAAACCAATGCAAGAACAGAAAAGCAAACACCACATATTCCCACTTATAAGTAGGAGCTGAACAATGTGAAACACATAAATACAGGGAGGGGAACAATACACACTGGGGCTTGTTTGGGAGTACGTTGAGGGAAAGCATCAGAAAAAAATAGTTAATGCATGCTGGGCTTAATACCTAGGTGATGGGTTGATGGGTAGAGCAAATCACCATGGCACGTGTTTACTTATGTAACAAACCTGCACATGTACCCAGGAACTTAAAAGTAAATTAAATTAAAATTACAAAAGAATGAGATAATGTTCTTTTCAGAGACATGGATTGAGCTGGAGGCCATTCACCTTAGCAAATTAACACAGGAACAGAAAACCAAATATTACATGTTCTCACTTATAAGTGGGAGCGAAATAATGAAAACATGGACATGAAGAGGGGTATAATACACACTGGGGCCTTTTTAGGGGGATGGAGCTGAGGGTGGAGGAAGGGATTAGGAAAAATAACTAATGGGTAGTACCAGGCTTAATACCTAGTCTATAAAATAATCTGGACAACAAACCCCCATGACACAAGTTTACCTATGAAAAAACCTGCCTTTGTACCCCTAAACTTAAAACTTAAAAAGAACCATATTTTCTTTTTTAAAAAGAAGTTATTTAGAAAAAAAAATAACTGTGATCATATATTTGAGGAGCTAAATCCCACTGCAAATAGCAAAATCTTTGAAAAATAAGAAAATTCTGTTTCTCATGTGTTGAAAATCATCACATATTTTTATATAAAGAGAACTCAAGTGATAAAACCAGGAATAATGAGTAAAAGAAAATGAAAAAGTAGTTTATTTTAGTATTAACTAAAAATTACCAATATGTTATATGTTTTAGATTAATGAAAAACTTTTAACTTTATTGAAATATTCTCCAAACAATCCCATAGGATAATTCTTTTTATCTATAGTTTTAGTTGAGAAGACTTCATTTCAGGTTGAAGAAAACAAAATGTCCACGGCCAAAGAGCAAGAATGGAACACAGTGACTTAACAGTCAGGTCTCAGGACTCTCATACATTCCTTTCTAGTATTCTAAGCCAATGTTTAGAATCTGGGCGAGACAGTTTTTGTACTCCTGTACTAGCACTTACTAGAAGGATTACCGTGAATGAGCTCCAACATCTCTGACCTCAGTTTAATCATCTCATAACATGGGACATTCTACTACCTACTCTATATGATTATTTTTGGTACTAATTGGCTTAAGGTATAAAAAATATTTAGAATATCAAGCCAAATAAACTTCAAATGTTAGCTAATACTGTCATCATTGTTAATATTTCCTAACAACAAATGGCTTTAGTGCTGCACTGGGAAATGTTAAAACAATTGATTCTAGTGCTGCACTGGAAAATGTTCGAACAATTGACTCTCCAGGGAAAATAAGAAGCCCCAGTGTACTCACTTCAGTTACCTAAATGTTCACTCTACCCCTCCTTCTCTCTACACAGGCACCGCTTTAAAGCTGCCAAAGTGGCATCACTGAATGTAGAGTTGGGAAGACAGCCACAAAATCTGTGTGAGCTGATTTCAGCATACCCCTTCTACTATCACAATTTATTTTAAGTAAGGAAATTGTCATCGTTGTAAAATATTTTGTGCTAATTTACTTAATATGAGATTTGGATGTAGGCAGGAAACAAAGTAATGAAAGGTAACATGTAAAGGCTTTGTAAGAGAAAAATCAGCACATTTGTTTGGCTTTCTCAATAGGAGTGTGAGATGAGAAGAAAGTAACAAAGAAGGAGGGAGGGAGGATCAGGAGAGGAACCATAGATGTGCCAGTGGCTGGATGACAAGGACATACACTGAGAATAAATATTTGCTTAGGAAAGAACTTTTATAGGCAGAGTTGTCTAATGTAATCTGAATTTGCTTTCGTAAATGATTTTGTGTAAAATATTAAACTCTTTATAGTTCACTCCAGTTAACCTGATGATTTATAATTCTCTGAATCGTTTGCTCTGTACCATGTAGAACAAAGCTTTCCTGGGACTCCCAAATGTAGGCTGTAATTTGCTGTAGATGCTGGTGATTGTAATTTTTTATGGTGATAATTTAAAAACCATATTTTTACAACTATTCAAAAATTTACAATTGTTTGCATTATATTTAATGCTATTTGTATGACTTCTATTGCAGACTTTTTGTTATTTAGTGGCTTACCAATTTACTGGTGGAATTCTACCAGCAGAGAGCAGTCAGTGCTCTGGCAGCTTCCTTTAAATCTTGCAATTTGGTCTTATTATTATTTAGGCTGGATGCATTTGTTATCAGTAAAACCCTTTGCCTGAATTTTTACAACATTTCGCTTTCTGTTCCATTTAATTTGCATCTGTTTTATTATAATTTGTCTTAATAAGGAAGATATATCTCTGTTTATTAAGAAGAAACCTGCATCCCATCTATTGCAGCACTATTTATAATAGCAAAGATACAGAATCAACGTAAGTGTCCAAAGTACTAATGAATAAAGAAAATGGGGTATATATACACAGCGAAATACTATTTGGCCTCGAAAAGAATGAAATTATGTCATTTTCAGCAACATGTACAATACTGGGGGGAATTAAGTTATGCCAAGCACAGAATGACAAATATGGCATATTCTGATTCATATGTGGGAGCTAAAAATTTGATCTCATGGTGGTAGAGAGTAGAATGATAGATACAAGAGGCTGGAAAGGCTGTGTGTTGTGGGAAGCAGGATGAAGAAGGATTGGCTAATGCGTACAAACATACAGTTATGTAAGAAGAGTAAGTCCTAATGTTCTGTAGTGAAATAGGATGACTACAGTTAACAACAATACACTGGATATTCCCAAATAGCTAGAAGCGAGGGCTTGAAATATTTGTAATTTGTAAAAATTGTAAATACTTGAAGTGATAGATACCATAAATGTAATTATTACACATTCTAGGCATGTAGCAAGATATCACATGCACCCCATATATATATATACAAATATTAGATATCATAAAAATAAAATTAAAAGCAATAATATTATTTTCAAAAATAAAAATACATATTTAATTGTCATGCTTAAAATTAATATTTGAATATTAGGTATGTCTACAAAAAACATGATCCTAAAAATGTTAATATTTTCATGTTTTCTTTCTGTATTATTTTATTTTCTAACTTTTTATGTCAATCAATTTAGTTTGGATAAAACAAAATGTAATATCTGTTTTTAGAACTTAATTATTGTCAAATATAATTTTTAAGAGACTCCTGCTTTCAATGGAAGTACAGCTAGCATAACTGGAAAAAAATCAATTATATAGGGTAATTTTGACTTTACTAAATATTGAACTGTTTTTTATATTATTACAATTTTTATCCATCCTAAAAAATTGTGTCAGATGCCCAAGGAACTGCTCCTCTGAATTCATATGAGTAAGACTTCCACCTTTGAAGTCTAGATTTCAGCTCCCCAGGGCCTATATTCCTCAGCTCAGTCAGCCATAACAAAATATCCAAGACTGGGTAGCTTAACTAAAATATATTTGCTCACAGTTATAGAAACCGGAATCTAAGATCAAGATCATGGCAGGGCTGGTTTCTGGTGGGTCCTCTGTTCCTGGCTTACAGATGGCCACTTTCTACCACGTCCTCACATGGTCTTTTCTCTGTGTGCACACACTTTTTATGTCTCTTTTTTTTCCTTATAAGGACAGAGTCCTGTTGAATTTAAGCCTCTCCCTTATAGACCCATTAAATCTTATTGATCTTCTTAAAGGCTATCTCCAAATACAGTTACATTAGAGGGTAAGGATTCAATCTGTATATTTTGGAAGAGCACAATTTAGTCCACAATTAAGCCTCATATCTATATTTATAAATTTTGATTATTTGAAACTCCTTTGTCCCTTTAGGCACAATGGTAGTAGCTTTCTATTATCTAGTTAACATCTTTATACCTCATTAGAAAGCTTTTAATTAAATTATTTTTGAATAACTGCTGTGTCTTGTCTTCTGACTGAATTTGACTATACACCACTCTACTAATACTGATCCTGGCCATTTTAAGTGCCTTAGCCAATATGATGGCAGCTTACCTGTCAGGAAGGTATAATTGCCCTTATATTTTGAGCCTCCGATAATCATTATAAGAACTTAAAATTTCCCCCAAGTAGCTGCTTTCCTTTCAGATTTGTCCCTAAAATAAAATCCTGTGGTGTTCTAGCCACTGCAGTCCAAGACAGAGCTGGCCTGGTGAAACCAACCTGTATATAGGAGAAGAAACCATTGCTGTTATAAATCAATGAAATTAGGGGTGGCTGTTATTTAACATTATTCCAACAATAGTCTACAGGTACAATATTCTTCCGCAAGTTCTGCCTGGTGTCTCTAGCTGGTGGTTCTTTTCTCCTACAGCTAACATACTCACTCAATGAATATGAAAGAGCTTAAATCTGGGTCTATGAAATAGTGATAAGCAGATTAACCAAATGTACCATCCTTTTTTAATAAGCATTCAATGTTGTTAGTTACTATTATTGTTATTCTCTATATTACTTGTTAAACATGCTGATTAAGGGATTCCACCTAACCTCCTTTTCTTGGCCTAGAAATCTGCATATTAACAAACTTCATACTTGATTCCAAATAATCCTTATAACTGACAATCTTTCTGATTCTTACACATTACTTTAACCAATCTGGCTGTTTACTTTTCTATTATGCAGAAGTATTTATGCTTAAAAATTGATATTTTCATGTTGAATATATATATATTATTAGCTCAGTTTTTTAAGGCAGGGATTATCTTGTATTTATTAATTTTACACATAGAATGTATCTTCAGTGAGTTTTAAATAAGTGGTTCCAGAAAGTCACAGATGGGGAGAGGGGACGAAATACTAGAGAGAAATAGATGATTTGGGGCTGGTTTGGGGGACAAAGAAGAGAGGGTGTCCTTTCTTGAGAGAATCTTAACAGATCGGAGTTTTACAACAATAAATCTTGATAACTTTGTAAATTTGTCTGAGGCCACAACCACTTTTGTTATCATTAACAACCAGATCTCAGACAAATATGCCATTCATTTCCACTGTCTATACTTAGGAAATCTGAACCACACTAGCTAAGAGAACAAATAGAATTTCACTTAACGACCTGAGGGATAACATACAATTTAACAGTATTTAATAATTTTTTGAATATATTTAGGTTAGACATTGTCTTATGTTTAAGAGTTCTGAATTACGACTCCACCTAAAATCTGAATTTACATTTATTTCAGTACATGTATCATTATATACATATATACAAAATATATGTGTGTATCTTTATTATAAAAACTGAACAAATTTTGTATCTTATTTTTCAACAAATATCTCATATACTTACATCTTTCTACTCTCTTGCTGCTGGATTTATACCCAGATTAATGATATTATATCTTTCAACATTTACACAATGTCTTGCTGTGCTCTGCCATCATAAGGCAGCAGCAAAGCATTATTCAATGTGTAAAGATGTTATTAAGCCACATCTCAGTTGTATGAAGATAGAAGATAGTGGTGAAAGCAGAGGGCTTGACCTAAGACTTTAGCATACAACCTTCTTCCTTTTTGATAAATAAGCTTAAACCTAAAGAGATTAATTCAACCTATTCCACTGTGGCCTGCAGCCTTAAAAGTGTAGCAAAGACACCAAAGACTTCACAATCAGATAAAACATGCTCTTGTTATTTTCTATAGCGAAGCAATAGAGTGGGTACTATTTGTAAGGAAATCCCTGACCTACTTCAATGCTCACCTTTTTATCCCACTGAGAGCATTATTCAGCCTAGAGAAATGGATACTGCAGAGGCCAGCAGTAAGTTATTTGGTTTTACAGCTTCATATCATGTCAAATACTTTGAAGGCTTACGAAATCAGGGAAGCATCATTAAAATACTATAATTGATCCCCAAATAAAAATACTAAGAGGAGAGAAAAGAAACAGAATGATTTATAACTCAAATAGAAAAATATGCCAATTATGTGAAAGAATGAGGGAAATCTCTTGGCAGAGAAATGGGGTTAGAAATTTAATTGACTGACCTGACTTCACCTAGTAAAGATCAGGAGAAATAAATCTAAACCTATAAAGGGGACAATCAATACAGGATGCCTATGAGGAATAAAAAATTAATTAAATTAATACAAACTAAAACTTGAGTATCTTAAATTGAAAGAATGCTTTTATCTTGTAAATACATAGCAAATGATGTGATCTGAATGTAACCAAAGTTACAATTTAAAGTTAACTCTATGTTATAATTTAAGTATCAACAATCAGCTGCAGACAGTTTTGTCTCCAAATTTCCTTGAAGAGTAGTTCACTCATTGTTAGTTCTGGTCAACTTTAGAAACTTGCTTTCTTTTTCTTTCATTTTGCTTTTCTCTTTCTCTTGTTCTTAAATTTGAAATTTGTTTTGACTGACAATAAAACTTACAATGTAATTTTCTTATCACATGAAAATAAAAGCTACGATTTCTTTCAACACTAAGCCAAACTGACGATTTTTTCATATATGTTTAATTCTGTATTACAATTATACAACCAATGTACTTTCAAAACAAATTTTAAAACTTATAGATCTACAAGCCTTTTCTAATTTCTGTTAAAAATGCATACTTATATTTATGCTTTTCTGAATTCAAGGAAATATCTTTATTTAACATCATGTATTATTATAACAATTAGTCATTTCTCACCAGGTAAGACTTTATAAAACCCCTCTAAGCTCAGGCTGCTTCTACCTATGAATAGTTAATTGTTAATTTGATCTCTTCTAAGGGAAATGAAGCATCCACACCCAATCAATCTTCTAAAGTAAGCATGGGATGAATGCTTTTTTTTTTTAGAAATCAAGAGAGCATATCCTCCTCCAGTACTTCTGATGAAGGATGTAGGACTCTATAATAAAATTGGAATGCTTGGTTAATTGCCATTGCTTGCATAAGTGAGTGCCCTCATATGTCTCCTTAGTAGGACAAAATTTCAGTGTGTTTGCAGATAATATAAAAGAGTTTAAGAAGTTTTCTAACAGAATTTGCATAAATTATAATGATCAGCATCTAAGTTATTGATATAATAATAATCATGGCAAATATTTATTAAAGATGTAGCCTATGCTAGATTCTTTATGCACCTTAACCCTTTTACCTTTTCATGGCCTAATTATCCTTTTTCAATAAGGAAGAAAAGTCAAGTCTTAGAGAGGTGATATACAATAAAGACATACTTTAAGAGAAGTCACACAAGGCAAAGCAAAAAAAATGACACCAAAAAGTCTATCTGAATCCAAAACTTGTGTGTGTAAGTACTTCAAATTATTTATTACAAGTTCTACCTCCTACTCTTAAACTGTAACATTTGTTGATTAGTTCAAAGATTTGAAAATGTGAAACTAAGGCTTTATAAACAAACAAACAATAGTTTAAGGAAAGGTTTTGTGGGTTGTCTGATGAGTCCTTCCTACCCACTGCACAGTTGAAACCAATTCACTAAGACCAAGGCATTACAATGAAGAACCTAATTAATATGATACCGGGCATTTCACATGGGAGACAGAGCTATTATTCAACTCAATCTCCCTGAAAATTCAGAGGCTGAGGTTTTGCAAGAATAGTTTGGTGGGCAGGGTGCTAGGGGAATGGTTGTTGCTGGTTGGCTGGGGATGCAAGTATAGGGGTGTGGAAAATGGTCTTCATGCACTTCTTTGGCTTCAGGATAGGGTCACAAGACCTGTCGAGCCCAGAGTTAAGGGTCCAAGTAGACCCAGTCAGTCATTAAGAAAACAAACTCCTGAAAAGACATCTCCCAAGGCCAATTTTAATTTCTACAATAATGAATGGGGAACTTTGCAAATCTTGTGACCTCTGGAATAATGGCTGGTAATTTGTTAACTACACCTATACCTTAGCAGAATGCAGACCCCTCTCATCCTTCTAACCTACCAAATTGTATCAGAATTTAGAAGTGACGGTAGGAGCTTAACCATCTATTATAGATAGACTGTTAAATTTAAAAAGTTATTCATGACACTTGTAAAAAATCATACTTGAACAAGAAGGTGCTACTAGCATGCGGTTTTTAATTAGAGAGATTGGGCTCAACTCTGAATTCAAGAAAAAGTGGGAATTTGTAGCTAAGGTTCAAGTTGGGGGTCAGTGGATAAAAAAAGTTACCAAGAAAATACACCAAGGATAATGGGGCTTTTGTCTAAATTGACTTAACAGGCTTCTTGCTAAAGGTAGACTAGAGTGATTAGACACCATCTGGGGAATAAAAAGCCCAATCAGATATTTCAGGTATTAAATATAAACTATGGAGTCTTCTGGCTTAACTGACTTAGCAGGAATTTTGCTAAAATTAGACAGTGCAGAGGCAGACACAGTAGCCTAAAATTCAGGGCTTCTTTGAGAAAAGTGTCAGACGAACCTGATTAGAGTTTGAACAAGGAGAAAATTTTTTTCAAGAATGATCGTGTAATTTATCTCTCAGTCTGGAACCCATTAGAGAATAAAAGGAAATTTTTTTAAAAAGTTACTAATCCAAAGCAATAGGTATAAAATGGAAATGTCCTGGGAAAACCAATACTTATTGTCACTCTATACTGGGGTTGCAGAAGACATCCTAGTAATAAAGAAAGTAGAGGCAGGGAATATTGAAAAACCTGTATATCTATACTATAAGACTTTAGTAAAGATTTTGGCTACCTTCTAGGCATCACTTATGTGAAACCATAATACATTTCCTTTCTTTTTTTTTTTTTTTTTGAGATGTGGTTTTGCTCTTGTTGTCCTGGCTGGACTGCAATGGTGCAATCTCGGCTCACTTCAACATCTGCCTCCCAGGTTCAAGTGATTCTCCTGCCTCAGCCTCCTCAGTAGCTACGATTATAGGCACCTGCCCCCATAGCCAGCTAATTTTTGTATTTCTAGTAGAGATAGGGTTTCACCATGTTGGCCAGGCTGGTCTGGAACTCCTGACCTCATGATCTGCCTACCTTGGCCTCTCTAAGTGCTAGATTACAGGTGTGAGCCACTGCACCTGGCCACATTTCTATTTTTTAGAGTTATTATTATCTGTTGGTTTCTTCCACATGTGACAGAATCTAATCATAACTAGCACAGTAATTGAAATAAGTACCTTGTGTTACATCTGACCAAATCTAAATAGGTTAAGTTATGTTCTAGGAACAAAAATCCCCAAATCTCAGTGGCTCAATACAAGAAAAGGTGTTATTTATTTATTTATTTATTATTTTGTCAGTCAAAGTGTATATGGTAGCCTAAGCAGTTGCTGTCCACCTTTCATGTTGTATAGATCTTGGGCATCCTATCTTAATTCAGTGCAGAAAGGGAGAAATGGCAACTACTCTAAGATTCTTCTACCCATAGGTTGCTTAAATCAAACACACAACTTTTATTAAAAGCAGAAAATTATGTGATTATGCTTAACTGCTACAGGTTACTGGGGGGCAATAGGAGAGATACACAATCCTTATACACATATACTGAAAAGAGAAGAAACCACAAATGTTGATGTAATTGTAGTAAATACTATCATATCTGCTAGCCTAGCGGAGCAAACCAAATGCAAATGAAGCTAGAACACTAATGCAAATGTTAGAAAAGAGAAAAATGTGGAAATTTGCTATTTTCTTCTTGCTTTTTTCTAAAGCAAATTTCCATAAAAGAAAGATAAAATTAGGCAAGTATATATCAATGTTCAGAAATAGACGAAAAAGGATTTAGATTTTTCTAAGGTATTCTTTAGTTGCATCTTGCAGTGCCGAATATATATATGTGTGTATATATATACATATATATATACATATACATATATATATACATATATATATACATATACATATATATATACATATATATATATATATACATATATATATACATATATATATATATATACATATATATATATATGTATATATAATTTCAAAAACTTACAGGATTGTCAATGAAAAAAAAAGCCAAAACCTGATGTCAAAAACTGGCTAGTTAAGTGGTACTGTCTTCCTACTCAAATTTTCATCGAGATGGTAGGAACAGGTGTTCTAAAATAGAGAACAGTGAGTTTTGAATTTTCCTGCTTGAATCTTCCTGCTTGTGACATTACAATGGTGGGGTTCAAAACACACCACCTCTAAATATGGTATCTTGGCATTTGAGAAAACAGCAGAAGCGGAAATATCACCTCTCACCTTTCCCTTGATCCTTTTCTGCTGAAGTAGGCCTTTCCTGTAAAGTAGCTGACTTTCCTGTAAAGTAGGTCATACGACCTTCATTTTAGAGGTGTTTTCCCTATTTTTAGAGAAAAGTAATAAACTTTTTCTCTTCTGGAGAAAAGACACAAAGACACCAAGAAGAATCTGATCAAACAGGTGTTGTTAGGTCCCTGTTTACTACCAGAGAATAAATAAATATTTCCAATTTATTGTCATTTAATCAAACCATTTTTGTTTTTCAAGCATATTTCTTCACAACTATTCATTCATTAAACTTAGCATGAAATACGCAGTTTTCTCTGTTTCTTTGGGTTTTTTTCTGAAGGCTCCTATGTAATAAAAAGTGATATTCAGTAAAATTATGTTCTTTAATCTTGTTATTCTTTTACTATAGGGTCCTCATCTCTAAACCCAGCAAGAGATGAAAAAGTATGTTATGTTCTCTCTCCTATCCCCCTACAAGATAAGACTATTGGCTTTGGTTATGTTTATACATGGAATTGAATAAAAGCTAATTAGACAAAGAGATACATACAATAAACTATAAATATAAGTAAGTTATATAATATCGTGGTAGGTGATAAGTGCTTTGGAAAAATGTAAAGTCTAATTATCAATAAGGGATATTAGGAGCACTGGGAGATAATGTTCCTAATTGAAAATTTCTTAAAGATTCAAAAGATTATATATTTATAAAAAGTTGACATCTGAAGGAAGAATTTGAGCAGAAAAATGGAATTAGCTTTCTGAACATCAGGGAGAAGACTGCCCCTGTCAATGCAAATGATCAAAGGTGAAGCAATCTATCCTGTTCACTGAGCCTTACAACAAGGAAGACAGTGTAACGGGAGCAGTATGAGGAGCTGATGAGATTTGAAAGCAAATAATAAGGCATATTATGTAGGCACTTGTTGGTCTTTGCAAGGACTTTGATTTTCGCTAAGTGAAATGGGAGACCACCAGTGAGTTTTGAGTAGAGAAAGGGCAGGATCTAATTTGTCTTTCAAAAGAATCCTCCTGGCTGCGGTCTAGAGATTAGGTTACCTGCAGTCAAGAAAAGCAGCAGTGGTACCAGTTAAAAGTGGTTCAACAGTAATCAAGGAAAGAGAGGATAAGTTGGGAGCACTGAAAATAGTGCAAAACCATCAGGTCTTAAATACACTTTGATGGTAGAGGTCACAGTTTTCACATTAAAAAAAAATGAGAAAATATGAGTAAAACCTCAAGACTTGTGGCTTGAGTACCATAAAGATTGACTTATGTTTCACTTAGATCAAGAAGATCATGAATAACAGTTTGGGCATTGGGATAGGTAGGGGTGGAAAGTGGTTGTACTTTTTGTTCCCACATCATAAAATTTGCAGCCAAAATTACTGTAACAAAAAAACAGGTTAATAAGAGAAAATAACAAATTTATTTAACCAAAGTTTTATGAGATATGGAAGCCTTCAGGAGGGAAAAGCTTGAGAAAACTATTTTTTTTTTTCTGAGACAGCATCTCACTCTATCGCCCAAGCTGGAGTGCAGTGGCGTGATCTCAGCTCACTGAAACTTCCACCTCCCAGGTTCAGGTGATTCTCCTGCCTCAGCCTCCTAAGTAGCTGGGATTATAGGTGCCGCCACCACACCCAGCTAATTTTTGTATTTTTTAGTAAAGGTGGGGTTTCACCATGCTGATCAATCTGATCTCTAATGCCTGACTTCATGATCTGACCACCTCAGCCTCCCAAAGTGCTGGAATTTCAGGCATAAGCCACCATGCCTGCCCCAAGAAAACTATTTTTATGCTTAAATTCCATGAATAATAAACAGTCATTGATATGGTTTGGCTCTGTATCTCCACCCAAATCTCATCTCAAATTGTAATCCCCTTGTGTGGAGGGAGGTTCCTGGTGGGAGCTGATTGTATAATGGGGACAGAGTTTCCCCTTGCTGTGAGTTGTCAAAAGATCTTGTTGTTTGGTAAGTGTCTGGTGCTTCCCCTTTCTCGCTTTCTCTCTTCTTCTGCCATGTAAGACGTGCGTTGCTTCCCCTTTGCCTTCTGCCATGATTGTTTTCTGAGGCCTCCCCAGCTATGGGAACTGTGAGTCAATTAAATGGACTCAATTCTTTCTTTATAAATTACCCAGTCTCAGGTAGTTGCTTTATTGCAGTGTGAAAATGAATTAATGCATTCATGTAGAAATGTAACTGATAAAATGTATAATCTGCTAGTAATAGGCTGAGGGGGGAAGCCCAGGAAGGCCTTTATATTCAGATGCTTTTTGGTCTCTCTGTATAATATTTCTTTGCCCCAAGTATAGTGAATGACCCCTCTGGAATGACGATCTTATAACCTACTTTTAGACAAGATAGGTCAGATAATTTCTTTATGGCCAGCTCTCATTCAGAAAGGTGGGGAAACATGAGAGCAAACCATCTCGCTTGTTGCTGAGGCTCTCCTCATCTTCCTTGGCTTAAAATACCTTAGGAGCATTTTTGGAGTCCCAACTGGTATAAATGGGAAAGAAGAGATAATGTTCATATGGATATGCTAGATTTTAGAAATCTGTTAAATGTCCAGGTGGATGTGGTAGTTAAACCATTGGATATGCTAATTTGGATTTGAGGAGAGAGGACAGACTGGAGGTATATATATATACATATATATATATATATGTATATGTATACATATATATATATATATTTCATGTCATTGGCAAAGAGATGATATTTAAGGCCTTAAGCTGGAATGAGATCATGCAGGAGTTACTATAGATAGGAAAACATAAAGGAGAATAAAGTAATTAGCTTTAGAACACTCCAATATTAAAATGTAAGGCAGAGGAGCAGAAACCTGGACAGGAGGCTATGATGGAGTAATCAGTGAAGTAGGGGAAACTATTAAAGTGTGGTTTCCTGGATGTGCAATGGGCAGATGTTTACTAAAGAGGAGTGCCCAGATTTAGCCAAATTGCAAAATCTGAAGGCATAATCCTTCAAAACTATCCTCACTTCGGAAACCAACTGTTAAGTTTGGCGTTCCCTGAATCCCCATTAGGTATGACAATTCTCTAGGAGTACTCAGAGTACTCTCTGACAGCTGTTAGGCTTATTGTCATGGTTTGTTACAGGGACAGTATACATTAAAACCAGCCAAAGGAACAGGCATAGGGCATAATCTGGAAAGGTTCCAAGTATAGTTTTTATTGTCATTAGGGCATATTAATCTATGGAATTGACCCATGACAATATGCACAGCATATTTACAACCAGGGAAGTTCACCAAACCTGAATCTTTCCTTCACTTTTTCAGAAGTACTGATTATATGATTGTATACATGGGGAACCTATTTTCTAGTCCCAAATCACTAGATATTGAGCTGATATCACAAGGCCCACTATAAATCACTTTTTTTATTAATAAATTATTAGGTGTGGTTTCACATGCCCATGATGAATAACAAAGATACTTTCATCACTGAGAAAATACAGGCTTTCAGAAATTATCTCCCAGGAGGAAGAGGGAAAAGCTAGACTTCTTTTGGGCAAGTCCAAATTCATTACTACACATAAAATGAATGGTCAAATAGGTCAAATGCTCCTAAAATGCCACATAACCACTGAAGAAACATAGCAATTTTATATGCTGATTGTAATGATCTTCTAGGAAGTAAGTGTTGACAATGCAAAGTGGAAGGGAAAGAATTTCCGAAGGAAAAGTTTGGAGTAGATAAGATCAGATAAGACCTAACCACAGAGTAGAAAGACTGACTATAAACAGGGCATGACATTTCACACAAGTTAAGGTGAAAAGCACTGTAGGTGGCTGCAGGTACTGAAAGATAGATTGATGTGGTGGAACTCTGTAGACATTCTTTTCTGATTACTATAATCTTTTTCACTACTCCTGCAAATATAAGAAAGCTAATGGATTAAAAATAGTATATTGTGGGCCAGGCGCGGTGGCTCAGGCCTGTAACCCCAGCACTTTGGGTGACCGAGACAGGCAGATAATCAGCTCAAGAGATTGAGACTATCCTGGCAAAATGGAGAAACCCTGTCTCTACTGAAAAAAATACAAAAATCAGCTGGGTGTGGTAGCCTGCACCTGCAGTCCCAACTACTCTGGAGGCTGAAGCAGGAGAATTGCTTGAACCTGGGAGGCGGAGGTTGTAGTGAGCTGAGATTGGCCACTGCACTCCAGCCTGGAGCCTGGTGACACAGCAAGAATCTGTCTCAAAAAAAAAAAAAAGTATATTGTGTTACCCATCTTCAATAGGGTTTACTTGAAGTTGGTCCTTATAAATTTATATGCTCTAATCATTGTGATTTTTAGGTTTTCCTCCAGCAAAATTTAGATGCATGAGTGGGAGGAGGGTTAAATTTACTAGGATTGTGGTTTTGCCAAGCATACAAGTTTTCATCCTTTGTCTTAGCCTTCCTCCTCCAACCTAGATTCATAATCTGCATATTTAACCCGTAATTGCATCCTTGAGAGGTTCATCCCTATGGATGGTATCACTAGGCTACCCTTTGTAGCTGACATCAGATTGAAATTCAATCAGTGGAAGGTTCTAATTGGAGACTGGAGGATGGGAGGAGAAAAGATATCAGAATATTTTTATCTGAACTTTCTCTGCTCTGGAAGAACTTTCCTGGAAGTAGCAATGGCTTTGTCGCATTTCTACTTCTTAATGTTTCAAGCTAAAAAAGGAAACTAGATACAATTATCTCTAAATTTGTTTGATTTACTCAGAAATAAGAAAGAAGAATTATAATGTGTTCTAGTTCACAGCTTAATCCCAATGACTTGGGAGGCCAAGGTATGAGGATTGCTTCATCCCAGGAGTCCAAGACCCTGTTTCTACCAAAATAATTAAAAACACGCACACACAAAAAAACAATTAGCCAGAAGTAGGACAAGCCTGTAGTTCTAGCTACCCAGGAGGCTAAGCTGAAGGCAGGAGCATCACTTGAGCCCAGGAGTTTGAGGGTATTATGAGCTATGATAGAGCCACTGCATTCCATCCTGGGCTACAGATCAAGAACCATCTTAAAAAAAATAGATTATGAACTAGAATGCAGAGAATGGCAGGTGCCACCATTACACTCAGTGAGGGAAGGATAAGGGGAGATTTCCTTTGCAAAATGAGATTTTCATAAGCTGCTTAGAAAGAGTTCCTTGTTTGCAGACCCTCAAAGTCAAGAGTTGTCAGTTCCTTTGTGGAGATCCTGTTACCAAGCGAGTATTCTTTTACGAACATCTTATCTGAATTACTGCAGTCCTAATGAATGTCTAGCGATAAACCTTATCAAAGCAGGATATGTGTGAAGGATGTGAAAACGTCTTTAGAAAGCCCTTGGAAACCGTTCTTATCTCAGACATGTAAGCATGAGCTTCCTCTCTTGCAGGCCTTTCCCTTCTGGATCTGTTTTGTATGGATGTGACAAAAGTGATTTTATCCTGGTATCTGCAACCTTCACATTTCCCCCTTTCAATCAAGACCTTTCTCTAAAAGCATCACTGATCAATTAGCATTATTCAGGTTTTAAGTGTTCCTCAGTGCTGGGCTGGACTTTTCCATGTTAGTTGGTCTTGTTCCACATTGAAGAAAGGTGATTAACAGTTTAAAGTCAGTGTCAAAACTATTGTAACTACATTTTAGCAACACAGAGATCAGAAGGAGAAGCTCTCAGGATTCGTTTGTCTGAATTTTATATTTAAATTTGATTTTGTCTATTCCATAGGCATTGGCTATGATTTCAAGCACTGGGCTAATATTGCTTTGTCAGGAGTTACATTTCTACAAAGATTTTACGACAACAGGTGCACAGTTTAAAAGAAAAATACAAAGCATAAATAACAGCAATATGACAAGTCTACTTTGCATGATGGTTTTGAGCCATGATCCTTGACTTAAACATAACTAGCTGAACAGATCGAACAACCACAGGGAACTGAGCAAGACTTGTAGCCAGATATATTGTTTTCTTATTTTCTGTAACTGAGTCTTAACTTCCCCAGAGGAGTTTCTTAGATACCACATTCAGTATTAGCAGTAGCACAGATACTACCTTGATTAGCTAATAGTCAAGAGCAACTCTGTTATCTAACACTACCCTGTCAAGAAAAGCTAATGAGTGCTGCTGTGCAACAATAGCCTTTGCAATGGAGTCTGAAAAACTTCCTAGGGTAGCAGATATTTTTTTTTATCATTTCTTCCTTAACAGAAGCATACTATAGCACAAAAGATCAGCCAAAGGAAGCAAATCCAGAGTCCTGTAACCCACTTAATGGCTCATGGTTAACTCTTGGATGTACTATGAGGGTCTAGTCCAATGAAGATCCATCCATGTGATAATTTTTGAAACTATTATGTATTAACAAAAGAGCAGTCAGATATTTTAACCCAAATTAGCCTCCTGCTATCCAGGTTTCTAAACATTGGGAGGCCCATATTGAGCTATCTCACCCATAATAGTAAATGTATATGATAGTAGTACAGAACATTTCCATATTGAGGTATCTCACCCATAAAAGTAAATATATATGACAGTAGTACAGAAAATTCTCCCATCTATGAATTTCCAATACATAGTAGAACTAAACCAGGAGTCAGTCATATTACTAAATGTTGCTAATGGCCCTTTCTTTCACAGTTGGTCCATATATAATTTTTCTTTTTTCTAACATATATTAGGAAGACCCAAGGAGGTTTCCCCCTGTGACAACAGACTGAGAAATAGAGAAGAGAACATTCTCCTTCCAGGGAGAAAATAAAGTAAGAATTAGAAGGGAGAAAAAGTTATACATGCCTGGTTCAGATATCTTGGAAAAAAATCTACTCAAATATTATCTGCTACAAATCCTAGATTTTACAAGACAATTTTTAGTTTTGATTTGTCAATAACAATGCAGGTTAACTCAAGAGGTAATAGTTTCTTTAGATGAGACGTGTATCCAGGAATCGATTTCTTTAAGTGTGGCAGTACAGATGATTGTTTAAAAAATGTGATATGGGCCAGGAATGGTGGCTCACCCTTGTAATCCCAGCACTTTGGAAGGCCGAGGCAGGTGGATCATGAGGTCAGGAGTTCCAGACCAACCTAGCCAATATGGTAGATCCCTGTCTTTACTAAAAATACAAAATTATCTGTGCATCGTGGCGGATGCCTGTAATCCCAGCTACTCGGGAAGCTGAGACAGGAGAATTACTTGAGACTGGAGGCAGAGGTTTTCTATTCCATAGGCATTAGCTATCATTTCAAGCATTGGGCTAACATTGTTGTCAGGAGTTATATATCTATGAAGATTTTACAGACAATAGGTAAACAGTGCAGAGCCAATATAGCACCACTGCACTCCAGCCTGAGAGACAGAGTGAGACTCTGCCTCAAAAAAAAAAATGATATGGGCCTTTGGAGTGAAGTTGGAGCGAGTATTTTCCAGTAGACACAATGTCACAGTTGTAGGTTATGATGTTCTAGGTCTTTGTTCCCTGAGAGTACACTGTGGAAAGATTATTTTACCAGAGTATAATTATTATCAATGGCCTTGATTATGCCTTTATAATATTAAAGCATTTCACCTTCTATTAATTTGGAGTCAAAAGAAGTTGGGGCCAAATACATAGGGAATCCAGTAATTATCTGAAATAGTGAGAGCTTATGTAATCAAAGAGAGTAGTGTCTAAGTTCAAATTCACTGTATGTAGGACTTTTGGCCACAGTAAGTATAACATTCCCAAAAACTTTTCAAATTGATTCTTAAGAGTGCTATTTTTATGTTCAGCTAGTCTAGAGGACTGAGGATAAGAAACACATGAAAGTTTTGTCACATTGGCCAGAAAGCACACTCTTGTTTTATAATGTGGCTAGTAAAATTAGTTTCTCAGTCAACCAAGGAGCTTAAGTGGGGGTATTCCAAGTAGGGGTTTTTTTTCTTTCCTTTTTTTTAAATAATAGGATGTTAACCATTCCAGAAGTGCTAGCTTATCTGCAGGGAAACATTTCAACTCAATGGGAAAACATATGTATCAAAACTAAGATATAATTGTATTAATGTGTGAGAGGCTGATGGATAAAATCCACCTGCTAATTCTCCACTGGCTCATTATGGTGGTTAAAATAGCCTCTTTCAACCACAGTGTTGTTGTTGCCCTATCAGTATTTTTTCATAAAAGTAATAATCTTGTCTGTAGTCTAATGACTTAATTCTGTACACTATTTACCAGAGTTCCTCTATCATTAAACCAGCAGCTATTATTTTTCCAGTTTGGGTGTTTGGTTTTGTTTTGTTTTCTGGTTTTGGCCTCTGGTGCATCTTTAGTAATTATTTTAAATTAATCTCATAGGAATCTTTCTAGTTGGGTCATGATAAAGATTTGATCAGAAGGATCTTTAAGGACATCATTCTTTATTGTGTTATTAGCCAGATAATTTCCTCTAGTTTCCATAGAGTCTGGTTTTGAATGGCCTAAAAATTTAATAATGGCTAGAAGGCGGATAGATGTATTACATCTAATAATTCTATTATATACAACCCAATTCTTTATTTTGTCTTCATTGGAAGTAAGGAAACCTCTTTGTTTTCATAACATTCCATAGTCATGAGCAATTCCAAAGGACTACCAACTGTCTGTATAATCATTAACACTCTTTCTCTCAGCAAGGAGACAGGCTTGAGTGTGGGCAAATAGCTCTGCCTGCCAGGCTGAAGTGGCTAAGGCAAAAAAGCTGCTTCCACCGCCTCAAAGGCATTAGTGATTATAGACCCTGTAAAATACTTGCCAGCGTCATTTTATAACTATGAGCCATCTCTAAACCAGGACAACTAAGCACTGCCTAGGAGACTGTCTTGGAGATACTCCTGAGGTTTACCAGAGTAAAGCAGTCAAGTGGTACCTCAATTGAAGGAGATGGCACAACAGTTACAGAGTTAAGGTTATTTTTGCAATGTAACTGATAAGAGAAGTAGCAAGTAGGAGAAGCTCATAAGTAGTAAGTCAGTTAGCGAAGGATGCTACATTAGTCTGTTCTCACACTACAAATAAAGACATACCCATGACCGGGTATTTCATAAAGGAAAGAGGTTTAATGGATTCACAGTTCCACATGGCTGTCGAGGTCTCATAATAATGTCAGAAGACAAAGGAGAAGCAAAACCATGTCCTACGTGGTGGCAGGCAAGGGAGCTTGTTCAGGGGAACTCTCATTTCTAAAACCATCAGATCTTGTGAGACTTATTTAGTGCCACAAGAACTGTATGAGGGAAATTGCCCCATGATTCAATTATCTCCACTTGGCCCACCCTCGACATGAGGGAATTATTACACTTCAAGGTGAGATTTGGGTGGGTACACAGTCAATGCACATCAGTTGCTAAGTGAGATGTGAGATTAAGATCACTTACTAGAGGATGATGTTGGTCCCCACACTTTGGGTTAAGATTCCCAATGTGTTTTCTTTCTTTATATATACAAAGAGGAAAAAAGAGAATTTATAATTAAGATGCCCTAGAACTGAAAAATGTACCAATTTCTTCTTTGGTTTAAAAACTTACTTTTCAAATTTTGCCCCTGAAGAGACAGGTACTTGATTCAGCAGTGATGGGTGGCATTATTTTTGTTTTCTGAACAGGGAATGATATAACAAATGAGGAAATTTGGGAAGTCAGAAGACTCCCAGGTTGAGGCAGCACAGTTTGCCTTGTCAAATTCTAAAATTAGTTCCCTGTTCTGAGAAAAAAACGTTCTAACATATAATTTTTCTTGAAAATCAAGTCCAAGAAGGAGGTAGATAGGGAAGAATTACCACACAAGAAGGGGGCATGTGTCTTGGAGAGGTACAAGATAGAAAAGGATGGGTTGTGAAACAAAAACAGCTAAAAGCTTGTTGGAAATGCCCATATGTATCTTTTTATTACCTGAAGGCATGGGTTAATTGAGGCAGGTGAGGTTAAGAATTGATACTCTTGCTCTAGTATCTCTAAGCAGGAAGACCTCATTCCCAACTCCAAGAGAGGTTTCACCCAGATGATTGAGAAAACTGGTAAAAGCCTCTATAATCCTTGGTGCCCATTCACTGAGAGTGGTCTCCAGGCGGGGAAGGAGGGTTGAGTAGTTGAGGAATGTAGACAACACTTTTTGAGGAGCAGTAAATTATTAGGGAGAATAAATGTGAGGTAGGAGGCTGGCAGAACTTGTTTTCTGATTGTCAGCTTGCTGACCCAAACAGGATCTGTTCCGGACAGGATAAAGAGAAGAAATTGGCAGGAACCAGTGGATGGAGATGAAAAGTGATCCTTAGCTGCTCTCATTCCTCATTGACATAAGATACTCCCACCAGCACTGTGGAAGTTTAAAAATGCCATGGCCATGAACCAGACATTACCATCCCTTTCCATGGTAACAACCCAGAAGTTGTTACCCCTTTCTGAGAATATTCTAAATAGTCCCTCAGTTTGCATTTACACACCCTTAATTTGCATGTAATTGAAAGTATGTTTTCTTGAGTATAAATACAGCTGCCAAGGGCCCATACATTGTTCACTCCAGGCACACAACCTTTGAGTTAATCTTGCTCCACAAGAAGCAGTAGCAATTTTTAAAAAAATGCTGTCGAATACCATCAACTCACTCTTGAATTTATTTCCTGGACAAAGTGAAGAAACCACCCAGGCTAAGCCCCAGTTTGAAGGCTTGCCTATCCTGCATCAGATTGACTTAGGACATGGGAGGCAGACGTTAAGAGAAGGTGAAAGGTGAAGTAGCACCAAAAAACAAGGCGATTTTTTATGTAAAGTACCCCAAGTAGTCTCTTGGAGCTACCTTTAGAAATACAGATTTTAAAAGTCTGTCTGGGTGTGGTAACAAACTCCCGTCATTTTTCTTTTTTAGTTATTTGATGGGATCACTAGGAAGGGGATTTAAAGCAATAGCATTTCCTTGAGAAAGAATCTTGCTTGAACAAAGAAGAAAATTCCAAAGGGAAATGTTTTCTGAGTTTGGTGCATGGGGAGCCAGGTGAGATTAGAAGGGCCTTGGTCTAAGGCTGCTGCTAAGGCCTGTTAGCATCTTAAAGCTCCAGTGTTTAGGGCTATCACTTTGTGAAACCCAACAGAACTGTATAGTTAGCAAACTTTTGAGACTGGCTTTTTTTTCCTTTAGCATAATTTGCTGGAGATTTATGAAAGTTGATGAGAGAGATTTTCTGGCATTTTTGGCACTCTCTTTTCCAGTGGCCTTGCTTCTTATGGCAGTAGCCTGGCTCAGGATGTTTCTCTCTAGTAGTATGTCTGGAAAGCTCCAACTGCTGTAACAGGAGATTTAAAACTAGAGTGGTTTTCTCTGCATTAGTGTCCTCACAGGTGCCAGCAAGCTGATTTGCCAAATTATCTAGACCAGAAGTGGGTATAGTTTTCTTTCTATCCAGGTTCTCTTGACAAGCTGAGAGAATTCTCCCAAAAGGAGAACTTTAATTCTGCTCACAAACAGAATTAAAGGCTACTTGAATAGATTCAACATCTATAGGTAATGCATAATTTTTTAAAAGTACAACCTGGACTTGATAGAATTTTTTTTAAATACAGCCTAGAGTACAACTGTAATGGTTGGAAAGTGGCTCATTAGGCTTTTAAATACGGGACTGGGTTTTATTCCAGTCTGAAGTTTTAGGAAAAGCCTCAAGAATGGTCTCATGGAGGTTTCTGCTATGCCTTCAGCTCTGTCACAGTCTTTAGAGATGATTTTGTCTAATTCTCCATCAGGATCACACAAATAAGCATTGGTCATTCAGCATTGTGCCTGACCTTTTCCAAGTCTGTGATTCAACTGATATAGGTCAGAAAACTTGGGGTTGATCAGCCTGACTTACTATGTAGAGTTAATCAGCAAATTGGGGAGAGCACTTAGTGATCTATGGAAATTTTTCTTGACAATAGCTTGAAATTCAGCTTACATGAAAGAAAAATGGGAATTTGAAGTTTACAGGAATTTTCAGTGAGTTTAACTTTAAAATAACAGGTTTTAGCAGACCAAAGGATAGAGATGAAGAACGAGAGTTCTCTTCTAGAGAAGACAGAGTCTGAGCCTAAGGCCTTCTTTAACTGTTTCTTGGTCTCACTTAATTTTGAGATAATATATTAATACTGTAGTAGTTCACACATGAGATAACAAAGCCCAGACTGTATTTTGTGTTTGTCATTTTTGTTGATACTTTATTTGACAAATATGTCATATTAGTTAAATGATAGAAAATAAAACTAGAACTAATGACTTTTGGTTTTAAGTTCTATGTGTGTGTGTGTGTGTGTGTGTGTGTGTGTGTGTGTGTGTTGAATGATACCCTGCTTCTTTATCAAAGGACAGATACACAATATCTTTGTCATAATATTCCAGTATTCATGACAAATAACCAATAGGTAATAAAGAGGAGCTCATATTGATTCTCTTTATTTGGGGCCCTTTTTAAATAGCAGAATTTCTTTCAATATTTCTAAAGTACCTCTGTGTGTTTTTGTTTTCAGTTGTGCTCAAATGGGTCAACCTCTATTTTCATAGTAGTTAAATTCATACCTCAATCATACAGATTAAAAAAAATTAAAATCACCTATAAAGTCTTTTACACCTTGATTATGTATGTAAGAGACTACTGTCAAAATTAAATGCCTATTTCTCCATGTTTTTATCTAAATTTCCTTTGTCTAGTATTAAGAAGTTAAGAAAAAGAACAACTTTTACAATACTTCCTACAAAAAAATCTAAGCAGGATTACTATAATTACAGATGTATATATGTATATATATTTTTTTAATTTAAAAACTAGGAACTGAGCTACCTATACAGCTTATTTTAATTGAATGTTTATTTTTTCTTTCTCTTCAGTTTCCTGGTGACCAATTGAATTGTCAGAGAAAGGCATTTATGTACAGAGTGCTTATTTATCTCAGATAAAAGGTACTATTCAAACAGAAAACAGAAATAAATAATGCCTGATGAATTCCATCTACCAAACCAATTTTCATTTAGTGGTAACCCTACAGTCTACAAAAATGAAAATGATTGTATAAGTTAGTTGAAATATTACTGTATTGCTTCTATCCATTGTTGCTGAACTATGGAAAGTACTGAAATGAATGCACATTTTTGGACTACAAAATGCAAATGTACCTAGTTTGGAAGTAGGATAAACACATTTGAGAAAGTTAATTGCTTTTTCATAATGTAGTATGGTTGGTTTAGGACTTCTTACTCAAAGGCATACCATAACCTAGAACTTTTATGTGTTTTTAAAAAATCTATACACTAGAGTTTTGGCAGAAGAAGTAGTAATTTGGGTGCCAGCATGGGCATGCTGTTTTGGAGGCTAAACTGCCAAAGCTCACAATGTAGGTATGACCACAGTCTATAGTTTGGACTTTAACCTTCATCATGCTGCACCTTTACATTTACTCAGAGTTAATAAGACTTAAGAAATTGAACAAATAATTATTTCTAGATGAGTTGAAGTTAAAAGAAAAGATTACATATTTCTATGGGCTGACTTGTGTTCTCTATAAATTCATATGTTGAAATCCTAATCACCAATACTTCAAAATGTGACTTTATTTGGACACATGTCTCTAAAGAGGGGATTAATTTAGAGTTAGGCCTTTTTGGTGAAACTCTGGTCTCATATGTTTGATTCCCTCATAAAAAGATAAGACACTAGCAGCACTTGAGCAAAGAGAAAGAAAATGTAAGGATACACAATGAAAAGGTGGCCATCTGCAAGCCAAAGAAAGGGGCCCCATAAGAAACCAACACTGTGGGCAGCTTGACTTTGGGTTTGTCACCTCTGGAACTGTGAACAAATATGTTTTAAGTCACCCAGCCTGGCTTTTTTTTCTTTTCTTTTCTTTTCTTTTCTTTTTTTTTGGGGGGGGGATTTTATTATGGCAGCCCTAGAAAACTAATACATGTACTAATTGTTATAAAATAAAATTATAACTATAAAGTGGAACAGATACTATATCTTCTGACCAGCACTTTTTTTCCTGTAAAAGAAATTTACACAGGCACCAAGAAAGTAATTGGACAACAGTTTCTTAGTTATATAAATAGTTAAGGTTTTTAAATTTTTTAATTATTTGAAGCAGAAAAGCCCAGTTTGGGGCTCACAAATTGAAGTCCAATAGCTGATACAAATCAGTGATGATCTTTGGAGAAAAACAATATTGAAAATCTAAGAACACATTGTCTTGCTAAATATACTCAATAAATTCAGAAAATACTGCACTACAATCTCAATATTAGCATCTGTCTTTCATTTAGTGTATATATTTTTGTGGGCATGAGTTTGGATGTGGGTGAGAATGGGCTCTAGTAAATTTCCAAATACTTTTAACAGGGAAAATAGAAAGAGGAATCCTCTGCTGGCCTCCACTTTGTTTAGTTTATTGGTTTTCATGTATCAGAAGGTCCTTTGGATCCAAGCAAAAAAAGTTCCAATTAACAGTAATTAAACTTACAGTAGTTTCGTTTTCTTATGTAGCAGATGCTCATCCTAAACTTAGAATGCTTTTTTTATTTTAACTGATAAGTTGGCCTTCAAATGATTCTAATATAATTCCTTTTCTTTTTCTAGGCACAAAAACCAGGGAAAGACTAGCAATACAAGACTTTTAAATAATATATCTTATAATAAGCCACTGTCTTACTAAGCAATCCACACGTATCCCATTGTTCTTAATTGTGTCACATGATGACCCTTGTTTGAAAGATTTTCAGCCTCAGTAAAAGACAGTAAGGGAAAAATGGTTGTTCAGGACTTAAAATACCCAATGGACAGACTGTGTCAGCCAACCCATGAAAGGAAATAGCCTGTAAAAATCTGTCTAATGCATTTAATCTTCCCAGGAGAGACATTTTTGGTAATGGGACCAGTTGAGTTCTATGCTTAGAGTAAACTCTTCTATTGAAATTACCTCTGTGGTTGCAGTTTGCTTTACATCTAAAAGCAGCTTTCTTCTGTTTTTTTAAATCAGCTATCGCAGCTCTCCAGATCCATATTTTCTATCTTTTAATATATAAGTGTATTTAATTAGGTTGAAGTAGAATATTACTAGGGTAAGAAGTCATTCTGCTTTGGTAAATCTGAGTTTCATTATTGCTACTGAGACTCATTTTGTGTTGAGTTAGGGTAACTGTCGTAAGCCTCTCTAAGTGAGAATATCACTTCTACACTGTAAAGTGGATAAGACTTCACCTACTTGCAATCTAACGAGTCAGCCTGGCACAGTTTTAAGGCTGTGATCACTGGGTCAGAGACTGAGGTCAGTCTATTTCTGACAACAAATGCGGCACCCAGAGTGCCAGCACTTTTTTTACACTGGATTCTCAAGTACCAATTTCCACGGAGTGACAGAGGGACAGGGGATACATACACATGAAGTAGGTTTGTTATAGGTAAGAAACTCTGAGCTTTGGAAACTGGACCCGTTCATAATACTCAGGAAGCATGCTTGTGCTTTGCTCTGGATGGAGTTGCTATATCTTTTAAGGTTATTTGCAATATAAAGATCTGTGAAAAGATAATCCAAAACAAAGGGTAGTTAGAATCATGTTCCCAAGACTTACAGACTTGTGGATAAATGTACCTTAATAGAAGAGGCCAGCTCCTCTGAACTAAACTTCTTAAAGTTGTTGTGTGGAAGTGAGAATAAATGGAGAGAGGAACTCCTAAATATCAGGAGATGAATAAAATTAATTGCATATTTCTTAATGTTTATGAATATATTTTAATTACTTAAAAACAGAAGAAAAATATTACTTCAGAGAAAAGAAAACTAATAAAACTTACAAAATGTTTAAATATTTTTTCTATAATTTCTATCCTTGATTTAATGTACAAATACCTAATTTTGTAATAGAATAATTATATTGTTGTTTACAGTTCAATGAAAGGATAAGCAAAATAAAACTTTACAAATAGCTAGACACAATAAACATTATATAACAGAATTTAACATGTAACTACTATATGCCTGAATATAAAAATATTTAAATACAAGAATGTACCCTTACTAGAATGATAAAGACAAAATATCATGCTATTCTTAGATATATTTGAATTAAATACCTTCATTGAAGAAACAAATTTTTAATTTACTTAAAATTTTTAATAATAGTTTAATGCATTGAAGTAAAACTACTTAGGTAGAAAAGACAACACTCTTTGATTTGGTTACAGTATATACAATAGACACACCATAGGCATATGCTATATACTATGTTAGCCATCGTATGTTATGTGCTATATGATGCATAATATATTATAAATATTACTCCACTTTACAGCTGGCACCAAACTTCCTTACTGGTCTTGAAGCAATTTTCTAATACTGTCTATGGAGAAGGCCATGTGGCAAGTAACTACTGATGTTCTCTGTGTTATAAGAGGAACTTTCAATCTACAGCTAGTAAGAAGCTGTATCTTTCATTTATGCAGCTACAGGAAACCAAACCAGATCCTCCCTACATGAACCTCTAGCAGAGAGGCCAACACCTTAGTTGGAGCCTTGAGAAACCCTCAGCAGAAGACAGCATAGCAAGAGATAACTAATGTAATGGCCATGCTCAGAAGAGATGCAAAACTCGTAGAGGCCCATAGAGAATCTTCTCCCAATAATGCACTGAAGAGCTCTCAACTACACATGTTATAAAAGTTAGTAACTTTCCCAATTAAAGAATGAGCTGTCAAATGCAATAAGACGACTGAAAAGAGACCTCATGGAGTATAATTAGCTGTCTTTTTCTGCACAAATGTTGTAACACTTCTTATTTGCAAGGTGTTGTCATAGTATGTAACAGAAAAATAAGTGAGACATGGGTAATGTATTAAAGAATTTCCCATCTAGCAACTGATATGAAATACTGTGCTACTCAGTTGTTACCTCCTTTGCTCAAAAACAATCTCAGCCTCATATGTAGCTAAATGTGCCCTTCTGAACACAATCGTCTAATGTTTCGTGTATACTTTTTTTTTACAGAAAACATACTGTATTGAATACACATTAGGAAAAATGTTTTTTTTTAGTATCAAAATTTCCAATTACTCTTTCAATCTAGCTTAATAAAAGGACATATCCTTTTATTAAGCTGATTGGTATGAGCTTTCCTAGAATCCTGGGTTATGTCAGTAGCTATACAGCTTTTGTTTGGCTGTGTGGCATATGCAAGCTGAAAGATAGCATTGAATTATTTAGGTATGAAGAGCAACTCTGGATGCTATTTGTGGACAGGGAAAGGAAAATGTAAAAGGTAGTGTAGTGATAGAGCTGCTGGCCAGAGAATATCTCTTGAGAAGAGAAAATAGATTATTTATCCATCTGTCTGTATATCTATCTAAACAACTATCATCTATAATGTGTTGTCATATGGTGTGCAAGGAAAATAAATTTTCCATGTATTCCTTGACATTTCAATAAAATCTATAACTCTGGGAGTGCTAAGGTGTTACTTTCTCTAGGTCACTGCAGAATGAAAAAAAGAAAAAAAAAACACCATTGGGATCTCAGCTACATTTGAACTAAAATTTTAATGCACTTTAAAATTTATATGCCTGTTTTTATCAGATTAACCAGAAATTCTTTGGAATTATTTAGTATAATATTCATGTGTATTATTCATGTCTGTATCTGCTGCATCTGACAAAACAAACTGATGGTAACATGCATATAATTCAATGAGCAATCTGCTTTTTGAATAATTTTTGAATAAATAGGTAGATGATTGATTTTATATCCAACAAACAACAGAAGTATGCTATCATGGTCATGGGTTAATTGAGAGATAAGGCTAGCTGGCGTCCTTTACATACATTGACTTCTACAAGTGATCTTTTGTTTTCCTAAATCTTGATTATAAATATTCGACACATCGAATTTTTTAGCTAGAATGTTTTCTTAAGAATAACTAATTTGGCTGGGCACAGTGGCTCATGCCTGTAATCCTAGCACTTTAGGAGGCCAAGGTGGGTGGATCATGAGGTCAGGAGTTAGAGACCAGCCTGGCCAACATAGTGAAACCCCATCTCTACTAAAAATACAAAAAATTAGCCTGATGCGGTGATCGGCTTCTATAATCTCAGCTACCTGGAGGCTGAGGCAGGAGAATTGCTTAAACCAGGGAGGCGGGGGTTGCAGTGAGCCAAGAACATGCCACTGCACTCCAATCTGGGTGACAGTGCCAGACTCTGTCTCAAAAAGAAAAAAGAAAAAAAATTTCACAAAGAACAAGTACAAATGGAACACTTGATATCTTGTTATATGATGTAATATTGTTTAATCATGCAAAACAAGTATATTCTAATGTGGCAGAAACCAAAGTAATACCATATTACAGTCTGATTGGTAACAGTACTAAAGTATGTGAAAGTCTATAAAAGTATATTTGAGATATCAAATCACCTGTCAGTGATGTTATTGAATTAATTTTTAAATTTTGCCAAGTATATTATCATGTTCTAAAATACATTTTTTCAAAACATGATCAAAAAGTTTAATATTTTACTTTGTTTCTATGTGCAACCAAAACAGAAACAAAACAGAACTGCTCTTAACTATTTAGTCAAGAGTGGTGTTTGCCCTCAAATAAATAGCAAGACAATGTATGCGTCTGCAGAGAAATTTCACTGTGCTCTGTTCAGTCACAGGAATACAAAATGTAGATTATTCATCATGGTCATGCTACAAAATAACAAAATGTTTATTTTAATTGAAATTTTTTAAAAATTTATTTCTTCTAAAAAAAGAAAAAACCTCGGGATACATGTGCAGAAGGTGCAGGTTTGTTAGATAGGTACACATGTGCAATGGTGGCTTGCTGTACCTGTTGAACTGTCCTCTAAATTTTCTCCCCTTAGTCTCCACCCCTCAACAGGCCCTGGTATGTGTTGTTTCCCTCTCTGTGCCCATGTGTTCTCAATGTTGAACTCCACTTATGAGTGAGAACATGATGTGTTTGGTTTTCTTTTACTGTGTTGGTTTGCTGAAGATGAAGGCTTCCAACTTCACCCATGTCCCTACAAAGGACATGATCTCATTCATTTTTATGGCTGCATAGTATTCCATGGTGTATATGTACCACATATTCTTTATCCAGTCTATCATTGATGGGCATTTGGGTTGGTTTCATGTCTTTGCTATTGTAAATAGTGCTGCAACATACGTATGCATGTGTTGCTATAATAGAATGATTTATAGTCCTTTGGGTATGTACCCAGTAATGGGATATTGTTGGATAAAATGATATTTTTGGTTCTTGATCCTTGAGGAATGGCCATACTGTCTTCCATAATGGTTGATATAATTTACATTCCCACCAACAGTGTAAAAGTATTCCTATTTCTCCACAGCCTCACCAACATTTATTGTTTCGTGACTTTTAATAATTGACATTCGACTGGTGTATCTCATTGTGGTTTTGATTTGCATTTCTCTCATAATGAGTGATGTTGAGCTTTTTTCATATGCTTGTTGACTGCATAATGTCTTCCTTTGAGAAGTGTCTGTTTATATTCTTTAGCACTTTTTGGTGGGATTATTTGCTTTTTCCCTGTAAATATGTTTTAGTTCCTTGTAAATTCTGGATATTAGACCTTTGTCAGATGGATAAACTGCAAAAGTGTCCTTCCATTTTGTAGGTTGCCTGTTCACTCTGATAATAGATCCTTTTGCTGTGCAGAAGCTCTTTAGTTTAATTAAACCCGTTTGTCCATTTTAGCTTTTGGAATTTTACTCATGAAGCCTTTGACGATGCCTATGTCCTGAATGGTTTTCTTCGAGGGTTTTTATGGTTTTTGTTTTCACATTTTTTTTTGAGATGGAGTTTCGCTCTTGTTACCCAGGCTGGAGTGCAAGGGCACGATCTCGGCTCACCACAACCTCCACCTCCTGGGTTCAGGCAATTCTCCTGCCTCAGCCTCCTGAGTAGCTGGGATTACAGGCAGGCACCAACATGCCCAGCCAATTTTTGTATTTTTAGTAGAGATGGGGTTTTACCATGTTGACCAGGATGGTCTCGATCTCTTGACCTCGTGATCCACCCACCTTGGCCTCCCAAAGTGCTGGGATTACAGGCTTGAGCCACCATGCCCGGTTGGTTTTCACACTTAAAGCTTTAATCCATCTTGAGTTAATTTGTGTATAAGGTGTAAGTAAGGGGTCCAGTTTCAGTGGACTGCATGTGGCTAACCAATTTCCCAGCATCATTTACTGAATAGGGGATCCTTTCCCCATTGCTTTTTTTTGTCAGGTTTGTCAAAGATCATATGGTTGTAGATGAGTGGTGTTATTTCTGACGTATCTTTTCTGCTCTGTTGGTCAATATGTCTGTTTTGGTACCAGTACTATGCTTTTTGGTTACTGTAGCCTTGTAGTATAGTTTGAAGTCAGGTAGCATAATGCCTGTATCTTTGTTGTTTTTGCTTAGGATTATCTTGGCCTCATGGGGGCCTTCTTTGATTCCATATGAAACTTAAAATAGTTTTTTTTTCTAATTCTGTGAAGAATGTCAATGGTAGTTTAATGAAAATAGCGTTGAATTTGCAAATTACTTTGAGCAGTATGGCTGTTTTCAGGATATTGATTCTTCCAATTCATGAAGATAGAATGCTTTCCCATTTTACTTGCATCCTTTCTTCTTTCTTTGAGCAGTGAGTGGTTTGCAGTTTCCTTGAAGAGGTCCTTCACCTCCTGCATTGGCTTATTCCTAGGTATTTTAATATATTTGCAGAAATTGTGAAAAGGAGTTAATTCATGCTTTGGCTCTCTGATTGCCTATTGTTGATGTAAAGGAATGCTTGTGATTTTTACACATTGATTTGTATTCTGATACTGCTGAAGTTGCTTATCAGTTCAAACACTTTTGGGGCTGAGATGTTAGAGTTTTCTAAATATAAAATCATGTTCCCTGCAAAGTAAGAAAACTTGACTTACTCTCTTCCTTTTTGAATAACCCCTCCCTCTCTCTGTCTTTTTTTTTTTATCTTGCCTGATTTCCCTGGCCAGAACTTCCAATACTATGTTCAATAGGAATGGTGGGAGAGGGCATCCTTGTGTTGTTCCAGTTTTCAAAGGGAGTGCTTCCAGCTTTTGACCATTCAGTATGATATTGGCTGTGGGTTTATCATAAATGGCTCTTATTATTTTGAGATATGTTCTATCAATACCTACTTGGTTGAGGGTTTTTAACATAAAAGGATGTTAAATGTCATTAAAGGCATTTTATGCATCTATTGATATAATCATATGGTTTTTGTCTTTGGTTCTTTTTATGTGATGCATTAAGCTTATTGATTTGCCTATGTTTGAACCAGCCTTGTAATCCAAGGATGAACCCAACTCAATGAAGCCAACTTGATAGTGGTGGATAAGTTTTTTGATGTGCTGCTGGATTTAGTTCTCCAGTATTTTATGGAGGATTTTTGCACTGATGTTCATCAGCAATATTGGCCTGAATTTTTCTTTTTTGTTGTGTCTCTTCCATGTTTTGCTATCAGGATGATGCTGGCTTCACAAAATGAATTAGGGATGATTCCCCTATTTTCAATTGTTTGGAATAGTTTCAGAAAAAATGTTACCAGCTCTTCTTTGTGTTTCTGGTAGACTTCAGCTACGAATCTGTCTGGTCCTTGGCCTTTTTTGTTTGGTAGGCTATTAATTACTGCCTCAATTTCACAGCTTGTATGTCAGTCTAATCAGGGAGCCAAATTCTTCCTGGTTTAGTCTTGGTAGAGTTTATGTGTCCAGGAACTTAGCTATTACTTTCAGATTTTCTAGTTTACTTGCATAGAGTTGTTTATCATATTCTCTGATGGTAGTTTGTATTTCTGGGGGTCAGTCATGATATCCCCTTTATAATAATTTATTGTGTCTCTTTGATTCTTCTCCCTCTTTGTCTTTATTCAACTAGCTAGTGGTCTATTTATTTTGTTAATTTTTTCAAAAATACAGTTCCTGGATTCCTTGTTTGGAGGGTTTTTCATGTCTCTATCTCCTTCAGTTTTGCTCTGATCTTAGTTATTTTTTGTCTTCTACTAGCTTTTGGATTAGTTTGCTCTTGTGTTACTAGCTCTTTAATTGTGATGTTAGTATGCTGATTTGAGATGTTTCTAGCTTTCTGATGTGATGATTTAGTGCTATAAATTTCCCTGTTAATGCTGCTTTAGCTTTGGCCCAGAGATTCTGGTACACTAATTCCTTGTTCTTATTGGTTTCAGAGAACTTATTGATTTCTGCCTTAATTTTATTTTTTACCCAGGAGTCACTCAAAAGCAGTTAAATTTTTATGAAATTGTGTGGTTTTGAGTGTTGCATTTACTGAGGAGTGTTTTGCCTCCAATTGTGAGGTCTATTTTAGAATAAGTGCCATGTGGCACTCAGAAGATACACTCTATTGATTTGGGGGTGGAGAGTTCTGTAGACCTCAATTAGGTTCACTTGATACAGAGCTGAGTTCAAGTCCTAAATATCCTTGTTAATTTTCTGTCTCATTGATCTAATATTGAGAGTGGGGTGTTAAAGTCTCCCACTATTAGTGTGCAGGAGTCTAAGTCTCTTTGTAGATCTCTAAGAACTACTTTTATGAATCTAGGTGTTCCTGTTTGGGTGCATATATATTACAATAGTTAGTTAGCTCTTTTTGGTGAATTGTTTCCTTTACCATTATATAATGCCCTTCTTTGTCTTTTTTGACCTTTGTTGATTAAAAGCCTGTTTTGTCAGAGACTAGTATTGCAACCCCTGCTTTGCTTGGTAAATTTTCCTCCATCCCTTTATTTTGAGCCTGTGTGTGTCTTTGCAGGTAAGATAGGTCTCCTGAATAAAGCACACTGATGGGTCTTGACTCCTTATCCAATTTGTCAGTCTGTGTCTTTTAACTGGGGTATTTAGCCCATTTACATTTAAGGCTACTATTGTTATGTGTGAATTTGATCCTGTCGTCATGCTGCTATTTGATTGTTTTGCACACTATTGATGCAGTTTCTTTGTAGAGTCATTGGTCTTTATATTTGGTGTGTTTTTGCAGTGGCTGGTACTGGTTTTACCTTTCCATATTTAGTGCATCTTTCAGGAGCTCTTTCAGGGTAGGTCTTGTGGTAACAAAATCCCTCAGCATGTGCTTGTTTTATTTCTCCTTTACTGATGAAGCTTAGTTTGGCTGGATATGAAATTCTGGGTTGGAAATTATTTTCTTTAAGAATGTTTAATATTGACCCCTAATCTCTTCTGACTTGCAGAGTTTCTGCTGAGAGAGGTCTGGTACGCTTCCCTTTGTAGGCAACCTGGTCTTTTTCTCTGACTGCCGTTAACAGTTTTTCCTTCATTTTGACCTTGGAGAATCTGATGATTACATGCAATAGAGTTGACCTTCTCATGGATTATCTTACTGGTATTCTCTCTATTTCCTGAATTTGCACATTGGCCTGTCTTGCCCGGTTGGAGAAATTCTCCTGGATGATATCCTGAAGTGTGTTTTCCAGCTTGTCTCCATTCTCTGTATCTCCTTTAGGCACTCCAGTCAATCGTAGGTTCAGTCTTTTTATGAAGTCCCATATTTCTTAGAGGCTTTGTTCATTCTTTTTCATCTGTTCTTGTCTACATGTCTTATTGCAGCAAGGTGGTCTTGAAACTCTGATATCCTTTCTTCTGCTTGGTCAGTTCAGCTCTTGATACTTGTGTATACTTCAATAAGTTCTCATGCTATGTTTTTCAGCTCCATCAGGTTGTTTATGTTCTTCTCTAAACAGGTTATTCCAGTTAGTAATTCTTCTAACCTTTTATCAACGTTCTTAGTGTCTTTGCATTGGGTTAGAACACGCTCCATTAGCTCATCACAGTTTTTTATTACCCATTTTCTGAAGCCTATTTCTGTCAATTCATCCATCTCATTCTCTGTCCAATTCTGTTCCTCAGTTTGGAGGACGGAGAGATGTGATTGGAGAAGAGGCACTCTGGCCTTTTGGATTTTCAGCATTTTTTCATTGATTCTTCCTCATCTCTGTGTCTGTCTAGTTTCAATCTTTGAGGCTGCTGATTCTTGGATGGGGTTTTTGTGGGGGCCTTTTATCATTGTTTTGATGCTGTAGTTCTCGCTTTCTGCTTGTTTGTTTTTCCATTAATAGTCAAGTCTCGATTCTGCAGGGCTGCTACAATTTGCTGGGGGTTCACTTCAGGCCATATTCATCTGATTCACTATTGGGCCTGTAGATGCCATTCAAGGAGGCTGGAGAGCAGCAAAGATGAGTGTCTCCTCCTTCTGGAATCTTTGATTTTGAGGGACACTAAACTGATGCCAGTAGGATTGCTCCTGTATAGGGTGTCTGACAATCCCTGTTGGAGGGTCTCAACCAGTTGGGTAACATGGGGATTAGGACCTGTTTAATGAAGAACTTTGTCCCTTGGTGGAGAGGATGCATTTTGCTGGGGGGAAACCCACTCATCTGGACTGCCTGGATTCCTCAGAACTACCAGGAGAGGCTAAGTCTGCTGGTCTGTAGAGACTGCGGCCACTCCTCTTTCTACGGGCTCAGGCCCAGGGAGATCTGAATTCTGTCCCTGAGCCTCTGACTGGAGTTTTTGGAGATCCTGCAGGGAAGCCCTGCCCACTAAGGATGGATGAGTCAGGGTTGGACCTGCAGAGGCACTCTGGCCACAGACTGCCACAGCTGGTATGTCGGGACAAGTCTTGGGACCAAGCTGTCCAGCGTCCCTGACTCCAGCTGGGAAAAAAAGCAGCTTGGAGCTATGGAGATGGGTGCTGCCCTTCTCCCACAGAGGGAGCATAGCGTGTTTGGCAGTTACAAGTAACAGTAATGGCTGCTGCCCCTCCCCCAAGGAGGTCAAATGGCTTAGACAGCAGGCAGCCTCAGACAGTCAGTGCTGATGGCCCCTCCCCACTGAGTTTGGTATTCAGCAGATTCCAGCTAAGATGCTATAAGAATCTATGCCTTCCAGGTTTGGGATGCTAGGCTTCGGTGGCATGGGTTTAGAGGTGGTATCTTCCAATCTGATTCCTGGGTTGCACAGTTCCTTGAAAAAAGCATTTTACCCAGCTGGGTAGAGGGCTCACCCACTGCTCTCTTGTCTATAGAGAGACAGTTTCCCTTTCCCATGTGGTTCTCAGGTTGGCTGCCTTACCACACTGATCTTCTCTCTGTGGGTCACGCCAGCCTTCTAAACAATTTTGATGGGAAAACCTGGATACCTTGGCTGCCGATGAAGGATTCACAGGCTTATCGTGTTTGTTTTTCAATGGGAGCTCCTATTGCTGCTTCTAGTTGGCCATTTTGGCCCCAACCCCAGAAAATTCTGAGAAATGTCTTATTAAAATTTAAGTATAGTAGACATTATGATTTTACTGCAGTAAATTATGAAAAAATATATGTGATGTAATAAATGATATATTAGATTTTGTACTGCATTATAAATTATACATAATTTTATAACAATATGAATTACATATGTATTTCTCTTTGCTGGCACTGAATACTGATCACAGAAGAATATAACCTCTACATTAATCCATATAATATATCTGCAACTAGATTTCGAGGAATAAAACATTTTTTTTTAGAAATTAAAGATTTTTAACCCAAAGAGTTTTATTATGTAAACAATTTACAACAGAATAGCTACAGACTCTAGAAAGATAAAATTTATAAAAGAGAAGTACAAGATGTATGGTAATCTTTGTGTTAATTGTGTGACTTTAGTGCAAGTCTCCAAAATCTACTAAAACCATCTTGAGTACAAATGAGCTTTCATGAAAATTAAAAAGGGATTTAAGTCTAATAAAAGCACCAGAACAGCTTCAGGAACCTTGGAAAAGATGTTTGGACTGGAAAGTTCACAAAAGAAGTCATAGCACCAGGTTACTGTTGCTATGCCCCAACTCCACCTCTTCCACGAATGTCAAGTATGGTTAAGTAAAAACATCCTGACAAAAAAAAGCTCCAGCAATGGGTATGGTTACTTAGTAAAACAGCTACTGGAATTTTGTACCACGGGATGTTATCAAGGTTTTGTCTGTGCTTTGTTTCTTGAGTCTATTAAATGTTTTGCCATATAGACAATGAAAACAATCCAGAGTTTACCTTTTCCTACATGGATACATGGACATAACAAATAATTTCTCTTTTGAAAAAAATAAAAGTGAAAAGTGTTCACAGGTAGATTAACTAAGATGCTTTGTTAAATGTCAAAAAGAACTAAAATTTATTATTGACGCTATTTGATCATAATGATAGTTAAAATCTCTTTTGGTTTAGCTAGTTATCCTTTAAATGACATCCTATAAAAAGTTATAATTTCAAACTTATGAAAAAGTTAACCAGATAAATATAGTTAAAATCTCTTTTGGTTTAGCTAGTTATCCTTTAAATGACATCCTATAAAAAGTTATAATTTCAAACTTATGAAAAAGTTAACCAGATAAATTCCCTAACTAATAAACTGAATATAACAGAATTAAATAATTTGACTATGGTCATCCAGCTACTTTATAAAAGAAACATTAACATGAGATGTATTGGTTTGGCTTGAAGTATATAATGTATGTGATTATTCACACATATCTTTATCTCTAACAGTTTTATTTCAATATTTACAGATATAAGCATCTACACAAAGATAATATTTTGTCTAGAATGTTTCATTTGACATGAACTTCTGTATAATTTCAGCGTCTCTTGCTGCTGTAAAGAACTGCAAAGACTGGGTAATTCATGAAGGAAAGAGGTTTACTTTACTCACAGTTTCACAAAGCTGAGAAGACCTTAAAAAACTTAACATTATTTTAAGTTTTTATATTTCTCGCATTTTAAGTTTTATATTTCTCGCATTTTATAAAATAGATTTCAAAGCAACAAAGATACAGTGGTATAAAGGATCAATGCTAATGATCCTAACACCCAGATACATAAGATTCATGAAGAGATTTAGACTCAACGAGACAGAAAATTAATAAGGATATCCAGGACTTGAATTCAGATCCGGAACAAGTAAACTTAATAAATATGTATAGCGCTCTCCACTTTAAATACACAAAATATACATTCTCCACTTTAAATACACAAAATATTGATCTGCCATTATTAATACCCATTTTTAGAATAAAGCAATATTCCTGTTCTCTCTCCCTGTTTTTTCCTTCTTTCTTCCTCTCCTTCTTTCTTTTTTTCTTTCAAAATATATATATATATATATATATATATATATATATATATATATATATATATATATATATTTTAAAAAAAAGGAATTTAGGTGCCTCTTAACATCAGCGGGTCGGTATAAACCCACGACAAGGATGGGGTCGGAGTGGAGCCCGATACCACCCTAAGCCATGTGAGGTCACCACGGACACACAGGTATGGGCCTTCTCAGACTCCATAGTTGTTCATTGTGGAGCCACAAATTGGAGATCCAGGAGCAGGCCCTTGGCCTCCTCATTCAATCTACACATGCACGTATACACTCATTCAGAGGCTAATACAGTTGTAAATTACCAGACAAATTCAGTGACCCGTGGTCCTATCCTCCAGCATCCTGGATTTTGGAGAAAAAAAAAGGAAGAACTTGCAGAGTGGACTTGGAGTCAGAAGGAGTCAGGGATAACACCAGGTTTGTGGTTGGGCGTCTGATATGCGGACACTCAGAAAAGGGGCCAGTCCCTGGGCTCATTTGGGAGCATCTTGGATTTGAGGGTCCTATGAAGAGCCATATGGCCAGTAATTGCTTTGCGAGTCTGGAGCCTGAGAGAGGGCAGTGCTGGAAATAGAGCGCTTGTGAATGGTAAATGAAAGGGGCAGGTCCAGGTGGGAGGAGCCTGAGGGAGTCGCTGACCAGTCACTGGCTAGGCCGCCGTGATTATCCAGGGCAACCCAGCAACTCTGTGTGGTAACTCCTCCTGTGGTTTTTTTTCTCTAGTCTGCATTCTCATGAGCATCAGATAATTTAATTCTCATATGTGGTAGAGGCTATGATTGTTTACCCCATACCTATTCTCTCCTCTCCGCCTTAACAGACCCCCCCCCCCAAAAAAAAAAACCTTAACAGTAATGGTGGAAGGTGAAAGGCAGGAAAGGCATCTTCTCCAAAGGGCGGCAGGAAAGACAAGTGTCAAGCCCCTTATAAAACCATCAGATCTCATGAGAACTCATTCACTATCATGAGAACAGCATGGGGTAACTGTCCCCATGATTCAATTACATTTTACCTTGTCCCTTTCACAATACGTGGAGATTATGGGAACTACAATTCAAGATGAGATTTGGTGGGGACACAGCCAAACCGTATCAATTTCTATTTGTCTATCAATTTCTATCATTTCCTAGTTTATTGTTATTATTGTCTATCAGTTTGCATCTATCTATTTATTATCTATCTCCCAACTTAATATATTCTGCCACCTTATTAGAGAAATAATAAGATATGGAATGCAATAATATAGATGATAAAATAGAAAATATATAAATATTATTTAGGAGAATATGGGAAATGAGGTAACTGTTACTTTCGAAAAATCTTAAAGTTGAGTTTGTTTTCATTCTTTTTTATGTGTATTGACATGAATATCATGCATGATTTTAAAATCATCACCTTTTATTTTCTTTTTTCAGCTATTCAATTTCTACTATATTAAAATTAGACTCCTCCTTCCTCTAAGGTAACCTATATTAACAATATTGAATGTATTCTAATAACCAACTTTGTATTCTACATTTTTCAGTGTTCAAATTATCCTATTCAAACAAAGAGGCATGATAGATATATACACACATACACATATATATTTATCTATAAACATATGGATATATGTATATAAATATATATATATATTATATATATATATATAATATATATACACCCACCCAGACACATATTTAATAGATTCTTGTTATATGTGAGAGTTATATTTTTATAAAGACACCACAGACACTAAAATAGTGAATACTAAACAATTGCTTTCAACTGAAATATAGAGTTAAATTCCTCTAAGCATCTGATAACAACATTTTTATTAACCACTCAATACATAACCTTGTTTTGTGTGTTTGTTTAAAGACATCTTATTTAACATATATTATTGTTTCATTAACATGGAACTTACAGCAAATAGCACTGCACCTCATGCCCAAGAAAGTCTTATTTAACACATTCCATAAGGCAAATCACAACCATCTCATATTTTGGCATTCTTAAAGAGACATTAGGCCGGGCGCGGTGGCTC
>CM052650.1:29447841-29474600 GCA_028533165.1 Leontopithecus rosalia | reverse complement strand
AAGAGCGAAACTCCGTCTCCAAAAAAAAAAAAAAAAAAAAAAAAACAGACATTAGCACTACATTTGGGTGCCATTTTAAACAGTGAAATTACCAAAAAAATACACGTGGCACTAGATAAACCATGATAAGTATACATGTTTACATTATGAGAGCTAAAACAAGAAAGCAGATTATTGTTCAACTTCAGGTGCATCAGACAAGTCAAAAACTTCACCACTCTGATCACAGCTGTGAAGGATTGTGAAAGTGACTTGAGTATCGATTTTGGGGTTAAAAATAAATTTTTGGAGGTCAATCTGCAGATATAAACTCCTCAGAAAGTGAGATTATCTGTATATGAATGACATACATACATATGTTTTCTGTTGCACAGACTTTTATGTGTAATTCTATACAGAGTTTATTGTCTTTATATTCTATAAAAATGGACACCACTAACCACATTAATTAGGAAGACTGTTGTTTGAAAATGTATACGTATATGTTAATACATTTTATATTTCTGGCAAGCAATAAGTGATATAGCTTTTAAAAATTTGTTAAAGATTTGCTATTCAAACAACATATATTAAGCTTAATTTTTAATTTCATAAAAAAATTTGAGAATTTTTTATATCCATTTGACTTTTGAATTCAATAGTCTCTATATATTTATTCAGGTTCTTAGAGCATATTATTCAACTTGACCTTTTATTTTTTCTAGCAATTTGTAAGTGGTCTCATATGACACTGACAATAGTCTTTGTCTATAATTTATGTGACCAATTTCTTTGATGTATGTTATATTTATTGATTTGGTTTTGATATATTGTCCCATGCAACTTTTATGTTTTCTAGATTTATCTGTACCAATGGGTTAAGAGAAAAAAAAAATCTGCACTCTTTAATTAAAGAATAGTCAAAGGGATGCCAGAAACTGAGAAAACATATATAAAATAATTCTGCTACAATTAAACTGCCCAAGGAAATATCTGGCTCCACCCATACTGACATACAAAAGATGAAGTGGAGAGCCTAGATTTCCACATTTAACAGACTATAATGAAGCACTTTCAGCCTTCAGCTAGGGTGGTAGGAGGAAAATCTAAACAGAGAGCCAGGACTTTTACCCTGTCTGACTACAGCTTCTCTTCTCTCTTAAATGCCTTCCTCTCCTAGTGAAACTGGGGACCAAGTGGGCACATGGACATTCATTCTCACCTTCAGTGGAGGAGGGATATGGGTTTCAAGAAATGGTACCAGAGCAATTTAACATAGAAGAAAAGAAGATAAAAGAGAAAGAGAAGGAGAAGAGAAGATAAAGAGTAAGAAGAAAGGAAATAGAAGAAGGAGGAAGAGAAGGAAGAAAGAAAAAGAATAATAATAAGTGGAGTACCTTGACTAAGTCTTGCTTTCACACATCCAAAATTTAACTCAGAATGAATCACAGACTTAAATACTGTAAGGCTTTCAGAAAAAAACATAGGATACCTATGTAATCTAGCACCAGTTAGAGAATGCTTTGACTGGATTCTGAAAGCACAATCCATAAAAAGAAATTTTGGTAAACTAAACTTCATTAAAATTGGAAACTTTTTCTATGTGAAAGAGCCTGCTAAAAGGATGAGAAAACAAGATACATACTGAGAGAGAATATTTGCAAAGTACCTATTTGACGCAGGGTTAGTACCTAGAGTATATAACAAACTTAAAAAGCTCAAAAATAAAGGAAGCTATCCATTAGCAAGTAAGCAAAAGGCCAGGAAAGGAAATTCACTGAAGAAACTATAGAAATACAGATTAACACCATAATAAGATATCACTACACATTTATCAGAATGACTAAAATAAAAAGGAAAATTGTGACAATATCAAACTCTAGAAAAGAGTGGGAAGAAACTGGAACGCCAACTTTGCTGGTAGAATGTTAAATAGTAAAGATATTCTTGAAAATTTCTGGGCAGTTTTGTTGTTGTTGCTTAAATAACAATACTCACACACAACCTGTAACTACAATAAAACTCAGAAATTTCACTCTTAATCATTTAACCCAGATAAGTGAAAATGTATGCTCACATAAAGTCCTGTACATGAAAATTCATAGGAGCTTTATTTGTGACAGGCTTAAATTGGAAGCAACTTAGTTGTCATTCAAAGGGTGAGTGTTTAAGCAAATTGTGGTACATCTATACCATGGAATAGTACAGAGCAATAAAAAGGAATGCACAATTGATACCCACAAGAAACTGAAGGGATCTCCAGAAAATTACACTAAGTGAAAAAAGCCAAGTGATTGCAATTATATAACTCTTGAAATGACCAAATTGTACACATAGAGAACAGATGAATAAAGGAGATGTTTATTCATTTCTGTTTTTTAAAAGACAGATGAAGCAAGATATCCCTCTCGATATCTAATCCCCAGTATTATGTTTATGTGAGTCTCTCCCCTCAAGTGGGAATGAGATCGTCGCTTGTTTGTAGCTAATACAGTACTCTGTAAATGATGGAATGCTGCTCTCTTAATGATGTCCTATTATCTAGCAGAGGAGAATAAACTTTCTATATGCAATTAAGACCCCTACTCGTTGAATTTAAATTGATCAAAAAAGAGCAGATGCTGGATAATTCCATGGCTGCGAGGAAATAAATTCTGCCAACAGCTTTGTGAGCTTGAAAGGAGCCCCAAGTCTCAGATGAGTTTATAGATGAGATTCAGCCTTGTGTTACCTGGATCAGAAGACCCAGTCAAGCTGTGTCCAGAATCCTGACTCTCTGAACCTCTGAGGGAGTAAATTTTTGTTGCTTAAAAGTGTTAAATTCATGGTAAATTATAATGCAGTAACATAAAAGTAATACAGTAATGTCTTAGTTTATTTGGGCAGCTGTAGTAAAATACCATAAACGGTGTGGCTGATAAACAAAAGAAATGCATTTCTTACAATTCTGAAAGGTGGGACCTTAATGACCAAGGCACAGGCAGATTGAGTGTATGGGGAGCACTTGTTTCATGGGCCACAGATGGCACCTTCTCACTTTATTCTCACAGAGTGGGGGAGACAACCTGCTTCAGGGCTGTTTTACAAGGGCATTAATTCCATTCCTGAGGGCTCCTCCCTCATTATCTTATCTTCTTCCAAGGATCCCACCTTTTTAAAATTTTTATTTATTTTTATTTTTTTCTATTAATTTTTTATTGCATTTTAGGTTTGGGGGTACATGTGCAGAACATGTAAGATAGTTGCATAGGTACACACGTGGCAGTGTGTTTTGCTGCCTTCCTCCCCTTCACCCACATTTGGCATTTCTCCCCATGCTATCCCTCCCCAGCTCCTCCCTGCCCGCTGTCCTACCCCTATTCCCCGCAATAGATCCCAGTGTGTAGTGCTCCCTTCCCTGTGTCCATGTGTTCTCATTGTTCATCACCTGCTTATGAGTGAGAATATGTGGTATTTCATTTTCCGTTCTTGTGTCAGTTTGCTGATAATGATGTTCTCCAGATTCATCCCACCTTTTAATAATATTACACTATAGATTAGTTTTCAGCATATGAATTTTGGAAAAATATTCAGTCCTTAGCAAATACTAAATATTTATTGTTGATAATTGCTTTCTTTATCTTTTTTTAACCCGAGTTCTTTTTCTGAGTTTAGCTTTATTATATATTTGTTAAATGTTTTTTTTTAATGTTTTCCTCAGTTTGAATTGAAGATACACACTTTGGATTTCTTGCATATTCTTAAATATCTTTCACCTCCATAGGTGATAGATTTCTAGACTACATAACGGATTCTTGAGTTGAAGTTCATTCATTTAAGAAGTCTGACTGGATTTACCTAATGCTTTTCCATTTTTCAGGAGCATTTAATCAACCTGTCATTTAAGAAATACTTATTGACCTGATAATTTCTAAATATATGTTATTTATTTATTTAATTAATGTCTCTTCTCCCTTATTCCATTCCTCTTCCTAAAGCATCTATATTTCGCCTCAACAATTCAAATAAGGATATTGTCTTCTCAGCTGAGTCTATTGTTTCAGATACGTTCAAGGAAGGCAGAATTAAATTGAGAATGTGAACCAGGAAGCCAAGACACTGAAAAAATAAAGCAGATTTAAAAACAATATCAAGACACATGGAACAGACAGAAAGAAAACAGTTTAATATACTTCTGACATTTATTGGAAACAGCATTGCCAAGGAAACCATGAATTTGAGCTTAAAAAGTTTTTGATTGCAACTAACTTCCAGAAAAATTATCAGACAACCAAACTTTTACTACCAAACAGTGGACTGTAAAAATTCTGCAAATCCCAGAAGAGCTGTGCAATACTTCCCACATATTGCTTCAGATTTAGCCATGGAAAGTCATAGTCAAGGAAGAATCTCCCAAAACTGGGACCATGAAATTCATGGACAAGCTGGTTCCCTCTATCGGGTAGATTCAGGCTCTAGTAAAGAAATTCCCTCCTCTGCCAAGGCGGGAGGTCATCACAATAACTATCTAAGCAGGGTTCAATTATTCCTAAAAACCAGGGACTGCTGGGTGTTTCCCATTTTAATTAAAAACAATGTTTTATAATCCTCTGGATATATACCCAGTAATGGGATTGCTGGGTCAAATGGAATTTCTATTTCTAGTTCCTTGAGGAATCATGCACATAAATGTTCATTGCAGCACAGTTTACAATAGCAAAGACCTGGAACCAACCCAAATGCCCATTGATGATAGACTGGACAGGGAAAATGTGGCACACATATACCATGGAGTATTATGCAGCCGTCAAAAACGATGAGTTCGTGTCCTTTGTAGGGACATGGATGAACCTGGAAACCATCATTCTCAGCAAACTGACACAAAAGCAGAAAATCAAACATGGCATGTTCTCACTCATGGCAGGTGTTGAACAATGAGAACACATGGACACAGGGAGGGGAGCACTATACACTGGGGTTTGTTGGGGGGCATGGGGAGAGACCGTGCCAGGGGGGAATGGGGAGGGATAGCATGGGGAGAAATGCCAGATATAGGTGATGGGGAGGAAGGCAGCAAATCACACTGCCACATGTATACCTATGCAACAATCTTGCATGTTCTTCACATGTATCCCAAAACCTAAAATGCAATAAAAAAAGAAAGAAAAAGAGAACACAATGTTTTGAATGGGAGTATTGTGGATATCATGTCCCTGTTCTAACACTGAATATTGCACATGTGTGTATGTGTGTTTATATGTCAGTGTATAAGTGTAAAAGAAAGGAAGAATTTCATTTAGAGTATAGATAAATTTGTTTTAGAACAAAGGAAGAAAAGTATGTATACAAAATTGCTATAGGGCAACAATACGTCTTGTTCTTATTCTATGGATGATAAAGAATCATAGATTTTGCAGGACTGTGATATGATCAGATCTGACCTTTGGGTTGAAGATTTATTTAGAAGCTGTGTGCACTAGATATGAGTGGGATAAGCCTGGAGACGGACTGTGAGCTAGCTGACCTTTAGGGCAAAGTGTTAGTTATGTATCTTAATTTCTAGTCTTTCCCAATAAATAGTTAAAGATGACCTAAAACTATGTATTCTGTGAGAGAAATCTAGAGTAATATGTATCTAGTGTATGTGTTCTCTTAGCATAGAACTGTTGCTTCCCTTTATGTCGTTTTCAAATTATTTAACTTGTACTTGAACGTCTATAGTTTTATCTCATCACCCACAAAGTACATAGGATATGTACATTTTCATTTTCTGGCTCTATCTACGTTTAATAGTACTTTTTAAAGAAAAAATATATTTTATTTTTAATTATTTATTTTATATATTTTTATTTCAATAGGTTCTTGGGGAACAGGCGGTTTTTGGTTACAAGGATAGGTTCTTTAGCATTGGTTTCTGATATTTTAATGCACCCATCACCCGAGCAGTGTGCACTTAGGCTGAAATAGCCCCCTCTCATTTATATTTTTGCATTTTGTGGAATTTATAACTCATTCTTTCCTTATTTTTCTCATTTTATAAATGACAATAATTTCTTTCAATTTTTGAATTATTATTATCGGAAAAATGATAATACTTCTATTCTTCCACAGGTAGAGAATTACATCTTGGAATGAATATGGATGTTGTTGTTTGTCTTTGTTCTACTTATCTATTCTTCATTAAAAACCTTCTTCAAACTCAGTGATTTAAAACAACTACGTTTTGTAGCTCATAATTTGGGAGCCAGGAATTCAGGCAGAGTTCAGCTGGGTGAATCTTCTGTTGCATATGGTGTAGACTGTGTTATGTAGCTAAAGACTAGGCTACACTGTAGGTGCTGAGACAGCTCCACAAACATGCCTGGTAACTTGCAGACAGAGTAGGAAAGCTGGTATCAGCCAGGTGCCTCTTCTTTTAGGTCTCAGGGCCTCTCTAAATGTTCTCTCCAGCAGGAAAACTGGTTAAGTAAAATGCTCAGCTTTCCAAGAACAGGTATTTCAAGAGCAGGGAATAATAGTAGCTCTTGTAATCAAGGCCTAAACACTGGCAAAGCATCACTTTCACTGGCTAAAAAAAGTCAGGGAAACCAGATTCATGGTGAAAGGAAATGGACTTCACCTCCCAGTAAGAGGCATAGAAAAGAATTTGTGGCATCTTTATCTGTGTCAGAACCATTAGTTCATGTCTTCAACAGCTAGCTTTTGACATTGAGAGACCAGCTTATAGTTGCTTAATTCATAAAAGAATATAATTTACCCTTGAAATTGAACTTTGGCAAGAGTTAAATCACAACAGCATATCACCTTTCCCAGAGAAAACGCTCATCATATCTCGTTTTCTTCTCGTTGTCTTCACTCTATCCTATGCAATCATTATCTTAACTTGATTATTTTATTTGCCTTTTCTGAATTTCTTCAATTATATAAAACATTTATGTTATTAATGAAAAGTGTTTTCTGTTTCTATTCTTGTGATGATATAGTCTTAGATTGTAAGTAGACATTTGTCCAGAGATTACTGAAATAAGAAAATCTCCTTTGACATATATGGCCCAAATAATTTTTAAATTAAACAAAAGTATCTATCCCAAGATTAAAAAGCAGTTATGATGCTTTACATTTTTGTCTGCTGGAGTAAATCTAGTTATGGAACAAGGCAATTCTTTTAAGTAATGGGAAATTGAATTATCTACTATGCCCTCTGAAATGCAAATATTAATGGCAATCAGACATTTTCTAAGCCTAACTTATTAAAAAACATTTAATGACAATAATTCAAATAGGTATATAGCAGATATAAACCACACAGAAATATCTGGAATCAAAGAAAAATATATATCATATGTCATCTAAAATAGGCAATGTGCCTTTAAATATATTAATTCTAGTTGACATGAAAATTGAAAAGTTCATGTAATACAGTGAGTTGAGATGAGAGCTGTTATATTCTCTCATACATTCTTCCTAACAAGCTTAGAGGAAATTAAATTTACAAGACAAGCTTTCCATCTATGAGTTTATAATTCTGCTATACAATTAAGATTGCATATATCGTCTCCCTTATTAAATCCTGCAAATGTGCCCAGAGGCTACTGCAAAGGGAATATCCACAAAATGAGATCAAGAAATACATAAATAAGAAATGTGAGTTTAGTATTCATTACTCATGATTTCCAAAGTATGCATGGAGAATGAGCAGAACACTTATATTCATTCTGCTTTACTAATATTGACGTAGTAGAATATTTTCAATACAACATTGTGATGGTAGGGACTGTGGGCAAAAAAGAACTTAGAGGTTGCTGGCCCAGGACTCATTTTACAGATGAAAAATGAATAAAAACAAAAACAAGCAAACAAAATCCAGATAATCAGAAAAAGAAAACTACCATCCTCAAATTTAAAAACTTAGTAAATGACAGAGCTGAAACTTTAATCTGATTATATGTTTTTTTGAATTATCTTTACTAATGCGTTGCTAATTGTTACTCTAAAATTTATTAACACAATAGCATACATTCTAATATTATAAACTGCTTTTAATCTACTCTGATTATTCAACTGATAATGTGATAACCTGTATTGTCATGAGAACTAAGGTTTCTCTACATATTATATATATATATATATATATATATATATAAATCTATTTTTTCTCCCATAATTAATAATGATGAAATTACATTATTCAAATAACAACTTATCATTTGATTTTTTAAAAACTTAAAAGTAAACACTTAAATACTTTAACTTTCAACTGGATTAAAAATGAAACAATGATCTCAGAATTCTCAGAGCCACAGAATAAAATCAGAAGCATGTGTTTTTTGAAAATTTTAAAAATGAGCGCTAATTATATTCTATTTTCATATATTGTGATTAAACACACAGGATTATAAATACGACAAACTTGAATTATAATCCCCTTTCCTCCTCATAATAAAATGATGCCAAACATTTATTCTAGTTAATTCTCTGTTTCATTATGTAATTACATAGTGTGTGTGTGTGTGTGTGTGTGTGTGTGTGTGTGTGTGTCAGAGAAAGATAGACAGAGACAAAAATAAGGAAAGAGACAGGGACAAAGACAGAGATACAGATAATGGGACTGATTGCTCAGTGATCAGTACCCACTAAGTTTTGAGCAGGCAGCATGCCATAATGGCTTAATGTTTGGTTAGGGTTTTGCAGTCTGCAGTTCTAATCTTGTCTTCATTGCGCGGGACTACAGTACAATCTTAGGAGGAAAAAAATCAATTTTTGAGTCTGTTTCCTTGTGGAGATAATTTTAGTGCATATCTCTTTGGTTTTTACAAGGATTACAAGTGAGTTTCTCATTTAAGATGCACTCAAAACAGTTAATGTACTATCTGGTAAACAAGGAGTATATCAGAGCCAAAACTCTCAACATGCATTAAAGATACTCAAATGCTTTCTTAATTATTATTTTTGCTCAAAAATACTGTATTTTTTCCATAAGGGACTAACCATTTATCTTATCAAAAAGTCCAATTTTAGAATGTTTATTACTATTAATAATTATCTGGGTATGGAATTTTAGCCATATTCCAAAAATAGTATTTAAATTTATACTAAATTTAAATTTAGTCCTGTCTGGTTCAAATGCAATATTTTTACTAAGTATAATGCATTATGATTATAGTTTATTTGCAGAGAACATTAAGATGTTCACATTGAACATGCCCAGAAATTTTTGCTTTAACTACAGAATTTAGTTCAGTTTTTAGAAAGATGATAACATTGAAATATTATAGATATTAGGAAAATATATAAAATTATGGATTTAGTATATGAAGATTCAGCTTACTTGGCCCCCTGAAATTGTGATAAATACTGCAAAGATGGAGAGCACACATAGTCACCCATCCAGCAAACATGAATCAATGCCTACTATGTTCTAGGCAGTTTTCCCAACACCAAAAAATAAGAATGAATAAGACACAGCCCCTGTTCCAACATTCCTTTCAGATTTTTGAAGGAAATCAACATAGAAATGGGTATGATGGGAACTTGAATAATGAGCATATACCATGTAAAATGTCTTTCTGAGGTCCACTTTGCCAACTTTGAGCAAGCAGGACGAAGACTTGACTTTGAAACTTCAGTCATTTTGAGAAGTGGCCCTTGACAGATTGACTCTGGGCACATCATATGGCATCATACGGATAGAGAGGAACTTACTCAAGAACAGTGGGGCCACAACGACTCAGAGATTAACAGTAAAGACAGTTTCTCATCTTTGTCTAGGAGCTTTCCTCTGCCTTTGGTGGGACCAGCCTAGGTAAAATGGTAATCTGCAGTTCCCACTGAAAATACCAGGGTTCTAGCCTCATTTTGTCACTACTTAGTAATAAGCATGCACATATTCCTTAAGTTACATGTAAAGAGCCTTTTGCATTGTCTTCCTTGTAATTATTCTGTATGTAGTATTGATAATAACTAATTTTCATGTCTTGAATTATTATTTGTTTTGCTTCAAATTTAAAAAAAAAACACCTAAAGAATTAATGAAGTTGTCAATAAGATTAAATAAGTAGCACTTTTACTTTTACAGGCTTTCTAGAAATAAAATGTTTCTATATATCACATTCAAATAAAAGCAATATTATTTTCCCTATCTTAGATATGAAGAAACTAAAACTAAGAGAAGTTCAACTTCCTCATTCCAGTATTATATCTAGTTATATCTTTGATGTAAAAAAAAAGAATTTAAACCATATTCTGTGTTTCAGCACATTTTGTCAACTAAGGATAAGAAAGTTTGAGAATGTTTACATGCCATTTTTCTATATAGTTTTTATTCATTCTGTTAAAGCCCGCCACTAACAAAAGAACAAAAATGGCCTCTTTATGGCTGAGATCTCAAAGTTAAAACAAAATTAGGTGGCCATGCCTGGGTGAGGGAGCAGCCAGGTACTCTTTGTTCTTAGAAAGATTTTGCAGAAGTATCACAGGACCGAACTTTCTACAATCAAGGCAAATCAGTTCTGTGGCTGGTGCTGAATAGGATATACTGCAGCTGAATATTCCCCAAATGATCACCAACAGAACACTTGGTGCCAACTGACCAACCACGTGGAACCGACCAAATAAGAGAGACTAATGATTTGGAGCTTAAAGGCCATCCAGTCAAGACCCTGTTCCCCACCCGCTACCTATCCTGCCCTGCCCTGAAGTTCTTCCTTTTATAATCTCCAACTCTCTACCGTCCAACCCCTTCAAAGCATGATTTCATTTTACACTGGAGGCCGCGTCTCCCCAATCTGCAGATTGTTTTTATATAGGAAGAAAACTCTCCATTTTTTTCCCCACAGATGTCATGATCTTTTGATAACAATTCTTTCTTTCGCTATAATTTGGGGTGTGGGGAGGGGGACCAGATGACAAACATAACAAACAAAATAGCTAGTAAGTTAGGTAGAGATACTTGCTAAGGAGAAAAAGTAAATAAAGGAGGAAAAAAGAACAAGTTATGGTGTGGGTGGGTTTCAATGATACAAAAGATGACCAGAAAAAGTTTCACTCATCAAGGTGATATTTGAGAACTACAAAAGTGAGGAGTGGGCCAGGAACACTCTAATCACGAAGCCCCAGAAGTAAGAGTGTGCCAGTTGTTTTTAAGGAATAGCAAAGTAAACAGAAACAGAAAGAATAAATTTGAAGGAGAGAAAAATAAGAGATGAAGTTAGAAAGTTAACAAACGAGGAGGAGGTTGATATTGTTAGGCCTTGGATTTTTCTTCTTTTTTTTTCCTGTGTAAAATTGGAAAACAGTGTAAGACTTTGAATTTATAGCATAATCTTGCAATGTTATGTATAAAGGCTAGTCATTAGACAATGAAAGAGCAAAAGAAGGAACAGAAAGCTGGTTGAGAATGCAAACCAAAAATAAAAGTCTAAGTCCCTTAACCATGGATGGATCCCTGTCTACGTAAGAGCATTTCAAAATCAATCTGAAAATCTAGGTCCGGCCATGATGGGAAGTAGGGAGTAGGACACGCCTCACTATGTACCCTCCTCTCACTGAAATTCAGGCAGAACTGACTGGTATTAACATACCAGTCAGACAAAAGAGACTTAAGACAGACAAAACAGACTCTTGTGTAACAGTAATACACCAAATTCCAACCTGACTCTAGTATAGATTGCCGGCCCTGAAAGACATTGAAGTATTTTTCCTCAAAATATATTTCTTTAACAAATTTTGAAATTACCCTAGAAGGCTATCTTGTAGGGAAAATTGAAACATCTTTGCAAAGATTATAACTGAGAAAATCATTACAATGTAAGAGATCTGAGGTAACTGAATCCACCTTGCTTCTAATCTCCAAGCTGTCCTTGTTTACTCCTGGAAATAGTCCAAACTAACTTTAGGAGGAACTTAGTTTGTAGTTTAACTTTACAACAAGGATAACAACCCTTTCCCAAAACAAACCCCATTCCTTCCTGGGGACTAAGTGGCCTTTGTGGGACTAACAAATTAGCAACATGATTAGAAATGGTTTAGGAGACATGCAGCTGCAGGCTGTGGGTTTCTGAACCTCCTCAAATTGCTCCTGAGGATAACATCACTATTGTAAAACCTAAGATAACTGCTTGAGATATTTTACAAGCCCTGTATGTGATGGGTCATCCAGCACCACTAAGATCAAAAACTGGCTCACCTGGTATTATGGGCTCCACCCGGTAACTGATTCAGCACAAGAGGACAGCATCAACTCCCTATGATTTCATCTCCAATCTGACCAATGAGTACTCCCTACTTTCCAATCCACTGCTCACCAAATTGTCCTTAAAAACCTCTGGTCTCCAAGTTTTGGGGAGACTAATTTGAGTACTAATAAAACCCCAGTCTCCCATACAGCTAGCTTCAGCTGTGTCTAGGCAGCAGGCAATGAGAACCCAGTGAATGGTTACAAAATCTCAATTGTGTAGAGAATCCTCTTCCCTTTTCAGGTTTTTCCCTGACTCAAGAGAGAATTAACTAAGAATCTGGCACCATTTTATACCTGATAAGAGCTCTGAAGCCTGCGTCCTGGAGGCTTCATCTGAGTAATAAAAACTTGGTTTCCACAACGTCTTATCTTAACCCAGATATTCCTTTCTACTGATTTCAGGTCTTAAAGTAATAACTCTTTCAACAAATGGCCAGTCACACAATCTTTAAGTTCACCTATGACCTGGAAGCCTCCACTTCAAATTGTACCACATTTCCCATCTGAGCCAATACAGTATGCATGTCTTATATCTCTCTACAATGTGTAAACCAAGTTATAACCTGACCAACTTGGGCACATGTTCTCAGGATCTCCTGGGGCTGTGTCATGGGGCACTGGTCATATGTATTTGGCTCAAAATAAATGTCTCCAAGTATTAAACACAAATAAAAGCGCTGAAATTCTCTAGAGAGGAAAAAGGGAAAATGGTTTTAGCAGGCTTAAAATAATTTAAGCCATATAGTTTTGCTATAAGAAGCAGTTGGGACATGAATAAAGTTTAACTGTGAAGGTTATAAACCACTCCTATGGCTTGCCTGACTAGACTAAACATACTCATGACCATTTACATCCACACTTGTTTGAAAATGTAAGATGTTTAACATAATGTGAAAAACAATATAATGCAATCCTGCTACTTTATGTGAAATGACACTTTCTTGTTGACTTAACATCTTGACATGAAGCAATGGATTCTCTGTTCAGGCTCTACACCTGTGTCAAGAGACTGAGAGTGGAGATTTTACAGGTCATAGTCTGCTTGATTCACCTAGCACGTTTTTCTCCAGTGGACTAGTTCCGAATCTTATTTTCTTCTCTCTTGATTATTGCAACAAATTATAAGCTTGTCATCTGACCTTCACCCCAATTTCAATTATTCAAACAACTGCTGGAATAATTCTCTTAAATAAAGGTCTAAATAAATTAATTACCTACCGAAAGACATTCCTTTCTATTGCTTCCAGGTCTTTTGATAACTACTCTTTCAACCAGTTGTCACCTCCTTCAAGATGTCCAGCCTTTCCAGACTGAACCAATATACATCTTACACGTATTGATCCATGTCTTATGTTTCCCTGAAATGTATGAAACTAAACTGTAGCCCAACCAACCTGGGCACATGTTATCACTCTCCTGGAACCGTGTCAGGGTTATAGTCCTTACAATTGGCTCAGAGTAAATCTCTTCAAACATTTTACAGAGTTTGACCCTTTTTGTTCACAGGAAGCTAATGCAAGAATCAAGGCAATGGATGATGGTGATTTGAATTAAGGTGGTCAAATTTGGTATATTGTTGGAAGTCAAAGCAAAATAAAGTTTTTGATTGGTCAGCTTCGTGGCAAGAAAAAAAAATAGAGATAAAGACTGACTTTAGGGTTTGGCACCTGGTCATCTTCAAGAATGGTATAACCATTTCATGGGTAATGAAATGGGAAGAAATGATTCAGGGCAAAGATCAGGAACTGAGTTGAGTTTGGGGATTATTAAATAGGAGCTGATATTAGGTACTTAAGTATGTATGTGTGTATGTGTTTGTATGTGTAAATCAAAATAGCTTACCACAAAAATCTATTTCTTTGACATATTTTGAGATAGCTCTTCAGAAAGGAAGAAAACCGAAGTAACCCAGCAATGTTGTCTTTTGTTTGGGAGGTTTATGCCTATGGAGAATCGGCCTTGATGCAGCCAGGCTTTTCCTTTTCCTGATCTAGGAAGGATTAACTAAGAGTCAGACACCTTTAAAGCTCTGAAAGAAACATTTATCATCTATGCTTTTTGAGGGCCGATACCTATGAAGTTTTATTTATGTAACGAGACCATGTTTGCTAGCCAGGCCTCCTCCTTTTTATCTCCCATAGCCTGTCTTGTGACTGTAACCTGATTTGCCACCATGCTGTGATTAACCTGATTTTTAATATGCTATGACTCCCCATTCTTTCTGTAGCCCCTAGATGGTAGCAAAGCTTCTGCACCCCATGGGAACGGTAATTACTCTGTGGTTCTTCCTGGTTTGATATTAATAAATTTGTATGCCTTTTCCCCATATAAATCTGCCTTTTGTGAAACTTCAGGGGCAAAGGTAAAGCTGTCCCTTGGCTCTGGCAGTTTATATATATACTCTTCTGAAACAAAAATCAATGATACAGAGGAAAGAGAAACAGAATTGCTGGTGCGGTATTTTTGAGAGATGGTGTGCTCTAGTATACAAATTGATAGTTTGGCTTTCGCTAGTTTTTCATCCATTAGATTAGAACAGCAATTATGTGAGTATACAGTCACAAATGTAAGTAGGTAGAAGTTATTTCCTAGTTGTTTTAATTTTGTCACTGAAATAGGAAGTAGAGTTACCAGATAAGAGTGAAGATGAGGGATTTGATATTGAGGAGAATAAAAAACTCAGAAGATAGATGCTTAAGAAATTTGGAGAGTGAACGTGTTAAGGAACAACTGTATTCTTACTGTGCGATGATGGTAAGCACCTTTCTGAGGTAGATAAACCTGAGTGTACAGTGAGATTAGTTGCATACCTATGGAAAGGGGATTAGTGGATAGTCAGATTTAAACAGCTTGGGATTTGACCATATGAACACAGCACCGTTTGGAAGAAGCCGAAGAAGGTTTCATATACAAAATAATATTTTAAAATACTGTGAAATTGAAATATTATTTTAATAATTTTTCTATTTATATGCTCCAGGGATTAGGACATGAACATACTGACAGATAAAGTAGGATTTTTTTTTCAGTGGAGGTAATGTTTTGTGGTGATGCTACCAGTGGTGAATCCTCACAGGTCTGCAGCAACCTCAGTTCTTATCTCCTCAGAAGAAAGAATTCAACTGTGCTAAAAAAGGCAGAAGAGACAGAGGCAAGTTTTAGAGCAGGAGTGAAAGTTTATTAGGAAGTTTTAAAACAGGAAAGAAAGCAAGGAAAGTACACTTGGAAGAGACCCAGGCAGGCGATCTGAAGGACAAGTGTGGGACGGCACTTTTGACTTGGGTTTTATATGTTGCTATACTTCCAGGGTCTTGCGTCCCTTCTTCCATGATTCTTCCCTGGGGCTGGGCTGTCTACATGCATGGTATCTTGCTAGTACTTGGGAGGTAAACATGCATAGTGTGTTTACTGGAGTTGTATACATGCTCACCTGTGGCATTCTTCCCTTTCAAGTAGAATGCTCCAGAAAGGTCATGCACTAGTTAAATTCCACCATTTTGCCTCTCAATGCATATGCTTGGGCTCCTTTGGGAAACTCCTGAGATCTTATCAGGAAGCAATTGATCACCAATGCCAGGTTTTTTTCTTACCTATTGGGAAACTGCCTTTCCCTAGGCAGTTCTGGGGAACTGTCTGGGGAATAATTGGTTTCACTGTCTGAAACCAATTATTCTAGAAAGTCAGTGCAATGACTGCCTTATCATCAGGCGATGGTCCTGAGTTTCCTGGTGGGGTGTAGGGGCCCTCTCTTGCCCTGTTCATGTCTGTCTAGCTATCCTCTGAAACAGTGATGGAATTTACAGTTGAGTGGGAGAGAGTAGTATATAATTTCCATTAATTTATGTGTCGTCTAGTCATGTGCCAGAGCATTTGTATATTTTACTGTTTCAGGATTTAAAAATATGGTGAACATTGACTGAAGTGCTACATTAATGAGCAAATGTGGTAACTCACCAATAATTTGAAGAATATTATATAATACCTGAACGTGAACAACTGCTTAAGGTAACAAAGTCATAGTCAATTTCATTAGACATTTCTTTAAGGCATAACCAATGAAGGTTCTATTATTTCTTCTTTTGGAGAGAACTCAGAACACCTAAGTGCAATGAAGTAGCTCATTTTAGAGCACTGTAAATGACACCCATCACACTGAGGAGTGAGATGCTAAGGGAAGTCCCACCTGAAGACTAGCTGAATGTAGTAAGGGAAGGATGCCACCACATCATGGTAGAGACTACATTTCATCAGGGTGCCTCATTTATGCAAAAGGAAATTCTTATGTGAGAACATGTAGCTGAGCCTATCTTTAAAAATCATAAGATGTTTGTTTTACTTGTATCTATTTCTCTTTGTCCTTTTCTTCCTCCATGCATGCATGATTACTTGAATTTAGTCATTTATGTAGAGGGTGGTCACCGTCACTAATAATGGATTAATTTCATATCCTTACCCTGAAGGCTGCCCACAAGACTAGTGAACTTGTTTTTCTTTCAAAGAACAATAATCCTTACATCATGCAAATCTCCTTGATCATTTATTTCCAGACCTAGTGGATCAGCCCTTGCCACACCTTAAACCAGACTGTTTACAGATGGAAGCAGCTTCATAGATCATGCATGATATTGTGGTGGATACACAGCCACAGTCTCAAGGTACTGTGGAAGCCAAAGCCTTACTTCCAGGTACTGTAGCTCCAGTGGCCAATCTCATTGCCCTTATGCATAACCTCGAATTGGGTAAGGAAAGTGTAAGATTTATTGCCAAGGTAAAATGAGAAAACTGAGGCAGATATGGAAAAAAAGATGAGAAGCCAATTTATTCAGCTCCTGGGCAACCTCAGTGGTCCAAGTGGGGCCAGAGAAGTCGTGCCTGGCTGTTCAGGGCGTGGGGTTTTATGGGGTGTGCAGGCAATTGATTGGTTACTGGGAAACAAAGAGAAGGCATTTCTATTGGCTGTTGAGGAGTAAGAAGTACATTAAACTAGCTACCATTGGTAGGTGGGTGGGACTTTGAGTAAGTGGGCCTTGATTGACTACTGGGGAAACAAAGAGAAGGCATTTCTATTGGCTGTTGAGGAGCAGGAAGTACATGGAGTTAAAGTAGAAAGTACATGAAAGTAGCCGCCATTGGTAGGCGGGACCTTGAGTAAGTGGGCCTTGATTGACTACTGGGGAAACAAAGGGAAGGCATTTCTATTGGCTGTTGAGGAGCAGGAAGTACATGGAGTTGAAGTAGGAAGTACATGAAAATAGCTGCTGTTGGTAGGTGGGACCTTGGGTACTCGGGCCTGTCTGGTCCTTCAGGGCTGTTGCTGGTTAGGGAATGGTGGAGCTTCTTTTAAAAAAATTTCTTTGCTGGGTTTTTTAACAGCGGGCTGGAGGTTGGATGCATAATTCAGTGCTGAATGTGTGGGCTTGGGCATGGTATGCAAAGGCGGGTACAGGGAAGCTTTGTGGGGAAGCCAGGTAATGAGCTCAGGTGATGACACAGTTATCAGGCGCAGAGTGTGATGAATGTGTCCATTTGACTCCCGGCAAGGCAACCGGCCTTACAGATAGCATCTTGAATATTTATACAGGCTCTAAATATGCTTTCTTAGTGACACACACCTATGGGTCTATGTGGAAGGAAGAGGCTTTTGGCTAACCATAATAAATCAAACGTGCCTCCGATATTTCGGCTTTCTTAGAATCTGTTAAAGCCCCTAAGTGGCAGCTACCATCTACTGTGCTGGTCATAAAAAATGAGACTCCCAAATAGTCAAGGGCAATCAACTTACTGACCTGGCAGCCAAGCAGGCTGCAAGAACATTGGACTTTGAGATGATCTTATCCCTGTTGATACCTCTGGTTGATCTTAGTTTCAATCTTACTATAGTGAGGGAGATTTAAAGAAGTCAAGGAATGGAGATTCACATCCCAGTCCCAGCCTATACAGACTAGAAGTGTAATTTGGAAGGTATTATATTGATTTCTGGAGCCCTCCTTAAAGATACAGTGAGCCAGTTTCATCAAAGCACCCATTAGGGAAGAGGAGCAACCCTGCAGTGACTATGTGAGTATTTGATTGGCCCCAGTATGCAATGGGTCACTTAAAATACAATCCATCAAGGCAGGTTTTGTGCTCAAAACCACCCTAAAATTTGACCCCCACACCCTGTTCAGGGGTTACAACATTAAGCAAATTCTCCACACAAAGACTGACCAGTAGATTTCATCATGATGTGGCAAGTGCCCATAGGCTACACATCTTTTGGTTTTTGTAGACACATTTACAGGATGGGTGGCGGTGTAACTTAGCCAAACAGAGAGGGCCTCCAAAGTGGCCTGCACTTTATTCAAAGAAATAATTCCCAGTTATGGACTTCCTTTGACAATTCAGGGTGAAAATGGAGTGGCATTCATCTCTTGGGTAGTACAGTGTCTCAAGTCTTAGACATTGAATGGAAACTTCAAGCAGTGTGGTAAGCATAATCCAAAGAAAAGCCCGATAAATGAATCAAACTATAAAAAGAAAAATTGCTAAACTTAGGAAACTAATCTACGTTGAGACAAAAGACTGCCCTCTGCCTTATTGAGAATTTGGGTTGCTTCCTGAAGCAGGCTCCAACTGAGCTCTTTCAAAATTATGAATGGGAGACCCTTCCTGGCCATTTCTGGTTTACACGTGGGAGATTAAATCTCAGAAAAGGAAGGAGGTATTATTCTTTATTTAAAATTATTTAATGAAACACAACCTGTGTCCATGAGTTTGCTTCTAACGGTTTAGCCTTTCCCATGGGCATCCACTTAATCCCTTCCAGGATGAAGACTCTCCTATTTAAGACATGGGGAAACTGGACCAGATCATCAACTAGTCCCTCAACGGTTAAGACCCTGTGAGGTTCTTCTGACTATTCATTCATGTGTCAAGTTGGCCAGAGTTAAACCATAGATATATTCTACCTGGATAAAAATTGCCCCTCCTCAGCCTGGTCTATTTGGTAATGGACCTGAATGAACCTGAGAAACAACTGAAAATCTGAAACTGATTTTTAAGAAAATTCTACACAGAGAAGTAAAATGTTTTGTCATTTAATCATGAGATTCTTGCTAATGCCCACATAGGATGAGGGTGTTGGTTGAAACCAATCATTTCCTACCATGGGAACATTACACAGACAGCTGAAAAGAGGAATCTTTCTGGGCTGCTCCAGTCTGTAGCATTTCTGGATTACCTTAGTGGGTCTCACCCCTACAGGGAAATAATGAGTTACAAACCTTTATGAAACACGATTCATAAGAAAATCAGTCCCCTGGTGTCTTAACAAAAGAAAATGTAAGGTGATGGCCTGGTATTAATGTAACCCTTCACAATACATGTCACAGAAAAGCTTATACTATCCATTGGAGAATTCAACAAATTCAGAATGTGCTATTCCTTTCCTGTTGGAAGTTCCTCCAGTAGCACTGATAATTTTGTCTATTAGCAGCTGCTATACTGATAACAGCTGCTAATCTTTGGATGACCCCTACTACAAGCCACTTACATCAAATTGCCCTCTTATGCTGGAAACACACAAAAAAAATATTCTTGTGATTATTGGCCAAACATTATTAAGAATGTGAGCTGGATGCCTCCACACTGGTGTGAAGATACTCCAGTGCGTCAACAAACCCACTGGTTCACTACTGATTGGACACAGAGGCCAGGGATTGATTTGATAGCCTCAAATGGAACTCATTGGCTATGTGGGACTAATCATTGGCCCTGGCTACTCATTGGATAGATAGAATGGTGCATATTCGGTTTCCCATTGGTCCAGAACCATCTGACATTAATAATTCTAGCTATGATTATAGGAATAGAACTATTTTGTTGTTTTGTATTATATTCCTGATGTACTACATGTAAAATATTGTAAGATCACCTCTCTCACTATACAGGCTCCTGACACCCTGTTTAGTGATGTTACAACAAATTGCCTCTGTAGGACATGGGACACTTGAATATTTCCAATTGCTGGTAACCAAGTTCCATTCGTTGGCCCTATAGCAACACCCCTTTCAGAGGAAGTAGTTAGAATGAGTCAACACACCAACTCTTCAATAGCGTGGTATGAATAACACACCAACTCTTCAATAGTGTGGAATTCAGTAACAGTGGTGATGCTGTAACTGAGCCTGTATTATAAAAATCCTAAGATGTTTCTCTTATTTATTTTCCTTTTCCTTTGTCTTTTTCCTTCTCCATGTATGATAGCCTGCACTTAGTCATTTCAGTAGATGGTAGTCACCAATCACTAAAAATTGATTAACTTCATATCCTGACACCTGGTGGCCGCCCATAAGATTAATGAACTTTTCACGCCTGTAATCCCAGCACTTTGGGAGGCCGAGGCGGGTTGATCACAAGGTCAAGAGATCGAGACCATCCTGGTCAACGTGGTGAAACCCTGTCTCTACTAAAAATACAAAAAATTAGCTGGGCATGGTGGTGCATGCCTGTAATCCCAGCTACTCAGGAGGCTGAGGCAGGAGAATTGCCTGAACCCAGGAGGCGGAGGTTGCGGTGAGCAGAGATTGCGCCATTGCACTCCAGCCTGGGTAACGAGAGGGAAACTCCGTCTCAAAAAAAAAAAAAAAGATTAATGAACTTGTTTTCATCCAAAGAACAGTAATCCTTATACCAGGCAGACCTCCTTGATGATATCCAGAAGTTTGATCCGCCAGGGGATGTAAGTAGCTTTGATCACTGAGATCTCACCTCCTGCATACCTACTGTATTCGTAAAAGCCTACAGTAATGTTCGAAGGCAGGTCAGATTTAAGATTTTGCCTGTTCCATCTTGAGGATTTGGCCAAATTGAATAAACCTTTCTCTGCTCCTAAGTGCTGATGTGTCAGTATTTGGCCTAGGATGGACCCAGTACTTGAACCTTATTTTGGTCTTTACAGTAACAGTGCTTCCTCAGGAAACTTCGACATTTTACTCCTCAAAGACTCCCTCCCTACAAGGCTAGAAAGAGGAAAGGTCGGTTTATTATTATATTTTCTTATTCCATGCTCCTCTGAAGAGTCCTCCCAATGTCCTATCTCTTAGACTTGAAGAGCTTGCAATCTCACTGGAGATAAATTAGAGAAAATAAGCAATCAGAATAAATACTTTTAAATTACAGGCTATGAAGATTTCCAATTTAAGAGACATTAAGAGAAGAAGATATAGACCAGGAATAACTAACATTTAGAGGCTCAAGCTGTGTTTGAACACCTTCCTCTGGGGTCTGCGAGAGTTAAGGGGAGGATATAGAGCTTCATCAGAGGCTGTTCACAAGCCAGAAGAGATTCATTCTCATTATGTTGAAGGGCGTTCTGTCTTGCCTAACCTTATGAAGGTTTTGTTTGTCTGCTCTGGAACACCTCAGCACATTTGTAAGAGCACGTTGGTAAGCACACTTGTCTTCATCAACAAAGGCAGTGACAATCAAACACTTTGTCTTCCAGTCTGTCATCTCCCTTTCTGCTTTTCCTGCATCATATCATTTAGAGTTGTTGCTCAGAAACTTCCAGGCAGCCCAGTGTTTCAGGCTGACTCAAACCTGTTTTAACAACTCTTAATAATAGTGACTGCCAAAATGAGAGCTGGGTGTGTGACTCAGCCATAAAGGAAATAAAACATTTCACCCCAAAATTTACTTCTTTGGCATATTTTGAGATGGCTGTTCAGAGAGAACATAAACAGTAATATCCCTACAAAGCAGTTTTCATGGGTTATATTTGTAGCTGTAGAAAATCTCCATTAATGCAAGCCAGCTTTTTCTGAGGTCTTTCCTTGTCCAGGTCTACAGAAGATTAACTGAGAATCTGACCCCTTTAAAGCTCTAAAGAAACATTTTCCATCCGTCTTCTGTGAGGGGTGCTACCTGTAAGATTTCTTCTACTTAACAAGCTCACCTTTGCTAGCCAGGACTCCTCTTTTCTCTCTCCTATGACCTGTCTTACCACTATAACCTGATTTGCCACTATAATCTCTTTTTGCTCATACTCTGATCTCCTATTCTTTCTCTAACCTCAAGATGGCATCTAAACTATTTTTTTGCCTGCTCAACTGTGATTTTATATCTCTACACATATATGGAGATATAATATATATTTATAAATATCTATAGATATAGATTTGTCTTATATATGCTTATATATAGAAGCTTATATATAAATGTTAATATACTTAGAAACTTATATGAATATTAATACATATAATCTCTCTAATATATATTTACATATATATATATATATATATATATATATATAGTGTGTGTGTGTGTATACATGTGTGTGTAAGCTTCTGTACCCCATTGGGAGGTTGGGCAATCACTCTTATTCTCCCTATGTACACATTCATACATTTGTTTATCATTCCTCTTGTTAATCTACCTTTTTTTAGCTTATTTCTTTTTCCTCGAAACTACGGATGAAAAAGGAGAAGTTTTCCCTTGGCCCTTATGGTTTCTCTCTCAAAAAGTCATCAGCAACTAACTTCTGCTGCATATAAGACATTTATTAAACATGTATTTACCAGGGAGAAAATGAATACAGTTTGTCTCATAAAGATGATGACATTTCATGTTTCTGTTGTTTCAGATTCTTCCACCACATCTTTAATAAAATGTTTACCTGTTCTAGACACAATCACCTATAGGAAGCAGAGCTTAGTTCACAAAATAAGGCAACCTGAATCCTCTGAATCAGTAATGAGACTAAGAAACATTTTGAAATAAACCTCATTCCTCATTCCTAAGGATTCAGACTCTGTAGCTTGCTCTATGAGAGAGTAAAAAGTATGTCCAAAATATATTAGCCATTCATACACCCTGGATATCAATAATTTTACCAATGACAGCCCACTTTTTAAGTGTGTTGTCACAATTAACGGGCTGTTAATATTACAAAACAAAACTGATTCCCAGCATTTATTATAAAAATTAACAAACTTTGATCATAAAGATAGTTGAAATATGTAAAGCACTGCCCTCTGGAGCGTGTGCTTTATCTTTGAATGCTAGTTGACTCTCCTGAAAGTGTATAAATTCCTGATTAGAGAACATGGCATCTCTTTCATTACAGATAAATATGGAATTACTCACACACTCAAACATGCATGCACACAGTATACATAAATATAAATGTACTTATGCTGCTATTATAAAATTAGTCACAAACAATTTAGCACCCTGGTTATTCAGTATCAGGCCATAAAAGAAGCAAATAGTATGGTAATTTACATTGCAGCTGGAGGAATAGTAAATATTGTGAAATTACAAATTTCAATGTTCAAAATCTAATTTAATTTTAAAAATGTACTGAGAATATCCTCCTTTATTTTCCTGCATAACTACTTCATTCTTCACTTCTTTTCTTTATGAAGATTTATTTAGTGTTTATTATGTGCCTGATGCCACACTTTAATTTGGATTTGAAGGTGAAGTAGTATTATCTTTTTGCTCAAAAACTCAAATTGAGGATATTGATGCAAAGTATTTTTAAAAATCACACTAAATGTATCTTTAGCAATGAAAAGGATTAATAGTAGACCTAACTATGCCTGTGAATTTCAGGAAACTCTTAATTAACTCAGTTTGATATTTGAAACAAATCTTTAGAAAAATGAGTAGGCAGAGATGATCACTCTACACGGAATAAATTTGATATGCTCTAAATGAGTAAGTTCGAGTATGGTGTTTTAGGGAAACACAAGGTATTTCATAATATTTGTTGTATAATGTAAGAATATGCCAAGAGATCATGCTAGATACATAAACCAGGGTCAGATGACAAAAATCTTTTAAAGTCAAACTAAAATGAATATTTATCTTGAAGATAATGAGAGCCAATTGAAGGAGAGAATCATGAACACATTTACAAAGACAAAGGATCTCTGCACTGAGCAGACCACCAAAGAAAACATTGCTGTGAAGGTTATCTGATGTCTCACCATCTTACTCTCAAAAGTTAGATAGAAATAAATATTTGAGTAATTTTTGCTGTAATAAACCTGTTTACAGCAAATGTAGAGGAAACAAAACAACTTAAATGGGTTATTACAGATAAAAGCTGATAGCTTTCTTGATCAGTTCTGTAACTGATTACAGAATTATTTTTCTAATGGTGAAGAAGAGCTGTTTTTTGTTTTCTAGGGTAGACAGCACAGGACAGACTAATTGCATCTGCAAAGTTAAGGAAAATAAAGAAAATAGAGAGATTCTCAGATTTCTGGCTGGAACATCTGGGGAGACATGTTGACATTCACTAAAACGGAAAGTTCACAAATTTGCAATACAATTAATAAAGTACTTTTAGACATTTGAGATACCTGTGCAACTTCTAGAAAGATCTGTTCGGTGATTAATACATTTGGTTCTCATTCTGTAAGATGTCTGTGGAGTATAAGGTGATTAGCATGCCTTGATTTCCCCATAACATTTTCATTTTGGCTACTCTTTCTTAGTTTATTTTTTGTTTTGTTTTGTTATTTTCCCCAATCAGTAAACACAGAATTTCTTGTTTCCTCTCTACATAGACTCACTCCCTGGTTAATTAATCCTGTCTCATACCTTTAAAAAACCTATAGGCTGAAAAAAAATCCATAGGCTGACGATTTTCAAATATAGATCTTAGCCTGGATCCATTTCTGAATTTTAGGCTCATATCATGTAGTCTCCTTGGTATCTTATTTGGGTGTACAATCAGCTTCTCAAACTTAGCAGGTTCAAAACTGTGCTCATCTCAATATTATCTTTCTCAAATAATGATAACTCTATTCCTGCAGGTATTGCAACTCAAAATTGGAGTTTTCTTCTCCTCTCTGTCTCTTCCAACCTATATTAAGTCTGTCAGCCGCTGATACTGTCAAATTTTCTCCTGAATAGTCTCTCATCTTTCATATTTTCTACCATTCAGTTGTCAACATAGGAGTCAAAAGACAATTTAGATCATATCACTTCTGCGCTTGAAACCTGCTAATGGCTTCTCTTGTCACTCAGGCAAAAAGGCAAAGTTCTTATACTAGTTCACAAGGTACTTTATAGTGTATTAAACTTTACTTTTAATCTGCAATATGGAGACTCCTATATTTTTAATCTCCTATTCAGAACTCCCCATGAATTACAAACTTGTACAATTCTTCTTACTCTATATCTCAACGAGAATCTCTAATAATATGTCAAATCCAATATATGAAACTAACATTTTGATTCTTAGTCCCTCTTTTGCCTTTGTGCTCTTTCTATTCAGAGTATGCGATCAATATGTACCCAAGTGCTCTGATAAATAGCTTATGAGTTGTGCCTCATTTTGATCTATTGTTTCTACTTTCCCATCCTAATCTCTCTACAAATCCTGCCCATGCTATGAACAGCTCTTTCTACTTTCACTTACATCATCATAGTTAAGATACCAACATTTCCAGTATGATTTAATCAAATGGTCACTTACCTAGTGCTTTTGTTTTCTTCTGTCTTCAGCTAATCCAGTGACCACATAGAAATATTTAACTCTTAAATATTTAGATAAAACAATATTATTCCCTGCTTTAATTACAGGTCCACATTATATTCATATAAAATAAACTCAAAACTGCAGCATAATCTGTAAGTTTTAATATAATCAGCCCTTGCCTTTTTAGACTTTATTTTATATGCTCTCTCTCTCTCTCACACACACACAGACACACACACACACACACACACACATACACCTATTATTCTTCAACCAGGTTGACTATGTCTTGTGAAAGGAAAAGAATTCAGACCCTTTTCAACTGTTTATGTCTATGTTACTCTTTCCCTCACATTTTACAAGACCATCTCATTTCGTCCTTCTGAGCACAAAATAAACACAATTTCTTAAGAGAGAGGTCCCTGACTAACCTATATCTAACCATCTTCCTTCTCATTAATCCCACTGATAAGACTTATCAGTGTTTATTCATTAATTACTTATGTTCTTAGTTATTTGTAATAATTCTTTAAAAATAGTGGCTGTATTAGTTTCTTATTGCTGCTGTGACAAACTACCACAAATTTGGTGGCTTAAAGAAATATACATCTATTATCCTGTAGTTGTGGATGTTATAAATCCTAAAATCAAAGTGTCAGTAGGGCTGTGTTCCAGCTGCAGCTCTGAGGGAGAATCCAGATTTTTTTTCGGATTCTAGAAGTCACTTACAAACCTCAGCTTGTGGCCTCTTCCTTCATTTACACAGTCTGGCAGTGTAGAATTCTCTTTTTTCTTTGACCAGTTTCCAATGGCATGCCTTCTCTCTAATTCTGATTCTCCTGCTTCCCTATTATAAAATTTTATCATCATATTGGACTCACACAGATTATCTAGGACAATAGTTCTCTCTCAAAGGGATTGTGTGAAAATCTTTCTTTTTTTAAAAAAAAATTTTATTGCATTTCAGGTTTTGGGGTACATGTGCAGAACATGCAAGATAGTTGCATAGGTACACACGTGGCAGTGTGTTGTGCTGCCTTCTGCCCCTTCACCCATATTTGGCATTTCTCCCCATGCCATCCCTCCCCCGCT
>CM052650.1:29404920-29447341 GCA_028533165.1 Leontopithecus rosalia | reverse complement strand
TTCGTGTGCATGTGTCCTTATAGTAGAACGATTTATAGTCCTTTGGATATATACCTAGTAATGGGATTGCTGGGTCAAATGGAATTTCTATTTCTAGGTCCTTGAGGAATCGCCACACTGTCTTCCACAATGGTTGAACTAATTTACACTCCCACCAGCAGTGTAAAAGTGTTCCTATTTCTCCGCATCCTCTCCAGCAACTGTTGTCTCCAGATTTTTTAATGAACGCCATTCTAACTGGCATGAGATGGTATCTCAATGTGGTTTTGATTTGCATCTCTCTAATGACCAGTGATGATGAGCATTTTTTCATTTGTTTGTTGGCCTCTTGTATGTCTTCTTTTGTAAAGTGTCTGTTCATTTTCTTTGCCCTTTTTTGGATGGGCTTGTTTACTTTTTTCTTATAAATCTGTTTGAGTTCTTTGTAAGTTCTGGATATCAGCCGTTTGTCAGATGGGTAAACTGCAGACATTTTTTCCCATTGGTTGGTTGCCAATTCACTCTAGTGACTGTTTCTTTTGCCGTGCAGAAGCTGTGGAGTTGATTAGGTCCCATTTGTCTATTTTGGCTTTTGTTACCAATGCTTTTGGTGTTTTGGTCATGAAGTCCTTGCCTACTCCTATGTCCTGAATGGTTTTGCCTAGAAAATCTTTCTTAATCGTGTCTACAAAGTCCCCTTTACCATGCAAGTTAACATAGTCATTGGTGCTGGGGACTGGGAGATAATAAAAGAATTGGAACCATGTTCTTGAGTAATGGATCAGCTGCCACCACCAGTTTTTAGATCTGGTTAGTGGCAGCTGATCCATAGCATACAGGGTGTGAAGCTATCACTGGTACTTGCAGAATTGGATTTCTCTACGCAAATCATTGTTCTGTTGACTACTGGAAACTTACCATTATTTCTCCCAACCCTGGGGAAATTTCCAAGATCTCAGTATTTACCGAGCTGAGTATGTAATTGATATAAAATAAATATTTTCTGATTGAGTAAATAATATATTTGATTAAATGAAACTTTTAAATTACATTATTCATTTCTTTTTTTCTTTCTTTTTAGATGGAGTCTCACTCTTTCACCCAGGCTGGAGTGCTATGGCACATTCTTGGCTCACTACAACCTCAGCATCCCAGGTTCAAGTGATTCACCTGCCTCTGCCTCCAGACTAGCTGGGATTACAGGGTGTGCCACCATACCTGGATAATTTTTGTGTTTTTTAATTAGATATGAGGTTTCACCATGTTGACCAGGTTGTTCTTGAACTCCTGACCTCTGGTGATATGCCAGCCTTGGCCTCCCAAACTACTGGGATTACAGGTGTGAGCCACCGCACCCAGCCTACTCATTCTTTTTAAAAGATAATATACAGATTTTCAAACAAGTTATTAAAAAATGAGAATATTGCTTTCAGTAAATCTGAGCTTAGCATTTGATTTCTAGAAAAGCTGTATTTGAAATATACGCAGTCAGTGACCTTCATTCAACATGTTTAACACACTCTGACTGACTCACCTCTGAGCAGAAGGTGCTATTTCACTGTAATGACTCTTTGATGTATAGAAGAAGCTCAACTGAAATATACCAGCAAAGTTATTTTTGTTTTGTTATGTTGTGGTTCATACTGAGATAAATTTGCTCTTTAAAAGGTAAACTCTTAAGAGGGGGAATATACAACTATGCATATTGTAACAGAAGAAAAAGCGTAACATTTCCCTCTCTAAGCATAAGCTTATTCATGCTAACTCTTCACCATGAAATCACCTTCATTATAATTATGATTGATCTTTTTGGCTAATCATAACCATTCCAGTTTTCTCATGATAAAGATAATGGAGTTTGAAGGTCATTGACTAATAGTGTGTATTTTAAACCAGATTTCCAAAATACTGATATATTTATTACATTAAGAAACTTGGAGAAAGTACAAAATCCCTTGGATTGACTGGGAATATCCTGGTGGCATGGTATTATCTCCTGTGAAGTAGAGAAACCATAATATTTTCTTTAAAATATTATGAAAAACCTTGTGAACTTCAATAAATACTAGGAACAGTTGAAAAACTTCAAGTTGAATTATAGAAAAACATATTTTTCGCAAAGAATTTTCTAAGCTAACATTATTTTATCTTAGTATCTATCATCATAATTAAGGGATAATTATCATGCACTTAAGGGAATTGTAAATTTCAATACGACTAAGGTATTTCTCTTTCTTTTAATATTTCATTAAGTAAATGGTACATGCTAACAACACATTTTAATTCGGTATAGTTTATATCTTCATTGTTTCTATTTTTGAATTATTTTGCTCTTAGGGTACTTTTAAAAGTTTTTCTCTCTCTTTAGTGAGGCTTTGTCTGCCACCTTTTTTAAAAACGGTGTCAACTTTTGTGTTACTGAAGGTTTCAAATTGTTGGTTAGATTTAGTACCAACTTGTAACATTTTAATTGGAAGCTAAGCTTATTTTATACTGGGGTGTGGATTTTACCAACACTATTGATTCCGGAACTTTTAAAAATTGGTTATACACTTAGAACTACTCTTTCCTTCTTACATTACAAGTGGATTTTATTTGGGAAAAAAATTGATATTCAGAAGTTCAGATTCACAAACAAAATAGAACTACTGAAGATAATTATCTGTACTAAAAATATATTCATAAGTGGATTACATTGGATTCTACTTCTGTCTCATGCATTTAAAATAGGTTTTGATTTTTCAAAGTTAATTTATATTTTTATTAAAATACTATATAAACTGTAATAATTCTTCAAAATATTTTGTCCACTTAGTGTTTTCATTTTTATATAAAATATTCAAGTTATTTCAGAGCTTTAAAGAAATGACCACCTTTCTTTTTGTTAATATGTGTGTATTAGAATTCAATATAAAGGAATAATGTATACATGTTTTCGAATTGACCCAGTTTCAAGTTTTAGTCTTCATTTTCATGCAGTTAATGCTGAAAGATTCCCTGCAGGGTGAATTAAACTACTTACTTTATTTTATATTTTCTTGCAACAACAACAAAAAAAGTAAACTACAAATTTATTGCTTAGTCTCAGTAATTATATCTAGAAATGAAGTTAGATTTCATCATAAAAATTATTAGTTTGATTATCTTTACAAACACAATATTTTAATTTCATTGAATGTTTCATGGGTCCCCAGTATATTGTCAATGTAGTCTCGTTATTTATATTACCCTTTACTATTTCTTTTGCCGCTTTTTATTATAATTTAAAATTACTAACTTCCTCCAGCCTAGTGGGAGGGTCAATATAACTTGAGAATTGAACAGTGGATTCTAGAACCTTACATGCCTTCATGAAGGTGTTGGCTCCACCATTTGACAGCTGGGTGGCCATGAATGAACTGCCAAATAAATATAAGACTTACTCTTTATTTGAAAAGAGATTTTTTTTTTCTTACAGTAAGCGGACATTGCACCACTGTATGTCAGCATGGGCAAAAGAGTGAGACTCCATCTCAAAAAAAAAAAAAGGAATATGACTATTATAATAGCTCGGTGCCCCTGCCTTAATGGGTGTGAGGATTCCAACAGTTTTACCCCACCAGTGCTTTTGTACCTTCAGTGCAAATGTCAACCCAGAGAGTAATATAGTTTGGATGTTTGTCCTCACCCAACTCTAATCCCCAGTACTGGAGGTGAGGCCTGGTGGGAGGCATTTGGGTCATTAGAGTGGATCCCTCATGGCTTAGTGCTGTCCTTGCAATAATGAGTGACTGCTTTTGAGATCTGGTTGTTGTAAAGTATGATATCTTCCCCTCCATCTCTCTCTTGCTCCTGCTTTGGCCACGTGATGTGCCTGCACCTGCTTCACCATCTGCCATGAGTAAAAATTTCCTGAGGCCACCCCAGAAGCAGATGCTGGTGCCATGCTTCATGCACAGCTTACAGAGCCTATAGAACTGTGAGCCAATTTAACCCCTTTTCTTTTTTTATTTTTATGTATTTATTTTTTTATTATATTTCAGGTTTTGGGGTACATGTGAAGAACATGAAAGATTGTTGATAGGTACACACGTGGCAGTGTGATTTGCTGCCTTGCTCCCCTTCACCTATATCTGGCATTTCTTCCCATGCTATCTCTCCCCAACTCCCCACCCGCCGCCATCCCTCCCCTATTTCCCCCTGACATACCCCAGTGTGTGATGCTCCCCTGTGTTCTCATTGTTCAACATCCACCTATGAGTGAGAACATGTGGTGTTTGATTTTCTGCTCTTGTTTCAGTTTGCTGAGAATGATGGTTTCCAGCTTCATCCATGTCCCTACAAAGGACACAAACTCATCATTTTTGGTTGCTGCATAATATTTCATGGTGTATATGTGCCACATTTTCCCTTTCCAGTCTATGATGGGCCTTTGGGTTGGTTCCAGGTCTTTGCTATTGTAAACTGTGCTGCAATGAACATTCGTGTGCATGTGTCCTTATAGTAAAACGATTTATAATCCTTTGGATATATACCTAGTAATGGGATTGCTGGGTCAAATGAAATTTCTATTTCTAGGTCCTTGAGGAATCACCACACTGTCTTCCACAGTGGTTGAACTAATTTACACTCCCACCAACATTGTAAAAGTGTTCCTATTTCTCCACATCCTCTCCAGCATCTGTTGTCTCCAGATTTTTTAATGATCACCATTCTGACTGGCAGGAGATGGTATCTCAATGTAGTTTTGATTTGCATTTCTCTAATGACCAGTGATGATGAGCATTTTTTCATATGTTGGTTGGCCTCATGTGTGTCTTCTTTTGTAAAGTGTCTGAGATGTTATAAAACTATGTAACTTAACAGGACTTTTATTATGATTAAACTAAATAGTCTATGTCAATATATTTGTACAACGTAAGAACACAAGTCTTAATGAATATATTACAGAGAATTTTTACAATTTGAGGAAAAACATAAAAAATTTTATTGGTTAAAGTTCTCAGTGCGAGTCTGTTCTTTCTTAACTATTTATTCAATGCACTTGATGCTTTTCAAAAATAAAGACAAATCTAATCACTTTTAGCTACTCAGAACTAAGAAATGATATGATAGGAACTCAGAAATGATACCTCCAAGTAAAGGCCTCAGAAGCAAAAGTTTATTTTTGACCTTGTCCTGCCCTCCTCTCTCAGTCCCACTCTCCTCTGAAGCTAATTATAGACACTAGAGTCTCCTTTCCCCAATTCGGGCCATAGAAACCAGAACACCTTTTCTCTAAAGCCAGCTATAAAATCTAAAGAATATTGATTTTTCCTCTGCCTTTCTGTGTAAATATTGGCCATAAATAAATTATCTGACCTATTTTGACTGTAGGTCATAAGACCCCATTCAAGAAGTTCCTGCCCCATTCCCAGAAGGAAGGAACACATGCTCTAGAGGTGAAAATAATCTAGACAGACAGACCTCATTGGGTCTCCCTACTCAGTCTATTATTAGATTATGCACTTTTTGTCCAATCATATTTCTACATGGTTGTCCACACTTTGTTGAACCTAAGTGTGCTACTATTTTTTTTTGTAATCAGTGTGATAATTATTAATTAACCAAGAAAGCATTAATATTCCTCTTAGCTTCACTGAGCTTCAGAGAAATTTCCTTCTGACTGTAGACCTTGACCAACTTTTTCTTAGAACATTGATTTTAGAAATCTTAGAACTGTAAATTCTTTCTCTGACCCTTTGAGTGTAAATTTTTCAAAATCTTTATAAACCACTTTTATAACCCAGGTATGTAATTTTTGAGAATTTGGGAGCTATCCCTTTCTTTGAAATATAACCAAAGAGAAAGACAGTGTCTCTGTCTCCCATTCTCTGAGGGAGAGTAGGAGCCTAACTTCCCAAAGAGCCAATTAGCAAATAGAGACCATCTAATTACATTGACAAACCTTCCCAGAAAAGTCCTCTAGCACTTTTCCACTGAGTAATCCCAGTGCTTAAAAACTCTCCTGCTATTTGTTTCAGGGAAATTGAGTTCAATCTCTCTACCATATTGAAATAGGCCCCACTACAATTATCTTGAATAAAATCTTATTCCATGTAGTTTTTCTTCGATTCCATCATAAGGCAAAAGATGCTTCCTGATAAAACATGACCCAAAAGTGAGATTCTCAAGGCTCATTTCAGGCAATTAAGTGTGGCTTGAGAAAAGCTTCTAGCAGTTTTACTCCTTATGGCTGAGTATATCTTAAGCTTGTCATTTCTACATTTATGAATATAAAATTCTACTCAGGGTCTTTTTGTGTGATGAGCATGCCCTTTTCAAAATTTAAGGACTGATAAAATATAAAACAAATTTCCTCAGTAGAGTTTTAAAAAACAGATTATACATGAATGTTGTAATTGAGAATAATTTATATTTGATTTGGTTTTGCAGGTCACTCCTCAATCTTAGATGAGTAGCTCTGCTGTTGATTTGCTGAGAGAAGACTGCAAATTCAAAACTAAAAGTTAATTCAGCCTAAATATTACATACATTTTTTTTCTTTGGAGGAAAAAGCATTATATTATTGAGAATACATGATTTATCTCTTTAGAATTCAGTTGAATATGTCCATTTTTAAGCATCACATTCAACTTTATCTGTACAATTATCTTTTTATATTTAATTATTGAATACAATTTTTCATTATAAAGAACTAGAGGCAAAAGTCTCTGAGGGTTATTTTCATTCATAGAGTCATTGATAATGTTACACTTTGTAGAGGAGAATGACCACCATGTTCTTATTTTAGTTAAATACTGCATTTGGTTCGTATATAATTTAGGCCAACAGATAATTTATCATAAAAATAAGTAATTAATTCCTCAAAACTAACCAATCAACCCTCAGAAGATTGTAAGTTGACAAATGGTCAAAAAGTCAAAAATAAAAGCCATTCTTCTGAATGTCTTTTGTACTTTTACAAACTAGATTTAAGGAAACTGTTACATATCTATGAAATAGAAATTCTTATCTAGGTTTTCTTTCAAATTCAACAAATGCAGCTACTCATCTAGAAAATTAGTGATGGTGGGTTGCTTTTCTTCATCACAAATAGCTTGCTAACTTTCCATTTCCCGATTGCTAAAATAGCTAAATATTTATACTTATAAATATATAGTTTGTATTATACTAAGACAGCACTATACATATTGAAGTGCAGGTAAACACACTTGATATTCTCAAATAACAAGCTTCAAAATGGCAAAGACTGCATGATCTTTCTGCATATTTCGTTATACTTAGGTAACTGCAGTATCCACAACATGTGATGACAAAGTTACAATTTTAATATTTTTAGATTTTCTTTTCAGGAGGGAAAAATAATTTTCATGCAAAGGAATCAGGGGACCAATATACAACTTGAAGGTAAAGATGTGGTCAATAAATGAACAGTACTATAAGTGTCAGCAATGATACTGTGATATGATACTGCTTTAGACTAGAGCTAATACTATGCGTTTGTAGACCTTGAACAGGGTTCTGACCAATTGGACTATAAATTCTTCTTTGAAAACCTGCAGTGTGAACACAAAGAATTTAAGTGTTACAGACTATTACAGCTCTGGTCACCTCAAACACCATATTGCTCCAAAGATATAAGAAATGAGTTCATTCCATATTTTTTATATAGGTAAAAATCTGGATTTTGGATAGTGTCAGACATTTGCCTCATAAAGCTCAAAATGTATTTCATCAAATCTTTACGTTTTGTGATATATCTACATCTATATGAATAGAGATACTTGACAATACTTATTTTGTTTATTGTGAGTTTTTCTCCACAAAATATGAGAATTTTTACCACCAGAAGTTTGGAATACATAAAAAAGGTGGCTCACAGTCATTGAAAAATGTATTGTATTTTATTTAATAAGCATGTTCCTTATTGTTTTTATATCAATAAAATGTATAGTGAATAACTTGAGACGTCTCAGCACCATGAATCTATGAAAGCATTGTATCTTAAGATGGGACAAATGAACTAGCTTCAGTGATATAATGCTGGTCAAACAGAAAGAGTAGGTGTAATGATACTAAGTTTAAATGGTATCCAAAATACTAGAAATGTAATATGAAATATTAGAAATTCAAGATGCATCTCAGATATTTCAGCTGAAAGCCTACTTTGGATTTAAATTTGAGCTAAATCTGCCCTTTGTTATCTTTCATAACACCCTCCATTTACTGCCACTTTTTCATACCATTCCATAGTGTATTTATCATTCACAAAAGGAAATAAATGTTTCTTTTAGAGTAGAAAGGCTATAGAAAGTGCCTCCTTGAGTACCTGATAAAAATAAGCATCAACAATATGGGAAAAAATTGACCTATGTTTCTGGGATAATATAAGGAGCACACCAACCAAATACAATACTCTTTTGAAATAGTTTTACCAGAAATATTTAACTAACTTTATTTAACCAACTTTATTTAACCACGGCAGTGAAGTAAAGGTGTGTTGCTGGAATTCCACAAGCCACTGGCCTGAATTCCTCAGTAACATCATGTCATGAAGGACCGAAAACATGTAAGAGCTCTTCCAGATTTAGGATGACTGATGCTCAAGGACAACAAATTGGAATCTGTGATAGCATCTAGGTTGGTTTAAAAGCAGCTATAACAAAAATTTTGAAGACAACTGGGACATTTAGAAAATATACTATATATTAGAGAATATTATATCAATAGTAATTATCTTCCCTGTATGTGATCATGCTATTGTAGTCAAGCGGCAAATAGCTTTTTTTTTTTTTGAGTTAGATACTAAAGGGATTCCAATGGGTCAGCAAAATCAAACAACCTGGATAGAGAAATTGGGTAAGGGAAAGGCAGGAGAGAAGAGAAAGAGGGCTGGAAGGGGTAAAGCAATGTTAAATGCTCCAGTATATGATTCACTGAAGATATGGAAATTCGCAAATGTTACCAATTCCCGAATCTTCAGTGAATAGTATACTGGAGTTATTATTTTATACCTTCTTATTTCCTGTAAATTTCTATTTTTCATAATAAAATTTTAGAAAATATATAAACACATGGGTCGCCTATTTATATCAACTCACAATATATTCGTTACTATTCATAATATTTCCAACTTTGTCCACTTTTAAAGTTTTCTAAAAATGTAGACACTCATACCTCCTTTAAAACTTGTGCCTGCTTCTCCACCATCAAGTATATTTATATATACCCATAATTTCTGTGAACAGAAATTGCTATTTGTCTAACACTGATCATTGTAGTGTCATGTTCATTTATGATGCTATTTAGATAAATAAAATAATGCTTCATTTGTTATGCATTTTATTGCACTCTGCTAAAGCAAGCATTTAAAATTGATGCCTCAAATAAATATTGGACTCATATTTATTTATTATCTCTGTCATACATTCATAATAATGTATTTATTTGATGTTTCATGACATTTACTTTTATAATTTGAAAAATCACTTCAATTAATCTATAAAATATTCACAACTGCTATATAGCTGAAAGAAGAACCATGTTTTAGAAGTATTTCACATTCTTAAAATGTGACAGCATTTTTTCTAACTTAAAAGGGAAAGTCTACTTTCCCATCACTTGAATCCAGCTCGCCTTGTGAGTTGCTTTGGCTGTTAAAATATGGCAGAAGAAGTTGCACACTAGGTCAGAGTCTGGGCCTCAAGAGGCTACATGCACTTCATTGAGAGCTACATCACTCAAGGAAAGTAACAGGGTGTGAAAGTTGCAATGTCTTCACAAAGTAACACCAGCCCGGTCAAATATTCATATCCAAAAGCTGTCACCACATTTTTATTCAGTGATGTTCTGCGGCTCTTTCATTTTTCCACTGTTCTTTTTATGTCTAAATATTATTATTTGTTTTATATATACTATATAATAAGTCATAAGCATGTTTTAAGAAAACAGTTTGATGCTGTCTATGTCAACCTTTCCTACTTCTGATATTTAATTGAAATTGTCATATAAATGTGTGTACATATATAGATATAGATCATATATATATATATATATATATATAGAGAGAGAGAGAGAGAGAGAGAATATCAATCTATAACTAATTAAAATAAACAAGCTCTTTAATAAATTCACAGCCACCAGGAAGATTGAGGTCATCAGATCTCACAAGTTTCATTTTGCTGTCTGCAAAAGCATTCAAAACCTCTAAAGAAACATTTCCCCCCAGTAAAGAAGATAATGATGACTGGGACATATATTTTCTTGGTTAATATTGTATTATTATTTCTTGATTCATTTTTGCATTTCCCTTTCTAACTCCCCTGTTCTTTTTAATTAAATGAGTCAGAAAAAAAAGTGCTGAAGTAGAAGTAAAAGTGGAAATAATCTCATTTGCCAGGTGGAATTCTCTTCTGCCTTGGCTTTAATAAATTATAAAGACCCCAAACAGCCATGAATCTTCATATTAATGTTGAACAGTTTGTGAGGGAAAAAATAAAACTTGGCTACATAAAGACAAACAACTCAGCAAAAATAAGTAAGTAAATAAAATTCACTTTAAAATTGTTGATGTAGAGAGGCTAAAAAAATAAGCTTAAAGCCATTTTTTAAACATAAAAAAAGTTGAATAATATGTATAGCAGCTAATATTCTTTATTTGTGTTTGCTGAAAGTTCTCAGAAAGGCCGAGGTTAAAGTCACAACTTGGGATCTTTAAAATAGGGCTATAATAGGTGAACTTCCGGGGTTTGATAACAAAGAACAAACCTAACATTGTAGGAATAAAGGAGAAACTAGTAATTTTTTGTCTCTCCTTCTATCTTTGTAGGCACAATTGTTAGGTTATTTGAAACTGCTTTTGATTAATGATGCTTGGAATCAGTGAACGCAATTTAATGAAGCTTATTTATGAACGAATTTTACAAACTAATACTTTTATTGGGACAATTTCTGCTTGACATTTTGTGTTTTGACTGGCATTTTCTTGTTGCCAGCTGTCATATAAAGGATTGTGACACATGCCGTTAGCAGCATATGCCTTTTTGGGTGCTGAACAGCATTTTCATACAAGAAAATCAAATGATCCATAACATATTATGCTGTCATTTGAAAGCAGCATCAGAAATGAAACATTTTTCATGCCTGTAATATATATTTAGTTCCCCAAGGCTCAATCTAGCATTTCCTCCTCAACTAGTTTTGAAAATATATAAGGTGAACATTTATTCTTTTAATTCATACTATTAGGGTTTCAGAATACTGATGCTATTTTTTGGTAAGAAAAGCTTGTAAGAATACATTTGGAATATTTTAAATGGTATTTTCTAAATAGTAGATTATCTGAATAACATATTCTCAATAGCAAACACTATTTTAGTACTCTTGAAATAATCTTCTATCACTCAAGTATACCTTTACAAATACTTATTAAATGTCAGTAATCATATATATATGTTTATCTCCATGGAAAATGACACTTTAAAGACTATTCATTTAGCACTTTTCTTTGGAGTTTAAAATATATATGCAAAGCAATTGATTAAACTATAGTAAATGGCTAAATGTGTTATTAATTTTGCTTAATTTGTTGTATAATATATATTAAATACCAGTTCAGGATTTAAGGTACAGAAATACTATTAAAACTTTAAAAATTAAAATTAGCTAAACTTATTTTTACAATTTGACTCTCAAACATTGATACTGTAACTTAAACATAACTTATTTTTAATTTTTCATTTTATTTAACTGAATCTCTAGAAAACCAATATTGTATTATTTTCTAAAGAATAGTCTATATTTGTGTTTGTCAGACAAAAACACAATTGAGCATGATAACTGCAATTCTATATTTCTAGATTCTAATGACTAGAAAAAGTACTAAGTTGTATAAAAATATGTTGATATATTTTAGTTTCTTTTAGTTAAAACAGGTGATTCACCTTAGCAATTAATCCTAACCATTTCTCTGTTCTTCCCAGCATCTGCCTTAGTCCGTGGCAAAAAAGTGCTAAATACTGTTTGAGGGATTAGATGTGTAAATAACAGAAGAAACACATAAATATGTTAGGTGATGTTGCTTTTTATAAAAAAATTTTGAAAGCTAATTTATGACTGTAAAAATATTAAACAGAGACATCATGTTAATTTTATGATGGTTAATTTTATGCTTCAACTTGACTGGTTTAATACCCAGATACCTGGTAAATCATTATTTCCAGGTTTGCCCCTGGAGTGTTTCCACTCCAAGAGAATAGCATTTGAAGAAGTAGACTGATTGCAGATTGCCCTCACTAATGTGCCTGTGCCTCATTGAGTTTGTTGAGGTCTGAAATAGAAGACAGAAGTGGGAGAAGGGCAAATTCTACTTCCCGCTCCTTGAGTTGACGCATCTGTCTTCCCCCGCCCTCAGATGTCCAGAGCTCCTGGTTCTTGGACCTTTGGACTCCAGAACATATACTAGAGGTCTTCCTGGTTCTCAGGCCTTGAGACTCAAACTAAATTAAACCAATGGCTTTCCTGTATCTCTGTCTGGCAGAAAGCAAATCATAAGACTTTTTGGCTTCCATCATCACATGAGCCAATTTCTTTCATAATCTTCTCTTCTCTGTCTGTATATATTCTATTGGTTCTGTTTCTCTGGAGAACCCTAATACACATCATGATGAAGAAACATTACCATCATGAGCTGACTACTGCCTCTGAGAATCCCACAGTTCTTGAAGGCCTCTTGCACATCAAATATCACCTTAAAATGGAGGATTCAATACTCAGCCATGTTCACCTGCAATGGAAGATGCTTTTTGCATAAATAAAGAGGTTCTGATTAGACAGTTAAGATGATGATTTCCCAGTCCCTACCTTATCGAACATGAAGTTTTAAGTCCTCATTAGTTGCCAGCACTTTTCAAATGTAGATCTTGAGTGAGAAATTGAGCAAGGATAAAATTTGTACTCTGCCTGTAATCCCAGCACTTCGGGAGGCTGAGACGGGCGAATCACAAGGTCAAGAGATAGAGACCATCCTGGCCAACATGATGAAACCCCTTCTCTACTAAAAAATACAAAAATTAGCTGAGCGTGGTTGTGTATGCCTGTAGTCCCAGCTACTCAGGAGGCTGAGGCAGGAGAATTGCTTGAACCCGGGAGGCGGAGGTTGCAGTGAGCCGAGATTGTGCCACTGCACTCCAGCCTGGCACCTGGTGACAGAGCAAGACTCTGTCTCAAAAAAAAAAAAATTGTACTGTTTTCCACCTTGAGAACAAATCTGCTTCTGATTAGTGGATGACTTACTGAAAATAGCTTTTAACACCCAAAGTTAGGTATGTCAGAAATGTGCTGTGAGTTGGTGCTTGTCAAGATATTACCCACATTTGTCATTCTCATTCTCTCTCTTCTTTTTTTTTTTCTTTTGGGACAGAGTCTCGCTCTGTCTCCCAGACTGGAGTGCAGTGGCTCAATCTCGGCTCACTGCAACCACTGCCTCCCAGATTCGAGTGATTCTCCTGCCTCAGCCTCCCGAGTAGCTGGGACCACTGGACTGTCCCACTACAGCTGGTTAATTTTTTATATTTTTAGTAGAGACGGGGTTTCACCGTGTTAGCCAGGATGGTCTCCGTCCACTGACCTTGTGATGTGCCCACCTCGGCATCCCAAAATGCTAGGATTACAGGCATGAGCCGCCAACCCTGGCTTCATTCTCTTAAGAAGAGAAATATGTAAGGTGACTTTCAAGACTAAAAAATTCACCTTAAATGTCTTATGACCAGACTATTAGGAGTACTTTGTTGTATAGGCCTGTCAGTGAGGAGATGGTTCAGAAGAAATAAATTAAACCTAGAATGTGTTAAGCTGAAGGTATCATTAAGCAGACATTTGGTTATAAATCAAAATCATTTATATTTCATGAAAAGAATTTTGTTTCTCTTGAAGCAAGGCTGATTCATGCCTAAATATTTTATTCATAGTACACTAATCACAACCATTTTGTATCATTGCTTACTAAGGCTATGGCATGTAACCAAAGAGAAGGAGACGAATGGTGAGAGTATTTAGATAGGACGAAAACAGTGCTTTTGAATGAAATGTGTAAATAATGCAAGACAAAAGCATTCTTAAGAATAATAATCTACATGATAGTTTACACTTGGTGCATATAGGATCAGTTAATTGATATCCTAATATTATGCTCTCACACACAGCCTGAAAGCATTTCAAAACAGATTATCATTTACTCTTTATGTTGAGTATTAATTAAGGCATATTTTGAACATGGAAAATAAAGAATAAAATTAAATAGAAAAGCGTCAAGGTATGGGGATTTATTAATAGGATACTTATTAAAGAGTTATTGCCTGTGCACATATAGAATATATCACTGAATCAAAAGAAATTATCTCTCTTTTCTTTAAAGAAGTATGTTAAAAAAGGGAGAAAGAAGAAACATAATGTTCAACTGAGGTTATTATCTGTCACTTTATGTGAAAATAAAGCATGTTCTATATATTTTAAGTTACTTATAAAATCCATCATCTTGCATCTGGTTATGTGTCAGAGAATCTTTATTCCCGATGGATTAAAGGAGATCATTTTTTGGCTAAACATATTTGTAAAAGAATATGGCTTAGACATGTAAGGAAACTGGAAGAAAAAAATGAAAAGCTTAGTGAGAAAATGAAACAAAAATTCTGAAAAGCATCTGATTTAATTGGAAAGAGAAAATAAATGACAAATAATTTCTGTTTATTTATTTATTTTCTTAAATAATCAATGAGTTTTTCCATGGTTAGATTTGGTAATGTAATTTAGGACAAAAGCAAGAGCAAAATAATAATGGGAGTGTTTTACAAGGGAGTAAATTGCTCAACATAAAACATAAGGGGAATAACAAAAATAATTTTTAACAGATTTTCCAAGCTTTTTGATTCTGTCTTAATTTCTGACAATAGAAAAATGTTTGGATATGGCCGGGGTGGTGGCTCACACCTGAAAATCCAACACTTTGGAAGACCAAGGTGGGCAGATCACTTGAGGCCAGGAATTTGAGACCACCAGGCCAACCTCATGGTGATACCCTGTCTCTACTAAAAATACAAAAATTAGTCTGACATGTTGGGCATGCCTGTACTCCTAGCTAGTCGGGAGGTTGAGGCATGAGAATTGCTTGAATCTGGGAGATGGAGGTTGCAGTAAGTCGAGATTGTGCCACTGCACTCCAGCCTGGTGACAGAATGAGACTGTCTTGAAGAAAGAGATAAGGAGAGAAAGAGATCAGATTGCAGGGAGGGGTGGAGAAGAAGGAAGAAGAAAGCAAGAAAGGGAGAGAAAGAGAGAGAGAGAGGAAGGGTGGAAGAAAGGCAGGAAGGAAGGGAGGGATGGAGGGAGGAAGGGAAAATATTTGGATCTCAGAAGAGGTAGATATAAATAGGCTAAAAAATAATGAAAGAGATAAGAAAGAGGATGAAATTGTTATCTACTTATGTGGTTTGTAGCATTTCCTTATGGAGGATGAAATATATAAATGGACAGTAGTCAGACTACATATAAAAATGGGAACCCAAGTCACATCTGTAGCAATTAGGGCAGAACAGTCAGGACTTGGTCCATAACTGCCAACTTTTATAATTTTTGTCACTTCCTCTCTACCTCTCATCTAGCTCAGGACCAACCAGAGAAAGCCGAGTAAGTTCTCCAAACCAGTAATATGAGGAGCTTCACTTCATGCTAGCCCACTTCCATCTTCCCCATGTGAACACCTGCCATTCAGAGCCTACCTAATGCCTTCCCTTCATTTCACTGGAAATCTTTTCTACTCCCCTGCTTGTCTCGAATCTCTGCCAAACGTAAATGATGATGGGTAACTCCCTTGATATAGTAAGCTCTGTAAAAATTGTCTCTATTTGTTCTCACTTTGTTGGTCTACATCTAAAGTCTTCAAAAAATTATATTCATTTTTAATTGACTATAAATCCATTGGTCAATTACAACTGTGGTATTACTGTTCTTATAACTTTATTTTGAACTCAGCATAAGTGACTAAATAATTAATATTCCTTCATTTTAATTGAAGCCTTTAAATAAGCATAATTAGTAATCTACCTCCTTTTGAGTTCTTCACTCTATTTTATCCTGAGAAATTTTATGGTTGTTTGCCTTTCTGCCATGATTACAGATTATGTATATCTGTAATCTAGATATACTAGATAAAGTCGCTAGGGTGGTTTGTGAGAAGTAATCACTTTATTCAGATTCAAATCATTTTTCTTCACTTGTCTGGGACTCTGTTTATAACCTATGAATAAGAATATCAGCCTATATGATACATATGTTTTCTTTACTTTTTACACTACTAAAACTTATATTGTAGACAAATATCTATTTGCTTCACTTGTATTTTTAACTTAAATATTCTAAATATCTCCCTGAAAAGTGGGAGATTTCAGTGAAATTTTTATATCCCTAAAAGCAACTTAAAACCTCTTATATATAAAAAATTCAAAATTATCAGTAGTTATTAAAAGAGACTCCAGTTTGTTCTACCAATGAATCACTCTTTTAATCATTGTCCAAAGACTGGGCATAGTGGTTCACGTCTGTAATCTCAGCACTTTGGGAGGACAAAGCATGAAGATTGCTTGAGCTCCCAAGTTCGACACCAGCTGAGTCATCATAGTGAGACTTCATCTCTACTAAAAATTTTAAAAAATTAAAGAGATGAAGTCTCACTATGCTGACCCCCGCTGGTCTCGAACTTGTGGTGTATGACTGTAGTCCTAGCCACTTCAGGGGCTGAAGCAAAACGATCTTTTGAGTGACAGAGTGAGACCATGTCTCAAAAAAAAAATTGTCCACACTCTCACTAGCACTTTCATCCTAAAGCACAATATCATCTAATATTTTACCTAATTTAAACCTTCATAAAATCATGACTTTGTGCAGAAAAACTCCAAAACATTTTAACATTATAATAATTATTCATTAAGGTAATTATTTTGCCTACCAGTACAGAAACTCCCTAAGTATAAAAATGTCATTGTATTCCTTACTGAATTCATAGGTTACCATAGAATAAAAAAGTAGGTAAGCATTCAAAAATGTAAGAAATAACGGGATGGAAGACAAATTTAACTCTTTAATTTAAAGAGTTTAAATTAATGTTTAATTTAATTTAATGTTAAAAGGAACTTAATTCTTTTTAGTTCCTTTTAACAGGAATTAAAAATCGTGTTAGTAAATTTTTTGCATTAATATAAAGGAAGACCTGAGACTGGATAATTTATGAAGAAAAAAGGTTTAACAGGTCCCCAGTTCTGCTGCTGCGCAGTAAACACAGGGGTAGCATCTGCTTGGCTTCTGGTGAGGACTTCAGTGAGTTTTACTCAAGGCAGAAGCCATATGGGGAGCAGGCATATCACAAGGAGCATGTAGATCACATGGCAAGAACAAGAGCATGAGACACAGAAGGAAGGGGCCATATCCTTTTAAACAGCCAGATCTCCTGTGAACTCAGAGCAAGAATTCATGTATCACCAAGGGAATGTCACTAAGCTATGGATGAGGGAATCTGCCTTCATAATCCAAATACCTCACACCAGACCCCACCTCATCACTGGGGATTACATTTTAACATAATACTTGAAGGGGACAATCACCTAAACCATATCAGAAGTTGCACTATAATTAATGAAGTATGGTTTGGCAGTGTCCCCATCCAAATCTCACCTTGAATTGTATTAATCCCATGGGTGAAGGGCAGGGCCAGGTAGAAATAATTGACTCATAGAGGCAACTTCCCCCACACTGTTCTTATGGTAGTGAAAATTTCTCATGAGATCTGAGTGTTTTATAAATGGGAAGTCCCCTGTACAAGCCCTCTTGCCTGCCACTATGTAAGATGTCCCTTTGTTCTTTCTTCATCTTCTGACAGGATTCCCAGGCCTCTACAGCCATGTGGAACTGTGGACCCATTAAACCTCTTCCCTTTATAAATTACGCAGTTTTTAGTTTGTCTTTATTAGACACGAAAAGGTACTAATGTATAGTGACATTGCATCGAATTTCTCCCATTAATGGTCTTCTTAAATGCAAATTCTATATAGTCACAGAATTTTAAAGAATTCTTTAGTAAAAGAAACACAAGTGGAAAATAAAATCCCATTAATAGTTTGATCCGCAAAGAAAGCTGAAGGTTGTCCTTGGTCTTATTAGTTCACTCTATGATATTAATAATCCCCTGACATATGTAATTAATGCTAAACTCATCATTAGCATTTTGAAATATTGTTTCGTGAAAATTTGCTCTGAAAGTATGGTGTACTTGTTTTCTTTATCAGGTTTCAGCAAATAAAGTATGGTTTATACTAGAAAAAATCATACAATTAATTATTCACCTAATTATTCATAATGTTGATAAAATAGAACATGCAGCTAAATAATGTTTTAAGACTAAGATACTATTAGATTAAACTTTCAAACACATTTGCATAATTTTCAGTGATAAAATTAAAGCAAACAATAATGAGAAAACGGTTTTGAAACAACCTCATGTAAAGTAACACAAAATAAGTCAGATGTAACCCCAAAATATAGAAAATATGAAAACAAATAATTGCAATATTTTAATATTATAGAAAAGTAAAAATATAAGAGATTCTAAGTTAAATCTATATTTAAAACACCTTTTAAATGTGAAATGAAGCCAAAATGTTAAAATTAGCTATATGTTTAAACACAGTTGATCACCTGAAATTTTTCATTATAATTTTGTAAATATTTATTTCTCCAAAATGTGATACTGTTTATAATTAAATAATGAATAATTAAATGAAATGTTTATAATATTGGAAAGAATTTTTAAATTCCTTTGAGTTTCTGACCTCATTATTACAGTTAAGTAAAAATTATGCTGTTAAGTTATTATGTATAGGCAGTGAGTGACGATTAAATTCTTTTTTGAGAAAACGTTTTTTTATGAATCTCCCAGCATCTATCAATGACGTAATATCAAGTTAAAAGGCAAAAGAGAAGTGGTGCTTCACTTTTGAAAAATAAGCTACAGCTTCCTTCTCTCTTGCACTAAAGCACCTGTTTCCTGAAAGTGTTATTGACACTCATTTTTACTTCTCTGTACCTGGATTTCCTCAATTGGGATTTTAGAACTAAAAATACCAAAATATACTAATATTAAAAGACTCAAAATAAGTTTTTCTTACTTTCTTTGCTTTAGAGTTTATATTAAGCCTTATTGATTTGATTTTGTCAGTGTTTTTCTTCCACTTCTGAACATCTGATGCTTCTTCAAGAATTGTGTGTGCCTGTGTGTATGTGTTCGCTGGTTTTCTTCTCCATGGGAATATATATTATTCTTCTATTAATGTTAACATGTAACCAAATTAAACTTATCTAATAAATACAACCTTCATGTTAATAAAAATTAGCCCAATTAAAAGTCTGTATTTGGAGTTACTTAACCTACCTTCTTTTCATAATTAAAAACTTAATTCATTTTCACTGATTCATTCTCATCAATTAACCATGAGTATACCTTCTGTAAATTGGAAATATAACTGCATCTCAGTTTCTTTGGCCTTTCCCTTATGTCTTATGTCATGGTTGATATATAAGATACATATACGATACAAAGTAAAATATACATAATGAAAGCTCTTCACACACAATGCAATATATAAGACAGAAAAAGCACAAATGGTATAATCTATGTGAATTGCTCTGTTCACCAAGTGACTCTGCCACTGATTAGTATATGTGGATATGTAGACAGACCATAAATTTGGAATAGTTAGTTTTTTTTTATAAATTCCTATCTTTTGGCACACCAGCATAAACAGGTGTCTCAAAATGTACAGAGACATGTGGAGCCAATGTGGCAAAGCTGTCAGAAAAGATAGACTTCCCTGTGCTCTTCCAACTTCACAGATGTTGCAAGGAAAATTCTGCAGATGCCTTTCTTAAACTCAGTATTACCTGGCTCCTTAGGCTGCTGGCAGTGCTGCCAAGGGTCCTACCAAGCTTTGAGTAGGCACTATGCCATGGAAACAGATGGGCAAAAATACAAGACAATACAACCTTAGTCCTGAAGATGAAATAGATGTTTCTAAAGATTGTCATCTCAGGTGGGAACATTAAAATGACTGCTTATGTATGCAGCAGGTATTTTTAGGAGTGACAAATGCAAGTTAATTTTAAAAGGAAATAAAACCAAAAAACCCTGTAAAACCAATTCTATATTACATAACTTGATTGCTCCTAGTTACTGTCTTTCTCAGAATACTAACAGCATACATTTTCTTCCACATTTCTAATTCATTATTTTCCGAAAGAACTCACTGTTGCTTTTTAAAGAGTGTTTTCACTGTTCCTTCGTTTTTCTTTTTCACACCTACACTATTCACACATCTCTTCACACACTTATATTTCTCATTCAGTCTTGCTCCATTTGACTTCATAAAGCATACACCAACAATAAAAGCTTTCTACACGAACAGCATTGGTTTTTCTCTCTATAGTCTAGTCTGTAATGCATATGCAAACTCTTTTTACAATTCAACTGTAATAGGTAGGAGCAGCTTCTGTACCTTAGGCATTAGTAAGCTCTTAGCATAACTTGATTTCTTTACCAATCTACCCTGGGAATTTTCTTCTTTACTACTTTGTTATTATTGCTGCTCTTGGAGTCTTTCCCTTTTTAGTTCCAACTGAAGTGCCATTTTTCTTGGGTAAATTAATGCAACCATTTTCTTCTGTAACCTCATTGTATTTTTTTCTCTTAGAATTCAACAATAATTCTTATTCCTTTCTGCTTTGTATTATAAATATTTTTTGGAAGTTCTCTTTGTCTGCAGCCAAAATAGAATTGTACTTTGCAGAGACATTGTTTGACTTAATTTTTTATTCCTCTTATTACAAGGAAGATTTTTGGTATGTAGTGGAGATTTATTGAATGTTTTCTCACTGAAAAATCATTTGAATAAAGCATATTTAAATGGACAATGATGTTTTAATTATTCCATGTGAAAAATTTAATAAGATTTCTAATCATGAACTTTGAGAATATTAAAGTTCTCTAAAAATTTCATAAGCACATTTATCAATTTGAGTTAGCATTCAACTGATTTGCCATAAAGGCACAGATGTTAGGGTGACTATTATTTCCTTTACTTTTAGCATAAAATTAAAAGCATTTGAATTGTGAAAAAGGAAGATATCTGTGAAATATAAGGTAATAAGAAGTAACTTAATATTCCCAGGCAAGCATAGCACATGAGACAAAAGAAATAAAAATAAAGAATGTTTATTACATAAAACTAATGAACTCACCAAAATGTTAAGCTAATCTCTATATAGTTAGAGCTGGAAACTTTTCAAATTTGAAGAACAAAGATATATTCTATTTATTGCTGTCAAGTATGTTTTTGTATATTATCTCATGAATTTTGCCTATGAGCAAAAGTGTAGACATTATTTTTCCATGGTAAATTTGAAGAAACAGCTTCAGTTAAGAGTTTTTTTTTTCCACAAGTATATCAAATTCTCAAGTTTGATCATCATTACTACCTCTGCACAAAATATAGCCCCTAATTTACAATCTAATTTTAATAAATTCCAGCAGAATGTATTTCTGCAATATTTTAAGGTTGTGTTTTCCCTATGCCTCCAACTTTTCTTTATGAGTGAGACAACAAATTACTTTATTTCCAATCTCAAAATATACGGAAGTAATAACCTCACTCAAAACATTCGGATTATATTAAACTAATTTAATTAGTTAATTAATTAATAATTTAAAAATAAATAAATTTTTATTTTTATTTATGTATTTAGGTGGCAGACCCTAAATCCATTGCATATTCGAAAATACTGTGAAATTCTATGTAAGTTGCCAAACCTTTGATATTCTTAGGAGAGTCCTACAAACTCATAAGACCTTTTGCTGAAGCATCTATAACGCTTATGTCAAAACCATTCTTAATGTTGTAATTTCACGTAGAATGTTAAAAACTTGGATTTAGATTCCAGATCTTCTCTGGCATACAATGACGCTTCCTTCAAAACAGTTAAAATTAGGTTAACTGCTAATTAGTTAAAATAGGAAGAAATAAGGCAGCTGATTGCCCTCCTGACTACAGAGTTAACTGAAGTAGAATAGCATCAAACAGAATGACTAGAGAAAAAAATAAGTACTAGAAGAATACACTAAGAAATAAGTTCTAAAATGTGAGTGACATTATAGAAAGCAGAAGATATTGATCCCTATAGTCTATTAAATTACAATGGAATTATATATTATTATATAGAAATAGGATGTAAGAACAGGAATAGAAAAAGGGTCCTATTGTATTAGCTGTAGATATGATTCTTATTAAAGACAAGAAACAACTTATTTAAATAAGGACATCAAATAATCACTGTGAAAATACACATAATATTCCCTCTTAAATTATGAGTATTCAAAATATTATATATAAATTTCAAAAAAAATGTCAGATTGGCAGATATAAATCCTATAAAGTGAAAACTACAGCACTTTAAAATTGTGTAAAACAAATGAAACAATGAGTGAAAATAAGCATTAGTAGCTTCCAGTTATTCATTGATTACCATGTGGCAACCAACGTATCAAAGACATTATATACTTACATTGGTTGAATTCTGTAATTAATCTGTAAGGTGAGTATCAGACACATACTTTCACAGATATATTTTATAAATAAAGATACAGACTCAGTTTAAGTAGCATGCTCAGGAAAACATGAGTAGTAAATTAGAGATTCAAAATTTTAACTCAGATTTATTGATTTCAAAGCTTTTCATTATAAACCTGAAAGGTTTATAATGAAAATAAATATGTTTATTTTCAGAAATATGTTTGTCTGCAAAGAGATATGCATTTTCCTGACTGTTTATAAAGAAGTAATGCATTGTGAAACACATGAAAGTTGCATAGTTAATGTATTTTGATTGATATATTTAATCTATTTGTAAGAGTGCTTGGCACATAGTAAAATCTCAAAAAGTATTATTTTAATTTTTATTATTGATACAATGCTGAACAATTAAAAATACATGATTTTAAAAGGGAAAAGTTTTAATCAGTTCACATTCTTGTAAAAGGGTAAATAACTTAGGTCTAACAAAATCTATTTTAGTTTCTTAATTATTCATTTTAGTGGGGTAGATGACAAAAATGAAGCAAACAATGGCCATGTAGTCACTATTTTCAAGGATGTTTATACACACCTTGTTTCTTCATAGCAACAGTGAACTAATTTCGAGTATGTCACCTCTACCTAGCTCTACAGAAAACTGATACAAGAGTGGTGGAGGTGTCAAAGGATAGATTACATGATAACACATAGCAGGCAAACACAGTCTTTTGACTGAATACGATATGCTTATCCAAGTTGTAGTGGCGATTACACTACAAACCTACGACTTACAATTATTTTCCTGAATTTAATCTACTCGATATTTAATATATAAAAACTTTATAGAGTGATTATCTTGAAGATACAATATTTTTATTTTAATATGTGTATCACATAAGTATTTCCACTAGAAAAAAGTGTTATATATTTTATTTATCAAAATATAATACTAAGCTTATTAAATTATATTATTATCTTTATTATGGGATTTATCCATATTATAAGAAGATTTCTGCTCTTCCTTGACTGTAAAACCAAGTACAAACACAAGAATCAAAGTTAAAAAGAGGGCTGTTAGAATTTCTTTGAAGAATTTGAAAAGACTCAATGTTTGCTACCATGTCAGTGAAGTGAAATTGGAGGTTATCCATTATGGGAGTAGTGCAGTTTTAAGGTGAGGCATTCAAAAAGCTCTTCTTTGAATATACCTGTTGTGCTTTTGATCCTTTCTGGGGAATGAAAAAAAAAAGAGGAGAAAAAACATTGCATGTTATGCTGAATATGACAAGAGCTTTAGACATAACTGGAATTGCACTGAATTAAATCTATTGCATTAAAAGGTATAAATATTTCACAACTGATGGTTTGGCAGCAGCTGAATGGTTGTCAAGTATAAAATGTACTCTGTATTTTTTTGCACAATTTCTCAAATGTGAGCAGTACAAATTCAGTGCATTGCATATAACCAATTTTATGAATTTTATTAACAATTGAAATAGTTTCAAAGCCAGATATATTCTGGCAGCTATTCTCTGATACGGTCTGCTTTCTAGATAGCAGTCGAATGACAGTTTTTTTGTTTTTTTACTATTGCTATTATGTTTTCTGTAGTTTCAACATAGCATATTTAGATATTCTGTTGTCGATACTGAAAATCAAATTACATAATCAGACCACCTACTTCTTCATTTTACAATCCATTAAAAATGGAGATGAATTTATAATATTTTTGGAGAATCTGTGCTGTAATTTCTCTCTAACATTCAATGATGAAGTAAATATTTCAAAGGATAAATGGGGTTCACTGTATGCTTGAAAATCAAGAAAGTTACATATATCTAAATTGCCATCCCAGTAAACAGCCTATTTCGATTAAAAAATAAACGCATTTGAAAAGAGCAGTTTCAGTTCTTGTTATAAAGAGTTATGGGGATTCAAGGAAGATTAGTCTTCTAGGTTCTTACAGGAATGACACTTCTTCTCTTTTTAATATTCTAAAAAAAAATCTTTCTTTTTCCGTCTATATGAAAAGAGGAAAATTGTAATAACTTTAGAGATTTTGACAAATGTTTTCTTAAACACTGCCTGACAAATACATTGATGATTTCTGCAAAAAGATTTAAATGAAAATCCATTAGTGGAAAAAGGGAAGAAACCGAATTATCCATGTTCAGGAAGAAAGATCATCTGTTGAGATAAAGTCAACACTGAAAATATGCTTAAGGAACACTAGGGTTTTTCAGCCTAAATCTCATTTAGGCCAATGTTATTCCTGAACTGGAAAGAAAAATCATGTGTTTCACCTTGCTAGTAAGTTGAGCTTTGTATTTGAATTGTTTTGACAGTATGCTTACAAGACATGTATGTATGTGAGGCTGTGTCAGCATTTGGTGGAAAAGTGAAAAATTTGTCTTACTCATATAATTTCTATCAGACATCCAGCTAGTATAAAAATAAAAAGGCCCTTTTTTTTCAATTACCTTTTGACAATAGCAGTATGTGGGATTATGGGATGACTCTTGTTGCCCACTGCTCTAGCAATACGTTTCAATCAGGCTTTGACCATTCACTTAAACTTGAGATTTGACTTTGCCACTTTTAAGACATGTACCTAGTGCTTCTCAGTTCCCATACCAGGGGTTCTCTAATACTTGTTGGTTTTTTTTTGTTTTTTTTTTTGTGGTACAACTGCAGGAATTCTTTTATATTCTAGCACAAGCAGCATACAGGGTGGCAGAGATAGCACTTGAGGAACCAACCTTGACTAATGGGAGAAAGAAGTCAAGGGATACATTCTTTCACTTATCATCCTCTGGGAAAATAGTTTTGAGATGCATAATGCTTCTCTGACACCTGGGAGATTGTGCACTAGGGCCTGCAGTGATGGCCAACTCCATAATTATGCTCATAAAGCGGTTTGGTTTCCTTGTATTTAAACCAATAGTCTCCTGACCTTTTCTTTTTTCTTTTCTTTTCTTGTTTTGAGACAGTCTTACTCTGTCACCAGGCTGGAATGCCATGGTGCAATCTCGGCTCACTACAATCACTGCCTCCTGGGTTCAAGCAATTCTCCTGCCTCCCGAGTAGCTGGGACTACAGGCCCACACCACCATGCCCAGCTAATTTTTGTATTTTTTTAGTAGACATGGGGCTTCACCATGTTGGCCAGGATGGTCTCGATCTCGTAACCTCGTGATCCTCCCACCTCGGCCTCCCAAAGTGCTGGGATTACAGGTGTAAACCACCGCACCTGGCCTAGTCTCCTAACCTTTTCACTAGCTCCTGTTAGTCTCTGCTTTTGGAGAACCCAGGTAAGTTAGCAGATCCACCATCTTAGAGTAAGTGATATAATCTATTTCTAGGTAATGACTTTTTCTTAACTCTCTATCTGGTAGTTTCTCTGTATCTGAAAATCCATGCAAATTAGTTGTAATTTTGTTTGTTTGTTTGCTTTTAATGGTTAAACCATTGGCCTCCTTTATATGCAATGTTCATGTCTGCAAATTCAACCCATCTTGGATTAGAAAGATATAAAAAATAATACCTATTAGAAATATAACAACTATTTACATAGAATTCATATTATATTAGATAAGTATAAAGTAGAATGTATATAGGTTATATACAAATATGACATTTTATATCAAGGACTCAGGTATTTACAGACTTGGCATCCTTTAGGTGGGGAGGGGACATCCTGGAACCAATCCCCCTATGGATATTTAGGGCCACTGTACTACATTAAATTGAGCAATGCTAAAATACTCTTATTCCTTGTTATTGTCTATGCAATAAAGTCCAAATTCTTTAACATGATTCAAGAAACATTCAGTATTTCAAAAATGCATTTCTAGTGTTCTTTACTGCCACCAGCCACCAACAACCACCACTTCAACAAACGCACCTCAACACAAAAGGCAGCCACTCATATACAAACCTACAAAGTCTACACTTTAACAAAACCAAATAAAATTACTCAGTGTTCTCACAGCCCATTATGCATTTTCATTTTTCTTGGCCTTTCTGTACCTTATTTATTTCTATAATGGATGTTCCCCTATTTGACATCAAATACATCTATTATTTATTTTGAGTATACAACAGTGAATGTTTTTATCTCTCCTAAATAAATTTATGTCTTTGTCAATGGGCTTATAAAAACGTTTTCTATATGGCACTTATAAGTGGTGAAATAGAAATCCTATCATTTTCAGCAACATGAGTGGAAATGGAGGTTATTAAGTGAAATAAGCTAAGCAGAAAAAGAAAAATATTACATATTTTCACTCATATGTAGTAGCTAAAATAGTATAGCTTGTGAAAATACCAAATGGATTGGTTTCCAGAGGCTGGGTAAGGTAGGGCAGATGGGAAATAAGAAGAGGCTGATTAACAGGTGCCAACATACAGTTTGATAGAAGAAATAATACATAGTGTTTGATAGATTAGAAGGGTAAATATGGTTTACAAAGAACTTATATAAATTTTAAAATGTTAGAAAAAATTAATTCCAATGTTCCTAGCATAAAGAAAAGCCAAATATTTAAGGTGACAGATACCTCAATTAAACTTAAAACATTATATGGATTTATTGAGTTATCACATGTACCCCGAAATATGTACATCTGATATGAATAGGCTTTAGGTTCCTACTCAAATCTTATCTTGAATTGTAATCCTCAGATGTCGAGAGAGAGAGACCTCAAGGGAGGTGACTGGATCATTGGGGTGGTTATCCCCCATGATGTTCTCACAATAGTGAGTGAGCTCTCACAAGATCTGATGGTTTTCTAAGGATTCTTTCCTCTTCATGCTCTCTCTCGCATGCCACTAAGTAAGATGTGCCTGCTTCTCCTTCAGCCATGATTGTAAGCTTCCTGAGGCTCCCAGATATGCAGCACTGTAAGTCAATTAAACCTTTTTCCTTTATAAATTACCTGGTCTGAGGAAGTTCTTTACAGCAGTGTGAAAATAGACAAATATAGCATCTATTATAAATCAAACTTTTTTAAAGTTTTCATGTCCTGACTGTATAATTCAATCTTTAAATAAGTGCTTACTTTAGTATATTGCATATTAAACTGAGGACAGACCTTTGTTCTGTTTATAGTTCTGTGTCAGAGTAGATGGGTTATAAATATTTGAGAATACATTAATAATTGAATGATGATAGGATTTAGACCTCTCTTAAATATCTAATTTCTCTTTAGAGTTCTTTATACTGGGGACATTGGTTGAACTCTTATAAATGAAAGAGCATAGCTCCATATTATTGCTCAGCAAAATAAGTTTATTTTACATGTTATAATTTCAAACTTTTCAGATTACTTCTATCATGTTATAAACTTGTGTAACTAACACTACACACCTATTATGTCAGGCACTGAGACAAGCAATTGGAAAACAAAAAAATAGACATAGTGTTTATTTTCTTAAACTATTATTTAGAAAAATAATTGTTTCCTTGCACTCTAATTTCAGTCTAATTGAGGAAACCAGTAATTAACATCTGAATAAGTATGTAGGACTTTCTTATATTTTTTACTTTACTAAAATAATAATGAAGACAGGGTAATTTATAAAGAAAAGAGAATTAAGTGACTCACAATCCTTCAGGCTGTAGAAGAAGCACAGTACTAGCATTTACTGGGATTTTGAGTAAACCTCAGGAAAGCAGAACCAGGCACGTCACATGGTAAGAGCAGGAGCAAAGAGGGGTGGTGTTGCACAGTGTTAAATAACCAGAGCTCTCAAGGACTCACCTGCTATCATGAGGACAGTGCTAAGCCATGACAGATCCACCCCATCAACCAAGCACTTCCCACCAGGCCTCACCGCCAACATTGGGAATTACATCTCAACGTGAGGTTTGGAGGAGACATCCAAACTATATAATTCTGTTCCTGGCCCCAAAAATCTCATGTCCTTCTCACATTGAAAAATACAATCATTTTTTTTCCAAAGTTTGCTAAAATCTAAAGTCTTAACTGATTCCAGAATTAACTCAGAAGTCTCAAGTTCAAAGTCTCATATGGTCATAAGTTTTGTTCATGTATGAGGATGTTAAAATATAACAAGTAATTTACTTCTAAGATACAATTGGGGTATAGATATCTGATAAACACTCCCATTCCAAAGGGGAAATTTTGGCCAAAAGAAAGGGGCTAGAGGCCCCACATGACGCTGAAACCCAGCAGGGCAGTCATTAATTTTTTTTTTGAGACGGAGTTTCGCTCTTGTTTTACCCAGGCTGGAGTGCAATGGCACGATCTCGGCTCACCTCAACCTCTGCCTCCTGGGTTCAGGCAATTCTCCTGCCTCAGCCTCCCGAATAGCTGGGATTACAGGCACGTGCCACCATGCCCAGCTAATTTTTTTGTATTTTTAGTAGAGACAGGGTTTCACCATGTTGACCAGGATGGTCTCGATCTCTTGACCTCGTGATCCACCCGCCTTGGCCTCCCAAAGTGCTGGGATTACAGGCTTGAGCCACCGCGCCCGGCCAGTCATTAAATCTTAAAGCTCCAAAATGATTTCCCTTGACACCATGTTTTACATCCAGGGCACACTTGTGCAAGGAGTGGGCCCCCAAGGCCTTGGACTGTACCACCCCTGTGGCTTTGCAGGGTTCAGCTCCCATGGCTGCTCTCAAGGGCTGACACTGAGTGCCTGTGGCTTTTCCAGGTGACAGATGCAAGCTGTCCACTAGATCTGCAATTCTAAGGTCTAGAGGATAGTGGCTTCTTTCCTACAGCTCCACTAGGCAGTGCACTGGTAGGAACTCTGTGTGGAGTCTCCAACCCCACATTTCCCCTCTACATTGCCCAGTAGAAGTTTTCTGTGTGGTCTCCACCCCTGCATCAGGTCTCTGCCTGGGCACCAAGGTTTTTCCATATATCCTCTGAAATCCTGGCAGAGGCTGCCAAGCCTCTTTCATTCTTGCACTCTGTTTATCTACAGGCTAACATCCCATGGAAGCAGCCAAAGCTTATAACTTGCACACTTTGAAGGGGTGGCCAGAGTTGAATCTGGGGCCCTTTGAACAAAGGCTGGAACTGAAGTGGCTGGCATAAGAGGAGCACCCTCCCGGGGTGGTGCAGAGCAGCGGCACCTCAACACTAGCCCATGAAACCATTGTTTTCTTGTAGGCCTCTGGGCCTGTGATGGGAGGGTTTCCTCGAAGATCTCTGAAATACCTTCAAGGCCTTTTTCCCCTTGTCTTGGCTATTAGCATGTGGTTCTCTTTTTGTCATTTAAATCCCTCTACCAAGTGGTTGCTCCACAGCTCACTTGAATTCCTCTCCAAGCAGTGCTTTTTCTTTCTCTGCCACTTAGACGACAGATTTTCTACACTTTAATGCTTTGATTCCATTTTAATTATCAATTCCAACTTATTTATTTGCTCCCACATCTGAGTGCAACCAGACCACCTCTTAAATGTTTCACTGTTTAGAAATTTCTTCTGCCATATGCCCTAAGTCATCATTCCTAGTTAAAACTTTCCTAGATCCCTAGGGCATGAATGCATTACAGCCAAGTTTTTTTTTTTTCCTAAGGCATAACCAGAGTGATCTTTGCTCCAGTTGCCAATAAGTTTCTCATATCCATCCAAGACCTCATCAATCCGGACTTCTGTATTGTTTTACTAAAAAATTCACACTGCTATGAAAGCATACCTGAAAATGGATATTTTATAAAGAAATGAGAGTTAATTGACTCAGTTCTTCATGGCTGGGTAAGAAGCCTCAGGAAACTTACAATCATGACAGAAGGTGAAGAGGTGCATCTTACTAGGTGGCAGGAAAGAGAACAAATGAGTTAACGGGGAAGAGCCCCATATAAAATCATCAGCTCCCATGAGAACTCACTCATGATCACAAGAACAGTGTGATGGAAACTGCCACCATGATACAATCACCTCCCAACAGCCCTCAACACTTGGGGATTATGAGGATTATAATTTGAAACAAAGATTTGGGTGGAGACACAGAGCCAAACCATCTCAACTTCACTGTCCATATCACTGTCTGCATTTTCAATAAAACCATTTAACCAGTCTCTAAGAATTTCCAAACTTTCTATTAGCTTCCTATTTTCTTCTAAGCCTTCCAAATTATTTATTTGTTTGTTTGTTTGCTTATTTATTTATTTATTTTTTTGAGATGGAGTTTCGCTCTTGTTACCCAGGCTGGAGTGCAATGGCACGATCTCGGCTCACCTCAACCTCCGCCTCCTGGGTTCAGTCAATACTCCTGCCTCAGTCTCCTGAGTAGCTGGGATTATAGGCACGCACCGCCGTGCCCAGCTAATTTTTGTATTTTTAGTAGAGCCAGGGTCAATGGACCATCCTGTTGACCAGGATGGTCTTGATCTCTTGACCTTGTGATCCACCCACCTTGGCCTCCCAAAGTGCTGGATTACAGGCTTGAGCTGCCGTGCCCAGCCCTAAATTATTTTAACTTCTTTCAGTTACCCAGTTCCAAAGTTGCTTCGACATTTTCAGGTATCTTAAAAGAATGCCCCACTCCTTGGTTCCAATTTTTGGTGTTAGACTATCGCACATTGCTATAAAAAATTACCAGAGACTGAGTAATATATAAAGAAAAGATATTTAATTGTCTCATAGTTCTGCAGACTGCAGGAAGCATGCCACTAACATCTGCTCAACTTCTGGGGAGGCCTGAGGAAAGCAAAAGCAGACATGTCACATGGCAAGAAAGGGGTTCCATGAAAACCCATCTCTCCATAAAATACAAAAATTAGCAGGGCATAGTGGCATGTGCCTAGAGTCCCAGCTACTTGGGAGGCTGAGGTGGGAGGATCTCTTGAGTTCAGGAAGTTGAGGTTGCTGTGAGCTAAGATTGCACCACTGCACTCCAGCCTGGGCAATAGAGAAAGACATAGTCAAAAAAGAAAAATTGGCAAAATGTAGGTTATTGCCAATTTTAGAAGAAAGTGATTTCTACTGACTTGGTGAGGAAGACCCCAGATATGAATGATAGACTACTAAGAAGGATGGGAATGAGTTGTATTGTATATGTATGTTTTGTAGTAAGTTTGTTTGCCTACAATGAAGCAAATGCTGGGTGCTTCAACAGTATGGCAACAAGAATATGAAAATCAGGGTGAGGCAGTCAGAGTCAGAGAAGACATTTTAGATAAAGGGATTGCTTAGCTGGTTTCCCAGAAATGAGTAAGAGCTAGTCAGCCATTGCTGACAGAAGGAACAACAGTGGTACAAGGTAGAAACAAAAGAGGAAATTATAATGAATTGGGAGGGGCTTTCTACTTTCTCAGATCAGTATCCAAATTCATTAATTCAGTTAAGAATCACATTCTTCTTTATTCTCTTTTGAATGCATGGGAATTGGAGGGATTGAATCTCTGCAGGAGTACTAGATTCACAGGTTAATTTGCAAATGAAATTTTAGTAAGTATTCTTTTGCAAATATTTAACTACATTTGATCTTCAATTGTTGTGGGATTTTTAATTTTTTTAAATGTAGTTCGGTTTTCTAAAGTCAAATTAAAATACCTATTTTTGCTAATTGTAGTTTGATTTATGCTAGCTTAGTTCAATTTACAATCTAACAATATATATTAAAATGTGAATTAATTATTTCAAATACTAGAAATAAAATATCATATTCATTTTCTCTATAACTTCTTAACGTCCTTTATTGGAGAAGAATATTAATACTGTATATGCAAGTTTCTTCTACTACTTTTCTTAAAGGATCAATGATAATAAGATGTCCAGGTACACTAAAGAGTGAATGATATGCTATATTTTTAAGGGAACACAGCAGACAGGTGGTATCTAAGGAGAATCTAAACCAGTGAGAGAGGTTTTTATTGGATATTCTGATGAACATTTTATGATTGTCACTATGTCTTCAGTAACAGAAAATGTTTTCTAGGAACATCTTTGGCTATAAATTATGGAAACAGTGGGACTAATTTATCATTTTCCATCAGAACCCAGTGAACTGAAAACAGAAAGACTCATTTTCACTTCAATGTTCTGGAGAATAAGGCACTTACACACAAAAGTCATATGACGATATGACCGTAGAATGGAAAAGTAATATTAAGAAGGAGTCTTGCCCCCAGTTGTATGACTTTAGATTTTCTGTGTTTAGCCCTTAATATAATACTGAAATACACGTTATTGAATTAGCTTATTGCCAATGAAAATAAGGAGCATACGGAAAAGTATTGCTAAGATGATCTTGATTAATTGTTTCTCTATCATTGTAGAGAACAATGCATAATATCTGCAAAAGATGAAAAAAAATTTTCTTATAAATGTTGTAGAAACAACATTTGCATTTAAGTGAGGTCAAAATGATTATCTCCAATAATGAAAAGATATTACACTGTGGTTTTTAAAATTTCTATATGTCTTCTTTGAAAAGTTACCTACTTCTATTGAATCTATATTTATTGAATCACCTGATGTTAAAAAAAAAAAACAAGCAATTACTTGGCCGGGCATGGTGGCTTACACCTGTAATCTCAGCACTTTGGGAGGCCCAGGTGGGTGGATCCTCTGAGGTAGGGCATTCAAGACCAACCTGACCAGCATGGAGAAACCCTGTCTCTACTGAAAATATAAAATTATCCAGGAATGGTGGCATGTGCCTGTAATCCCAGCTGCTCAGGGGATTGAGGCAGGAGAATTGCTTGAACCCACGAGGCAGAGGTTGTGGTGAGCCAAAATTGCACCATTGCACTCCAGCCTGGGCAACAGGAGAAACTCCATCTCAAAACAAAACAAAACAAAACCAAAAAAAAATACAAGCAATTACTTTTAAAAACTTGTGACTATTTTCAAGACATAGGACAAAAATCATTACTTTTTAACTGATAAATACAAAACTTAATTATTAAACATTTAAGAAATTACAGGTTTGAAATATTTTTCATATAGAGGTGCATTTACTAGAAGCTAGATATTGTCGTAGGGAAGTGAACCAGTTAGAGTCAGGGAGCTAGTTTGTTGGCTAGCACCTTGATACCTGGCAGCTACTACCTATTTCCCCAAGAACTAGTGTGCAAATCATAGAAAAAACTATTCATTGGTATATATTAGTCTGCTTGGGCTTCCCTAAGAGAATATTATAAACTGGGTAGCTTAAACAACAGCAGTTTATTTTCTCCCAGTTTGGGCTGCTGAAAATCTAAGATTAAGGTGCTGGCAGGGTTGGTTTCTGGTAATGCCTCTCTTCCTGGCTTACAGGCAGCCAACGTTTCACTGGGTCCTCAAGTTGTCTGATCTTTATGAAGGTACAGAGAGAGCAGAGAGAGAGAAAGAGAATCTGCTATTTCTTCTTATAAGGACACCAGTTCCACTGAATTAGGCCCTACCCTTATAACCTCATTTAACCTTCATTATCAACTTAAAGGTCTTATCTCCAAATATAGTCACTAAGAGTTTGGACTTCAGTCTCTAAATTTTGAGGTGACACAAGTTAGTCCATAACACTTGGTACATTTTTGGGGGGTCAGCATTTATTCCAGGTAAGTGCCCAAACGAGTGATGTTTTCAGTCACCAGTGGGCCACATTAAGTGAATAAACTGTAGCTTTGAAGAGTAAACTGAGAACTATTTTTATATACTATTTCCAAACTCTTACATTTATTTCCACTTGAGTACTGCCATTCATTGAATCTTTGAGAATGAATTGCAGCTTCTAAGTTAACAATAGTTTTGGGGCTAAAAATATTTTTTCCATAAAAAGTAAACTTAAGTCTACAATGCGGACTTTAAAAAGTGGATGTGCTTAAATCTAAATTCTTATTAAAAAAAAAGAACTGTGGTTTTGGCTCTGTGTTCCTTCCAGTTCCATTTTCAATGATTATACCTATATTTATAATTATATTCACTACTGTGTAAAATACTTAAGAAACAAAATTTTTAAATGCCGTTGGGCCATGGACAGTGGCTTATGCTTGTAATCCCAACACTTTGGAAGGCCTAGGTAAAGGCATTGCTTGAGGCCAGGCTTTTGAGGTCAGCCTAGGCAACATAGTGAGATGTCATTGCTACGATAAATTTTAAAAATTAGTCTGGTATGGTGTCATGTGTCTGTAGTCTCGGCTACTCAGGAGGCTGAGGAGGATGGATGCTTGAGCCTAGGAGTTCAAGGCTTCAGTGAGTTATGATCACACCACTGCACTCCAGCCTGGGTGACAATGTGAGACTCTGTCTTTTCAAAAGTAAAATAAAATAAAATAACAAATATGCCTTTTCAATACTTATTTCTCCAGTCCTCCATCTTCTAATAAAATGCATAGAAAATTCACTGAGCCCAAAGTCTTAACAAATTACCATATTTTTAACTAGTTGTAGCTACAAATTATTCTCTCTCTTCATCTTCCTAAGAAGTTTAATTTTGAAGGTCCCTGGATGACCGACCGCCTAGGTCATGTTTTTTTTATTATCTATGAGATTATTATTTTTATGTTTTGGGTATTTCAATATTATTGACTCAAGAAACATTCAAAATATTGGGAGAGGACACAGAGAAAAATATAAAGAAAAATGATTGTGGTAATAGAGCTGTAAAATATATCACAGGTATAGGAATCAAAGTGAACTTTTAGAACTTGAGAAATTTTTTACAAAGACAATGTCTTGTAAGTTAAACTTACAGAAATGAGAGTATTTTAATAGATAAGAAAGTAGTTGGCCAAAGTATTCCTCCTATTATTTCACTAGGAGTAACAGAAAATATATGATATTCTGAGTTAATTAAGTTTTATTTAAAACTGAGAACATTTATAATTTCTAGGAGAAACATAAAAATTATTCGGCACACATTTTTATAATGTGATTTTTAAAGAAAAAAATTGAACTTTGAAAATATCATTCAAATAACACCAATCTATCTGCTTATCATTTTGATGAAATAACTGGTACTGGACTTGCCCTGTCATGTGTACAATTGCAAAATTTGATATAATAAGTAAGAGCACTATTCAACTACTGGAAAACAAACAGCATACGATTTTTTTGCATAAGTAAGCTGCTTATTTTTTAGCCTAGAGTCACTCTGTTGACTACTGCACAAAAAAGAGAGAAACCCAAGAGGAGCAACTTGGTTTTGGCATGCACCTGCTTAGGAAAGCCCAACATCATTTAAAGGACAAACACAACAATATCTAGTGGATTGCTTACATAAAACATGATATAGACTATTCAATCAAAGGTATATAACAAGTTCATTATCACAGGTATACTATACAGTAAACAATTACTAGATATGCAAAGAAATAGGAAATATGACCCATAACTAGAGAAAAGTTAACCAATGAAAACAGCATTAGATGACAAGGACAAAATTATTAGAAAATTATATAAAAGAGCTATTACAAATATATTTAAATATTTGAAGGAAAACACAAGTTGGTGACAGAAATGAATGATATCAAAATACCAAAATGAAATATCTTATACTCAAAAATACAGTATTGAAAGTAAAAATTAAATCACAATATAGGGCCCAAAACAATTTAGTCTCACCAGAAAACAAAACAAAAAAGAAATTAATGAACTTGAAGATAGAAGCTACTTATGTAGATTCTACCAAGTAGAAATTACAAAGAATCTACTTAATATATAAAACACAGAAAGAATAAAAGGCAGAAAAATATGAATAAAAATATAGTCTAATGAGAATAGTATTAAACAGATTCATATAAATGTTGTTGAACTGCTTGATGGAGACGAGAGGAAAATTGGAGCAGAACAATATTTAAAGATAATAATTAAATTTCAAAAAAATTGATACAAATATAAACATAAGATTATTAAAGTTATAATAATGAAGATAGTATGCTTTCACATAAATATAAGTGAAGCAGATAAGCAATACCCAATTAATAGCTCAGAAATATATCATATTTCTACGATCATTTGATTTTCAGTCAAGCCACTAAAGCAAAAAGATAATGGACTTCCTTAAAATTAAAAATTCTCATAATTAAAACTCTGAAAAGTAGGTAAAGGGCAGGCCAAAAATTGAGAAAATATTTTAAAAATATGTTTCGAGTACCTAGGTCCAAGGTCCTTGGATCTAGAACATATAAAGTCATTCAAAATTGGAGAAAATTCAAATTTCTATCAAAATAAGAATAGATAAACAAATTCTTCCAAGGGATATTGTTGACTACTCAAAAATGAAAAGCTATTTATGTACACCAAGCTATTTATGTACACAACAGCATCTATAGACCTCAAAAACATGAGGTTGAGTGAAAGTAGCCAGACAGAAAACAGTGCATGCTGTGTGATTTTATTTATTTAAAGTTCTAAAATAGAAAAAAAAAACCTCACAAACATATAGCTATAGAAATCAGAACAGTAGAACATTCTCTTTTGGTGAGAGTGGAATTTTCTTGGAAATCTTTTAAGTGATTTTTCTGAGGAGATGAACTTGTTATAAACCTTAACTGAGAGTTAATACACATGTAAACAATTGGCAAAAGTCATAGAACTGTACTGTATAATGCACATACATATGTATATACTTACATATAAACATTTGACAACATATAAATTTGGTATATTTAATACAATTTGTTCACTTGTTATCATTCCGAATAAAAATATAGCTACAAAAATTCTATTACTTGTTTTAACATCACAATCTAAGTCCTTAGGTCCTTCGTAACCAATCAGAAAATTTAAAAGTTCTTTCCAAACTCTAATTTATTTACCTGGTAGAATTAAGCAAATCCGATGAAGCCAAACCAAAGAAAACAAGAAGGGGAGAGGGATACAAACCATATTTTCCATGGTTGCATTAGAGTCAGGTGTTTCTTTGACTGCACTGGGCAGTATGTTCTTTTCTATCAGCGCATTCTTCTCAGTGACCAAAATGAAGATTTGAAAAACAAAAACAAAAAAATACCAGAAGTAGATCTTGACATTAGAGGTGCCATACAGTGAAAGAGGTTTTATTTTATTTTATTTATCTTTATTTTTTATTTTTTTCTGTGTTTGGTTTCAATTTTAGTTTTTTTTTAAATTTTAATAGTTTCGGGGGTACAGTGGGTTTTAGTTACGTGGATGAGTTTTTTAGTGGTGAATTCTGAGATCTTAGTGCGCCTGTCACCCAACATACGTGTATACTGTACCCAATATGTAGTCTTTTATCCCTCACCCCCCTCCCAAACTCCTCCCCAACTCGAGTATCCAGAGTCCGTTACATCACTCTGTATGTCTTTGGATCCTCATAGCTTAGCTCCCACTTATAAGTGAGAACAAGCAGTATTCGATTTTTCTATTCCTGAGTTACTTCGGTGGCTCAAGCCTGTAATCCCAGCACTTTGGGAGGCCGAAGCAGGTGGATCATGAGGTCAAGAGATCGAGACCATCCTGGTCAACATGGTGAAACCCTGTCTCTACTAAAAATACAAAAAATTAGCTGGGCACGGTGGCGCGTGCCTGTAATCCCAGCTACTCAGGAGGCTGAGGCAGGAGAATTGCCTGAACCCAGGAGGCGGAGGTTGTGGTGAGCCGAGATCATGCCATTGCAATCCACCCTGGGTAACAAGAGAGAAACTCCCTCTCAAAAAACAAACAAAAAACAAAACAAAACAAAAAAAGAAGAATGACCTGCAAGGAACTCAAACAAATCAGCAAGTAAAAAACAAACAATCTCATCAAAAAGTGGGCAAAGGACAGTTCTCAAAAGAAGATATACATAGCCAACAAACATATGAAACAAAAAATCACTAATAACCAAGGAAATGCAAATTAAAACCACAATGAAATATCGCCTTACTCCTGCAAGAATGGCCATAATTTAAAAAGTCAAAAAGCAATAGATACTGGTGTGGATAGAGTGAAAAGGGAACTCTTCTACACTGCTGGAAGGATGTAAGTTAATACAACCACTACAGAAAACAACATAAAGATTCCTTAAACAAATAAAGGTAGAGCTACCATTCAATCCATCAATCCCACTACTGGGTATCTACCCAAAGGAAAGAGATTTTAGAAATTAGTCAATTCCTAATCTGATGTATTCCTCCCCTTTCTTTCTGACCATAGTATTATTTCTGAAATGGTCTGAAATGGCTATCTTTAAATTCAAACTTTGGTGAATACTGAATGACTTAAATCTATTAACTTAGAAATATCTTAGCAGATTTTTTCATTAGGATAAGTGTGAATCTATCATATGCAATTTATTCTATTAAAAATTGTATGTCATCGGTATATATTCATACCATATTAATATTATGAAGCCAAATGGTAAACAAGTAAATGCTTGCAAAAAATGCCTTCCTGAATAGTTAAAATAATCCTAATACAACACAATATTGTTTAATATTATCTTTAATGTTATCTTAGAAATATTATTCTAATATTTAATATTAGAATATTAAATTCTTTAATATTATCTTAGAAACTTCTCTCTGAATTCCTGGGGCTCTTTTAAATTTTCTTCTACTTCATTGTTCGTGTTCTCTGGGAGCCTGGTGATTGGCTGTTGTATTTGAGAACTTGGAAGTTTAGAAGGAGATATTGATAATTAGGTTATTATAGTCATGATGCATGTTGGCATTAAAATTGATCTGGCCATTTTCTCTCTTTCTACAACAAAAATCATTGCAATAAATGTCATTTCTCCCACAGATAGTAGCATATTTCAATAGTATAAGTGGCACAATTAAAAATATACCTCAAAGCAACTTAGTAGTAAAGAAGAGTGGTATATAAATGGAAAATCTGCAGAATAAAGACGTGAATAATACAGATAAAGGAGAGCTGGTGAGATGGTGAAAGTAATGGTACATTGGTGAAAAATCAAACAGAATGTGCAGATCCTAACAAACAAGGCAGAGAGCTGGAAATAATGAGGCAGGACAAGATGGAAATTGCATTGCTTCTAGTGCAAAAAATAGAAAGAGTTTATAAAGATGTAGTTATTTACTTGAAATATTGCTTGAATATTACTGTATTTGTTAGTTCCTCATAAAAAAAGATTTTACAAAAATATTCAAATGTGATTAAATAATGAGCTACAATTATTTATAAAAATTTCCCAAATTGCAAGTCATAAAAATTCAATTTCATGATAACGTGTCTTGTTTAGAATGTAGTTATAATATTTTAATTTTTCAGTATTTATTAAATTTGCATGTAATATATGAAAACAGAGTAAATGAGAGAGTCCACATTATTTTAAAACACGTGTTCTTTTTCCTTATTAAGATGTCAAGGTAACCAATGATTTAATAATTTACTATATTTAAAATGTTTTCTATTAAAACCTTATGATTCATTTGACATTATTTCAAATATTATATCCATAATTTAAAATTATTTCACAAAATAAAAGTTCTGTACACTTGCACTTTGACTTTAAGAGTATTTTCCATTTGTTCAATTTCTAAATATGTGTGCCCTGTAAGAATGTAGAGTACCTGCAAATAGTTGCTATATCTACGTAGAGCTGTGCATTTCCAGCTCTTTTATACATCATGTCTTTACTTTTTAATATGCACACAAATAAATTCCTTTTACAGTAAAATTCACATGCTTTCATGCAGACACTTAAAAGCCTGAAATAAAAAGAGTTCCTTGCTGTGAAATAGAGACATAAAAATATGTTAACTGGGAGTTACTGTAAAGTTACTTTTTCCAAGCAATATTTTCTTGTTATAATTACCTTTGCTACATCAACCAAACCAACTTAGAATCTTAATCTTTATGAGAAAAATAAAATAAAACATTAATTTTGTAAACTGGAAATGTTAATAAAGGCAATTTTATCCTTATAAAAAATATACTGCAATCTAATTTCCTCCAATAGAAAGATATGACTAGATTGAAATATGCTGAAGACTAGTATTATTAAACTAAAACCAGACATGGTAGATTTGAAAATGTTATTGAATTTAATTATTTAGAAATAAAATCAATAAAAAAAAATCTCCTGCCAAACAAAGATGAAAATGTTGAGTTAGAGCATTTATTGCGTTGCTAAAAAAAAAAAAAAAAAAAAAAAAAAAAACAAACTCAAGAACTGAAAATTATATGGGAAAGAGAAAATGTAAACTAAAAATACAACAAAAGAATGATTGTATATATTTTATAAAATGAATATAAAAAGTGGTTTAAACAGGAGTGTGGGGCCTCCACTTTCAGCAGTTTGATAGGCTTCATAATTAGAAAAACCTTAAAATTTAAAACCAACTTTTAAAATACACATACATATTTTTAATACATTACAACAGTCTACTAAATGAATAGCTAAAATCACAAAATAAAAACTGCTAGAGAAATCTCTAGGATGCAAAAAGTAACAAGTGCTTGAAACCAGTGTTAACTGAGTACTCAAACTCCAGGACCATTTACCAGTATCAGAAATGTTGATCCATGGGTTCTAGTTGCAGATGTTTGAGAAAAGAGAAATGCATAAATTCCATTTATAGTGGGGACTGTACCATTTAACAGAAACAGGTTCATCAAAAGCTATACTCTGATGTGAAGACAGCAGTGAAATTTACCTGGCAGTAAAAGGATACAACTTGGTAAACGGTCACAAATAAAAATGTCCTTGCATCACCGATTATTACCCTGGGTTCATAGTTTAGAGGAGGTTATTCCAATTTATGGAGCAAGGAAAATCACATGACCAATGCGACTGAATCACCAAAAATCCATGCTAATTCGACATCAGGACCCCCAAATCCCCTGCCCAGCACCTATAAGACTTCAGCCAGGACCTTTCAATGAGCTTCTTCCCTGGTTCCATCCTCTCAAGGAACAGCCCACCATCAGCACACATATCCCTAGGCTGACAGCTTAGCGAAGAAATGCTGGCTCGTGGCTAGGTTTGGAGGGGAGGTGAGGTTTATGGAACTTGAGTCATATGTGTTACACTGTTTTGAATTACGTAGGATTGTGTGCATAGTCCTTGTTATGGAACACCACTGGGGCGTGGAAGAAATGAGTGGACTAAAGAAGAGCAGAGTCCTGCATTTGTGCTCTAACCCTGGCACACGGGTGCCAAGCAATGCAACTGGTCTCAGGACCTATTACAGGCTCCCATAGGAATTAAAATCAGAAGCTTACACTATCAAAATGCAAATTGACACTATGTGAGTAGCATGAGGAGCAGCAAAGTGACTATTTCTATGTGTTTCTATGTGGGTAGTACTTGAAAATGACTGGACACAGAAAAAGAAATCTCTGGAAAAATGCAGTTCTTTCTTCCCAGTAATGAAAAGATGTGCACGCCTCCACTCGAGTAATCAAAATAATTTTATGTCATAGGTTCTAAAGTAAAATTAAATATAAAAAAGAAACCCTTAATGTTTTACTTTCTATACATATTACTTCCTTTGGCTTTCCATACAGTAATGTGTTTTATAGTTTCAAAGGTGAAAATGGTTTTTAAGTGTTTAGCTGTTTGAAAATAATCAAAGAAAGATATGTTTGGACTTAAAAATGATGTGAAATCCAAATTTCAGTATCTACATATCAAGTTTTATTAGTATACAGCTTCTCTGTTTGGCTATGCTTTGTCTCTGACTGCTTTTGCCCTACAATGGCAGAGGTCTGGGAGCCAGAACTGTCTACCCCGACACTTGACCTACACAGAATGCAAATGATACCCTTAACATGACTTGCTTTATTTCTGCCTTCATTTCGTTGTTTATCCAATCAACATTCAAGAGCCAGTTGTTCAGTTTCCATGAGGCTGTGCGGTTCTGAGTTACTTTCTGGATTCTGAGTTCTAACTTGATTGCACTATGGTCTGAGAGAGTGTTTG
>CM052650.1:29358931-29404420 GCA_028533165.1 Leontopithecus rosalia | reverse complement strand
TTTCCTTGTGGATTACAAAGTAATTTCTGGCAAGATGCTGGAGGGCTGGGATTCACATTGGACTATATTCATATAAAAGAAAACCTCTAAATTTGGATTGAAGAACAGAGGTGAAATAGTCATGTGGCTTTTATCTGGTGCATCTCTCTTCATTTCTTCCTGCATGCAGAATTGTTAGTAAGTGCCAAAGGTCATATGTCTAAAACTTCTAAGAGTATGATGTTATTTCTGCCAAAATTTGGTGCAGTCTTGGCAAATTTTGACGCAAAACAAACATTAAATGTAGCAAAGTAGGTTACAGGACAATAACAGAGTTTGCACATAATCAAGGGCCCTTGATGTCTGACTTTTATTTGCTTCTGTGGGAATATTTGAAAATATTCAAATGAGCACAAAGTGGATATTTATTCAGAGCTATCTATACATTCAGAGTCAGTTATAGCAAGGGAGTCAGCCTCTATTATTTGTATTTGGCAGAGACTCAAACACTGTCAGGGGAGTGAAAAAATTTTGTATTAAAAAAAAAGAAGGCTCGGGTATGCTCTGATTAGAAGTTATTGGCAGGAGGAAGCTGGATTTAGGTTAATTAGAAACAGGATATATTTGTTGACTGATTTGGGGAATATATGTATTATATAATATATATATATATATAATATAATACATATATAAATGGAGAGAGAGGGAATATAGAATATATCCATGCTAATTCTACATCACATTCTAAAAGTCAGAATTCTATATTCTCTCTCTCTCTCTCTCTCTCTCTCTCTCTCTCTCTCTATATATATATATATATATATATATATATATATATATATATATATTCCCCCCCCAGGATGGGTTCTGAGTTGGAGACAGGAGCAAACAATTAGAGAGCTGGCAGTCACTGACACATCCTGAACTGTTTGGGCCATTGCAGTGGCCCTTGTGGTGTACCTCCCTGGGCTGGTTGCTCAAGACATTGTGGGTCAGACTTCTATTTCGATATATGGTCTAGTCATTGTCTGTTTTTATAAACAGATTCTCATTCCTCTCTTTCTCCTCTACACTGAGACAAAATTCCACAGCAAAATTTAATACTCAACTGTTTGCATTTCTTCAAAACATTCGTTATTTAAAAGTAATCACAGTCTGCAACTCTGGACTTGTTGCTGAGCCACTCTTAGCCCTTCAGTTCTTAAAAATAAAAAGATGCATTAAAACTTTTTTTTCTGCATGACTAATTTATATCTTTGGTCCAGACTGATATTCTGTGCTTACTTTTCAGTGCAAGGATCAAGAGGGCAGAGGACAATACATTCTGAGTTGTATTTTAAAACTGTTGTGATCCCCGAGCTATAAAGTAACTTGTATTTAATTTGGCATTCTACAGATAGGTCAAAAGTTTTTTTTGTTGTTGTTTCTTTTTTTGGTACCTCTCAGTATTGTTGTGTCCTGAATTATTTAAGAGAAAATATGAAAACCAAAACAAAATCTAATACATCTCTAACTGTGGTAGGATGAGGTTTAGGAAAGGATAAAATTCCTAATCACCTCCCTTCATATTCAGATGAAAATGCAAAACCACAGAAATATATTGAGTTGGAAAAGTGAATATTTGAGAAGAAAACTCGTATACCTTAAAAAAAGCCAAAAAGTTCAAAACCAAACCCTAACATTATTAGAGGAGGTATAATTCCCAATCCCTCTACTAGTTCACGTAGAGAAATTATAACTGTTGAAAAACCAAGAAAAAAAAAGAATAAAATGTCATCTGCCCATCAGAACACTGATGACATACCACAGGAAACTGAGGACTGTACCTATTACTAAAAACACCTTTGTGCCATTTCCTGATAAGCTTTTGTGTTTCTCTTCTCCTAAGATCCAAGAAAATGAGCTATCAAGTTGCCTTAATGTAAAATTAAGCTCTCAAAATATTCTTACTAAAGTTTCAGAACCTTTAGGGGAGCATGTTGTTGAAATAATTGCCAATTTTTCCTTTTCATCTTCACTAAATATAGAAAAAGTTCTCACAGAAGAAATCCCTTTAATTGACTATCTATACATGGATATAAAATAGATTATAGTAACTTCCTTCCTCAGATGATTGGGGATAATAAAGGACCATTGTGTAAAAATAAAAACCAAAATTAAATAATGCTTTTAGTCCAGCAAGAACCGTTAAAGAGATGCTATATTTAAATATATATAAAAATTAAGAAGGACTATTTTAACATGTAAGTTATCCCAATTTTACACCGAAAAAAATGATACCAAAAGGTAAGAGTATTTAAAATGTTTTTGTTGTTGTGGTTGTTAGAAGAAAAATACTAAGAGATTTCTAGTTCCTAAGACATGTTTATTTGGGAAAACAAATCCCTTTAAATAAACAAAATACATATGGTACAAGTATGAAATATATGATGAGTTTACAGTTTAATATCTTGATGTGCTTTTTGATATCTAGTTACAAATTACAAGGTGACTCTTAACGCTTAAATATAAAGTTAATATTTATATGAATTTGACTTTAAAAGCATTATTCTGGTTTTCATATCAATGTTTTAAGCTAGAAAAGAGAAATTGGAAAATGTAAAATAGCTACTGGCCACGAGATGCAAGATGGCCTGGAGACATTGAAGAATCAAATTATAACTATTGAAAACAAAACATAACCAAACAAAACTTTCCACTGGAATGCAAAACTAAAATTTTGGCATATGACATATTTTCCTTTATTAAAATATAAATGTATTTACCAGTAGATATTCCACTAAAAAGGTAAAATATTATCTATAATTGTGTAAAAATGTATTTTTCATAATTTTATATTTATTATTTAAAATTTATTATAAATAACAAATGATAATTACCTAATGATAAACTTAAATGTGATATAAATCATAATTATATTTGAACTTGGATAAAAGATATTTTGTATAAAATACTTATATTAGGAACAAGATAATTTGCAAGTTGTACACATACATTGAAGAGTTTTTACTCAAACTTTCTACGCATGGTTCAAAAGTGTAATATGTAGCTGCCTGATGAGTTCTTTCTGCCTGCTGCACCAAATCAATCCATTAAGACCACGGCATCAGTAAAAAATGAGTTTAATTGACAGGAGGTTACCCATGCCACATGGGAGACAGTTATTACTCAAATCAGCCTCACCAAAGGCTTGCAGGTTAGGGGTTTTTCAAAGATAGTTTGGTGGATAGGGAGCTAGAGTATGGGTGCTGTTCATTGGTTGCAGGTGCAATATAGGAGTGTGAGAAACGGTCCTCCTGCACGGAGTCACCTTCTGGGTGGGAGCCACAGGACAGATAGAATCACAGTCCGGGTGGAGCCATTCAGATGTCAGAAATGCAAAAGCCCGAAAAGACATCTCAAAAGGACAATCTTAGATTTAACAATAGTAATATTAATAATTACAGGAATAACTGGGGAAGTTACAAATCGTATACCCTCCAGAATAACGTCTGGTAATCATTTAACTATGTCTACAATTTAGCAGAATTAGGTCCCTCTCTCATAGTCCTAACATTGTGGTCTTTCATTAGTTTTACAAAGGTGTTTCACTTTTGGGAAGGGCTATTGTGATCGTTGCCTTAAGATTAAAGCAAGAGTAAGTTGTAGCTTGGAGGTTCGAAGCAAGATGGAATAAACTATGTCAGATTTCTCTTACTGTCATCATTTTTTCATCCATCTTAAAGCATAATTTATTGTAGCTCATTTCATGTTTTAGCTAGGTCATATAAAATTTCTAATTTGTTCTGTAAAATGTTAATTTTCATAGCATTAAGGACGAAGTATTTGCAATATTTCAAAAGTTTTTGAGAAATTGGATAGCTAGCATATGTTTACAATTAAAGATACAGTAAAGACATAAATGTGTGTGGTGTGTGTGTGTGTGTGTGTGTGTGTGTAAGAAATAGTTGAATTTTAGCAAAGTGTAAAAAGTAGATTTTGGGCAAACTTTAGGTTTCTGCATATCAGTGTGTAGTTATTTACCAATCACAGAGAATTTGTAGACACTTGGAATTTCCTTGGCTCCCCTGAAGAAAACTTAAAAAAATTTAACTGATAACAAGTCCTGTGCATACTTATTGAGAAAATCATTTGTCATTACATGCTGTAAATTTTGGCATAGCAATGACATAGCAACCTGACATAAGTTTAGAAACATACCATATATATTTTAAAGGAAGTTGAACTTGCAGTTTCAAAATGGAGCAAGATATAGTAAAAAGAAATATATATATATGGAAGGTCAGGAAAGGATAAGCATAATTAATACTAAGTAATTAGCAATATAAAAATGCACAACTTTGATATTACTAGAAATAAACCAATATGAGGAAGCTTTGGTTTATTCAGCCAGAAAAAAATTCTATATGTGAACTGTGTTCTTATAAGTATGTATTAACTCAACACAGATGGACTAGATATTGGTGAATTTATATTATTGTAAGTAATTTTAAAAATTAAATTGTTTCTATTATTTCAAATAGAGAACATTTTCTCTATTCTAATATCTGATAGCTCCCTTCAGAAATAATAGAAGAGTCAGGCTTTTATCATTTACAATAACTATAAATATTTAGAATGTCATTGCCCTGAAGTTGCGAGCAAACGGAATAAATCAACTAAATTATTCAGAAGTTAATCCTACACATATGCTCACAGATTAAGATCTAATAATGATAGTACGAATTTTATTCAAATGTAGTACAAATCAGAGAAGATAATATCGAACTATATTTAAACTTTATTCAGTAATTATGCTGTTTGATTTAATATTCTGTATTTTTAACTATTTTCTTTAAGTTTTAAAAAACAGAATGTAATGAATTACATCAATTTTCTTAGGAAACTAGATTTGTAGTATAAAGCAAAAGGGGAGAAATATTTATGTGTAAGAATTTAGGCACTTATGGTACCATTAGAACTGAATTAGAAATATCTTTATGAATGTGTGAATTTACAAAAGTTGTCAATTAGAAATATATATATTTTTTACTTCTAATCACAGAAATGTCCTTGTATTAAAGATACCCAGACAATGCACCCTAGTGCATAGAATTTGGGGAAAAAAATAGGCTAATTCAGTCTCTGGGTCTGAAAGATACAAAGTGACCCTGCTACACTTTTTTGTATGATAAAGCAGTGAAGCTTTCAATGATTAATGGCGTTATGTTGAAAGGATACAGGAGTCAATAAAAAAGGGACTCCCACTGGCCAAAATTGAAACAATTTGAGCATCCAAAGGAGTCTCCTAAGATAAGTTGATTGACATGTAATAAATCTGAAAAATCATAACTACGTAAAAACTCAAACAGAAAAGGTTAAAAAAAAGTATTATAAAAAGTTAACCAAATTGAATGTATTTTTTGTGGAGTTATTCAATGATTCTTGTATCCTTGACTCATGTAATGTACAATGAAGAAAAGAGAAAGTAAACATTATTATATAGGCATCTTTCTGCATCAAAATATTTTTAATAGAATAACCCAGTATGTGGTGATATCAAGTAAAACCAAAATATCAGAGATTGAATTTAATATAGTGTCATTTCTTTAAAATTTAGATGATACTAGGAATAAGAAAGCATGTCATTTTCACCAAGTTCCAATGTTTTAAAAATTATGTTTCCTAGAATCTTATCAATTTTTCAGAAAGTGGGCAAGATAACAATATTTCATTAGATAAATAATAATGTTTAAAACTTGAATCTTGGGGAAGAGACTAAGACAGTGATCATTCTCCTGTTGAAATTAGAGGATTAGTAATAACAAAATTATAAGGTTCAACGGATCTGTCAACTGAAGAATCACAAGGCTCATCAATTTGGAAGAGAGAGCTTTATTTTTCATAAAAGGTTGCAGCCAATGAGACAGCCAGGTGGGAGGGGGTCCCCAGAGACTCTACTGCTTGCCTGCACACTGGGAGGAATGCTCACTGAGGTGGAGCCACAGACGTTTGCGCCATATGCAGCGCGGAGTAGCCTGGCTTCTCCTCTTCCTGGGTGGAATCTGGGATTCAATCTGTGATGTGGGAAGCTCATGGACAGGAAACATATTTATTTTATTTTATTTTATTTATTTATTTATTTATTTATTTATTTATTTATTTATTTGAGACAGAGTTTCGTTCTTGTTACCCAGGCTGGAGTGCAATGGCGCGATCTTGGCTTACCGCAACCTCCGCCTCCTGGGTTCAGGCAATTCTCCTGCCTCAGACTCCTGAGTAGCTGGGATTACAGGCACGCACCACCATGCCCAGCTAATTTTTTTGTATTCTTAGTAGAGGCAGGGTATCACCATGTCAACCAGGATGGTCTCGATCTCTTGACCTTGTGTTCCACCCGCCTCGGCCTCCCAAAGTGCTAGGATTACAAGCGAGAGCCACCGCGCTCGGCCCAGGAAACATATTCTTTTGCTTCACTAGGAGTTTCTTCCCCTTCACCCCCGACTTTTTTTTTCCCAATAAATTCCATTTTTCTCACTGTTCAAATTATCTGGGAGCCTAAATTTTCACGGCCATGTGATAAGGGCCCCATCTATAGCTGAACTAAGGAAAAAGTCCTGCGACACCTGCAGGATGACCCTCCCACAGGCTGGGAAGCTTAGCTGCGGCAAAAGCCGGAAGCAAGCACTTGAAGGGAGGAGTGAAGGGCAAAGAAATGTATACTGAGCAGGGTGGCTGATTAGACATATTTAATAAGCTATAGGAGAAATGTGTTAATATGGTTTTTGTGTTAAATACTTGAGGCTGAGTAGTTTATAAAGAAAATAAGTTTAATTGGTTCAGTTCTACAGGAAGCATGACATCGCCATCTGTTCCACATGAGGACTTCAGCAATCATAGTGGAAGGCAAAGGGGGACCAGCCTCATTACATGGTGAAAGCGGGAGTGAGAAAGAGACAGAGAGAGTGAGGAAGGAAGCGGTGAGGTACCACACTCTTTTAAACAACCACATCTTGAGTGAACTTAGAGCAAGAATTCATTACCAGGGAAGTGCACTATCCCATGAGGGATGTACCCCCAGGACCCAAACGCTTCCTATTCGGCCCCATCTGCAACAGAGGAAATCACATTTCAACATGAGGGTTGGAGGAGAAAAATATCCACACCATATCAAGCAGCCAAGAATATTTACCAAAAAAGAAGCATGCACATATACAATTTAGTTTCCTGCCTTTTCATGGGTTACATGTTCAGAAAATGGCTGCATCAGCACAGTGGGGAGTTTTCGGTACACGCATGTCAAAAGGAGAGAGTGAGGACACAGAAACTATCATTGCATCTTCCGTAAGTCACCAAAAACTAGTCTGGAGATGATTGTCAGTTCTTAGAAGTGGGATGCACTGTGAAACTGGTGAGTAGTCGTATTGAAACTGCAGAGGGAGGAGAAGCCCGGTTATGGCTTTAGATGACTGGCTATAGGTGATAAAGGAATAGGTAGTCCATTTCTTATTTTTCAGGGCTAATTTCTGCTTACTCCTTGGGAATGAATTCTGGTGACAGGTTAACAAGGAAGGGCACACTGAGGCAAGTCTGACCTTTCATTCAATCGCAGCTGGTAACTTAGTTTTGAAGGTTTCTCTGGTGTCCCCTTGGTCAAGAAGGTGTCCATGCAGGCAGTTGGGAAATTGGGATTTCATTTTTCTTTCTCAGATCCCATATTCTACATAAACTCAGCTGTTAGCAGCTTTCCTATCTATAGCAGGTAAAGGCAATTGCCATGAAAAGAAGAGAAAAAGAATTGGTCTTTCTGTAGTCTAATTCTCTCCAGTGGTAACAATAAATGTAGAATACAAATCCAAAGATGAGAAGATACAAGCCCCAACAATAGTTCAACCCATTTCAGGCCATTATCACCCTGCTTCTAAAATCACACTTTCTCTCTGCCAAATGCTCCCTTAAGTGTGAGTTCCCAAACTGCCAAAACTGGAGGATATTAATATATATAAAGGAATCACTGGGAAAGAATCTCCTGGAGGAGCCATACCAACATTGCTGTCACAACAGTGAACCTCCTTTAAATTGTGGAGGGCACATTTGTCCCTGAAAGCCTAAAGAAAACTGCTTGTCATAGCGCTCTGGCGACCAAAGCAAAAAGGGAAAAGAGGCATGGCATGTGTGACAGACTGAAAGTTTGGAAAAACCACGTGGCGTTGCGGACACAAATCTTCAGGATTAGTGATACAAACTGATGAATCACTAAGTTAATACGAACAGCAGCATGCATTTTTCTTTGTGTTGCTTAGAATTGCAGTTTGGTGGTACTTGATAGAAAGAATTTTCCTTCCCAACCAATCACCTTTCCTACCTCCTTCAGATGTCTCCTAGATAGTGGAGAATCACAATTCCTGAACAACCTAATTTATGAGAATGATATGCTGCGTAATGCACTAACAAGGAAATTTCTAAACAATGTAATTTATGTATGGTTTCTATATATACTATATCTATCTATCTATCTATCTATCTATCTATCTATCTATCTATCTATCTTTCCATCTATCCATCTATCTATCTTACCTGTTTTTCTGTCTGGTTGTAAGTATATAGATTTATGCATACAAATATGGAGAGAAATGATGAGGAAAATCTTTGTCTCCAGCCAATCAAAATATATTTTATGTGTTCAAAAAATAATAAACTCATCTGAAAAATAAACAAACAAAACTTAATACTTTATTCAATCGGTTTTTATAAAACCTAAACTGTTTGCAACAAGTAATGTAATTCTTTTCTTTCCAAAATCTATCTAACTTTATTTTCAGATATCTACATTTACCTATGTTTGCTATTACTCCTCATGGTTTCTCTCTCTTTACACACACACACACACACACACACACACACACAGAGTCTCTCTCACACACTGAATTGCTTTGAAAATAGACTTTATGAGTCTGTTTACTTGTGAGCTAAGAATCTTTCTCCTCTGTGAATACCAAAATAATTTATGGAAGGGTTAAGTGTATGTGTGTGTGTCTTTGGAGGGGGGAGCAGGGGATGGCAGAAAGGGTGTATTACTCCTTTCTTAGTCCACTACTAAGAAATACTTAAGACTGGGTAATTTATAAAGAAAATAAATTTATATCATTTAATATACTTGGTTTCATTCTGTTTTATTCTATCTCATTTTAGTGCTAGGAAAAGCAATTTGTTGTTACATAACAAATATATTTCACAACCCAATGTGTGAGTACCTCTTAATGGAAAACACTGTCTTTTTTAAATCTTTTGAGTGTTCACCTTTGAACCACATATATAAACTATCTATCTAAAATATAAACAGGTTTATAATAACAATCCCAGAAGGACCTTGTTGATATAAACTTTCATTCTGATTAATTTCATATATAGTACCTTGCTAAGACAAAAAAATTAAAATTTACTGATAAATACAGAAAAATATTACAAGCATATATCAATGCTTAAAAATTGGACAATAGTGAAATATGCATCTAAACTTTTAAATAATAGTAAAATAATTTACCAAATTAAATGAGAAATTAAAAAAATAAATCAGAGCTTCTTAAGAGTATATGAAGATCCCACTATCATGCTATATGTGTGGCAGAGATGTTTTTTCTAATATGTATTTCTCCTTTATGATTTTAATTCAATCTTAAATTTTAGCTCTGAAGATGGCCAGGCCTTATAACAATGAATGTTCAGCCTCTCTTGGAGCAACATTTTATTATTTCACTAAGTTCTGGCTAATGGCATGTGAATAGACAGAGTATGTGCCAGTTTGGGGTTGTATCATTAATTGGAATGTGTGCCCCTCACATTAATGGTATCTCTCTTTGGGGTGGCTGGAACATGGACATCTTCATCCATGGGAATAGGGGTAACCTCCACATTCCAGAACAAGAAGAAATGACTGAGCAAGACCTCAGCTGTCTTTCTTTCTTTTTTTTTTTTTTTGAGACGGAGTTTCGCTCTTGTTACCCAGGCTGGAGTGCAATGGCGCGATCTCGGCTCACCGCAACCTCCGCCTCCTGGGTTCAGGCAATTCTCCCGCCTCAGCCTCCCGAGTAGCTGGGATTACAGGCACGCGCCACCGGGCCCAGCTAATGTTTTTCTCTTTAGTAGAGACGGGGTTTCACTATGTTGACCAGGATGGTCTCGATCTGTTGACCTCGTGATCCACCCGCCTCGGCCTCCCAAAGTGCTGGGATTACAGGCTTGAGCCACCGCGCCCGGCCTCAGGTGTCTTTCTGAACTACCAATTTGTCTTTCATGTGAGTAGAAAACACTTACTGTGAATAAGCCATTATATTTTGTTTTTAAGAATTCTGTTTATTTATTAGCAAGAGATTAAACTTTATTCCTACTTATAAAGTTGAAACTTACTAGTTCAATATAAGCACAAGTTTGAAAACATATTTTGTTTGAGACAAATCCAAACAATAATCTTTAAGTTGGATATAATTAAGCAATTAACACATTTCTCATTCATATAAAAAGATAGAATAAGAGCATAATATTCTTCATAGAATGACTTTATCATTTAAGGATTTCATCTATGACATTTTAATACTGAAGTTATTTGTCCATCATTAACTTACAGTAAATGTTAACTTCTGTTATATGATAAACTGCAATAATGAAATTGTCTTTAAACCTGAACAACACCATTTAAATTGCCTGTTAGTTACTTCAAGGAAGCATTAAACTAATTTTAAAAGTAACAAAAACTAATCTTGGAGCATTTGATTTGCACAAAAATGTTCAAAGTACATTTCAATAATGACATTTTTAAACAGTACGTAGTAACTATTAACAACTTGATGTTTACCTTTCCAGTTATTAATGTTTTCATGTGAATATGTACATTTTCTTCATCTTTGAATTACAAGGTCATACAGTTTGTACATTATTTTCTTCTTCGTATACCTCAAATGTTCTCATATTAAATATATTCTAAATTGTAAGTTTCAATACAACTACAAAGTATCCTGCTGTTAATCAACACTTTATTTGTCCGACAGTCTATTATTGAATTTTTGAACCAGCAGTTTTCAATTTTTTTACAATGCTATACATAATGATTCATAATACCTTTCATATGTAAATGTGCACAAATTTCTATTGATTTGCTTAAGTTGAATTTCTAATGAAGGAAATTCTGTGTCAAAGGATACAAAGAATTTATACAGATTCCTTGCAAATTGATAATAATTATTTCACTCTCAAATTATGGACCAATTTATATCCTTGTCAACATGGTATAAAGATTTTTATTTCCTGTACCCTTGCAAATATTGAAAATTATTTTTCAAATATTAGATAGACAAATGCTTTTTTGACTTAATATAATGAAACTCAAAGGTATACTTCACATAGTTTATTACCTCTGGTAGTAAAAGCTGAATTAAATATTTGTAAGTCTCAGAAAAGCACTTGATTCATACATGTTCAGTGAAATCCACAATCTCAAAGACAGAAAACAAGATTGTTGCATCTATTAATAATCTTTAATCTCTTCAAAATGAAATGCTGAAAAACATTAATATAAATTAAATTATCCTGCCATCAATTTAGTGGATTTCAATTTTACCAATATTAATATCAAGAAAGTGTTTCTAACATGATCAAAAAAAGCTTTTATCTTGTGATATGTAGGTTATTTTTGTAAAAGCATTTATTAATGTATTATGTATCGTTGACATATCATGTTGGCTTCCATCTTTATAATTGACATGATAGATTTTATTTTTTGAGATAAAGGAATAAAGCATAATTTAAAATGCTGTTTCCATTTTTATTTTTTAAATCCAATATAATGAGAACTTGATGGATATGCTTTAGAAAATATATTTTTTATATTATGGAATCCTATGAGTTGTATTTTCAGAATAACAAGCACTAAGTAAACGTAAGATTTTCTTAATATATTTGACAACTTTACCCACCAAAAGATGAAAATCCCGTAAGTATGTATGGTCTCATCCAGGAAGGAAATTAGTTTAGTAATACTCCAGGATATAAATAAAACAGTTCAATACAGACTCAATTTAATCAGTTTAATCATTTGCACAGCAAACACTGAGTATATCTTACAGAGGCACTTCATATGCTTCCTGCAGTAAGTTTGATTACTCATCATTCTAAAATGACTCAGAGGTTCTTCTTCATTAAGCCAGAAGGACTCTGTGAGAATCAAGTTGGTTATATAAATTTGAGTATTTTTTATACATGCACACACACAAATGCACACACAAATGCACACATGCACATGCACACATACACCTATATGTGTTTAAAATACACACTTTGAGGTTATGTATGTGTTCAAAAATTATATATATGTATATAAACATGTGTGTGTGTGTCTGTGTGTGTGTGTGTGTATGTGTGTGTGGGTGTTTATATATATATATTTTTTTTCTGAAATACCAGGCCCTTTGGTAAATTAGTTTATATTACAAGTATAGATCATACTGATTTAAAAGAAAAAAATTGAAAGATGTTTCCACTTGCTAGAGAAATAGGAAATAGTGAGGTTAATATTGAAAGAGGACAAGATGCACTACTGTCCTACATTGGTATTCTCCATATGTAGAACCTGAGACAAAAATTCCAAATAAATAAATAATTTAGGGGGTAATGAGAATATGAATAGAGATTGAGTCTATTCATCTATATTGATGAATATATATGTCGGGGAGTAAATGAAGTATGTTTTATCAAGACAGCTACCATTGTTTATGACTAAAACTTAATTCAGTGAGTAACGAATCTGGGAGTCAGTGGAAAACTCACCTAAATTTCTTCCAAGAGAAGTGGAACTTAGTTATTTCTGTCAATCACTAGTTGAAGCTGCTTCTAGGGAAAATAATTATTGAGCATTTTTATTTTACCATAAGGTCTACGGAAAGTGCCTTGAGAGGAAAAACAAATAATCAAAATAAACCAGAGTAAACAAACAAAAAGTTACAAAAATGTTGGGACATAATTCTCTGAGTTTTTATTTGAGGCAAACAGGGAATGCGGGACTAGGGATCCCTCCCCACTTCATTACACACTGTGTTGACTACAGCTGCACCCAGCTGCATAACATTGCAACAACTGAAGCTTCCCTTCATAAAATCAACCAATCAGACCTAGAAAGAAAAGTAGAACACTCTGACCACAAACATGCAGGCCATCAGCATAAGGACTTTCCAAAAGACCCTCCCCAGTGTCTGTGCACTGTAGGATGGGAGCTTGCCCTAATCTAACATTTGTTTCATTTTAATTGTAAAAATCACACTGATAGGCAGAGATTTAAGATACTAATTAGACTTGGGACATATGAAGAGGCATAATTCCAGCATTAACTCAAAAGTCAAAGTCCAAAATCTCATCTGAAAAAAGGCAAGTCCCTTCCACCTATTAGCCTGTAAGATCAGAAGCAAGTTAGTAACTTCCTAGATATAATGGAGGTAAAAGCATTGGGTAAATACACGCCTCAGGTAAGTGTGAAATTTAATAGGGTAGTCATTAAACCTTGAAGTTTCAAAATGATCCCCTTTGATTCCATGTCTCAAATCCAGGTCATGCTGTTGCAAAAGGTGGGCTCTAACAGTCTTGGGCAGCTCTGCTCCTTTGGCTTCACAGGATATAGTCCACCTCCTGGCCACTTTCACAGCTGGCATTGAATGTCTGTGGCTTTTCTAGGCATGTGGTACAAGCTGTTGGTTGGTCTCCCATTCTGGAGTCTGGAGGATGGTGATCTTCTTCTGACAACTCAACTAGGCAGTGCCCCAGCGAGGACTTTGGTGGGGGGCATCAACTCTCTATCACCCTTTTACACTGCCCTAGAGAGGTTCTCCATGAGGGCTCTGCCCCTGTGGCAGACTTCTATCTAGACATACACACGTTTCCACGCATCCTCTGAAATATAGATGGAGGTTCCAAAACACCAATTCTTGACTTCTGTGCACCCATAGGCTCAATATACTATGTGAACGCCACCAAGGCTTGGGGCTTGCAACCTCAGAAGTAACTGGCAGTACTGTTTTTTGATTCCTTTTAGCCACAGCTAGAGCTGAAGCAATGGGATGCAGGGCACCATGTCGAAGCTGCACAGAAGAGGGGGGCCGCAGACAGGGCCAATAAAACTATTTTTTCCTCCTATGTCTCCAGGTCTGTGTTGGAAGGGCTGCCCTGAAAGTCTCTAACAGGCCCTGGAGACATCTTCCCTATTGTCTTTGCAATTAACATTCTGCTCATTACTTATGCAAATTTTTGCAGCAAGTTGGAATTTCTTCCCTGGAAATGGGTTTTTCTTTTCTATTTCATTGTCAGGCTGCAAATTTTCCAAATGTTTATGCTTTACTTCCTTTTGAATGCCTTGCCACTTAGAAATTTCTTCTACCAGATACGTTAAGTAATCTCTCTGGAGTTCAAATTTTCACAGATCTCTAAGGCGGGGCAAAAATCTACCATTCTCTTTGTTAAAGCGCAGCAAGAATCACCTTTGTTCCAGTCCCAAAAAGTTTCTCATCTCCATCTGAGACCACCTTAGCCTGGACTTCACTGTCTATATAATTATCAGTATTTTGGTTAAAGCCTTTCAACAAATCTCTAGAATGTTCCAAACTTTCCCACATTTTCCTGTCTTCTTCTGAGCTCCACCCCCAAACTGTTCCAACTCTGTCTTTTACCCAGTTCCGAAGTTGCTTCCACATTTTCAGGTATCTTACCACAGCACCCAACTCCCTGCCACTCCCAGTACCAGTTTACTGTATTAGTCTATTCTTGTGATGCTGAGTAATGCATAGAGAATAGAGGTTTAATTGACTCATAGTTCTGCATGGCTGGGGAGGCCTCAGGAAATTTTCAATCATGGCAGAAGGGAGAAGCAAACATGTCCTTTTTACATGGCAGCAGCAAGGAGAAAAATGAGTGCCCAGCAAAGATGAACCCCGTATAAAACCATCAGCTATTGTGAGAATTTACTATCATAAGACTAGCATGGGATAACTGCTCCCATGATTCATTTATATCCCACTGATTCCCTCCTACAACAAGCAAGGATTGTGGGAACTACAGTTAATGATGAGATTTGGTGGGGGACACAGCCAAACCATGTAACTGTCTTTTGTCTCTGACCCCAAAAGTCTATGTCTTATATTACAAACTGTCAAACTGGCTGGATAATGTATTGAAATTCTGAGTAAAATCTCATATTCTTCACATTTTTTGACAAAAACCTGGTGGATTATTCTATTCATTTAAGTAGATTAGGACTGACTTTTGGTGAAGAGTTTGTGGATAAACTAGTGATAGAAAGAAATCTAAGCACTGGTGTAAAAAACATGATTTTTAATTTCAAAGAAAAAATATTATACAACTTTTATACAATGTTGCTGAGCTAACTGAACAGTTCTGTATAGCACTCATATAATCTTATACTCTAAAGAAAGTGTAGTGGGTTGAATTATGTCCCTCAGAAAGATATGTTATAACAAAAGCAATTCGGTGTAAGTAGTTTATAACAGCCTGCTCCTACTTTCTCAAACCCTAGAAAATATAAGGGGTGCTTGATGGTAAATGTAATCCTGCATTTAAACAATTCTAGTAATAAGACTTAATTATTCTGTAGGATATTCTAAAGAAATATTCCACAGAATCTAGGGGCCAGGTGTAACTTAAACCCATAATATCCTGTAGGATATTCTAAAGGATTCTATGGGATATCCCATAGATATATTTAGGTCTCACAGAATATTTAGGTCTCAGTACTATAATTGTTTTAACATAGAATTTTAACAATTTAACACAGTTATTGATTCCCTCACTTGTGGATTTTGCTTCAGAAAAACTGTTTTATCATATTGAATACCTAACAATTAGAATTAATGTTTAAACTTGAAAAGTAAATTATTATGAATGGTCTTTCAAATGCAGCTACAGAGAATGAGAATGTATATCACATAGTATATATCTATATATATATATATATATATATATATAGAGAGAGAGAGAGAGAGAGAGAGAATATATATGATATGACATTATTATATATAATATATTACATATATGTATCACACGTTCAAAATGACAGCACAGAACCTTATAAAGATTCTAAGTGGAGAATATCCATTATGAACTGGTAACGTAATAGTTACTATTTGAAATAAAACTCTTTATTTTTACTGGGTTTTTCTTCAAAGGAAGAAAAAAAAATGTCATTTGCCTTCAACCAAGCTCAAGTTAGTAACAGGCACAGCATAGGATTCTCTTAATAATTATACAGTTTTACTGTTTTCATATATAAATTATATGATACTTTTTAGGGAGCAGAGTATGAAATTTAATTAAGTAATATATTTTATTCATGCTGTGATAATAAAGTGATTTTGAGAAAACATGGTTCTAATTGAATTTAGTTGTAATATTAATTAATGTATGTTCACCTGTTTTAAAGTTTTCTGTATGATTTTAAAATAGTGCTGCATTAAGAAATTATCTCTTCGGGCCAGGCGGGGCTCACACCTGGAATCCCAGTACTTTGGGAGGCTGAGAAAGGCAGATCTCTTGAAGTCAGTAGTTCAAGAACTGCCTGGCCAACATCGTAAAAACCCGTCTCTACTAAAAATAAAAGAATTAGCCAGGCATGGGGTCACATGCTTGTAGTCCTAACTACTTGGGAGGCTGAGGCAGGAGAATGAATTGAACCTGGGAGGCAGAGGTTGCAGTGAACTGAGTTCACACCACTGTACTCCAGCCTGGACCATAGGAAAGAAATTCTTTTGGGATGTCTCCCCACTCCTCCTGCCCTGAAAAAAAAAAGTTATCTTAGGATGTCACCAAGATGAGTAAATAGAAATGCCTAATACTCATTCTCCCTCTATGAAAAGGGACCAAAACAATTAATAAATAATCACATTTGAACTAGAATATGTAAAGGAAAGTGCTGGAATATCAGGTGAATGACAGATACCCTGTGGAACATAGAGATCATGATGGCCACAAGAAAAGGTGCCTTTGATACCACATCTTCTCAGTTGGGATAAGCTCAAAACCAGGAGGGACTCTCTGGTGAGGAAAAAAGGTAAGAAGCCGGTCTCCAGAAGTGCCTCTTTGTACCACAGACACCTACTATCTTTGTTTCTGGAGAATCCTGCAGTCATCACAGGCTCTGAGTTTAATTTAGAGAGTTATGAAATTTAAATTGCTGCATTACTCCAAAGAATGAGCCCTGCCATGATCCAAGATGTAGCTAAACAACACCATCTTCAGACTGAAGTCATTACTAAAGGTCATCCTTTTCTGGGGACCAGTAGCTACTGCACATCTCCATCCCTGACATTCCACTGCCACTACATTGCACCCATACATGATAGTGCATCATTTCCCACTGAGCAGCTACCCCTGCCTATTCCCAGAAATAAGTGAACTAGGAGGCACTTCAGTGGCTGACGGCAGTGTTCTAACCCGAACCACACAAAGCCTAGGCCCAGCAGAACAGGTTACAGCTGTAACTCTGGCACCCTAGCGCACATAGTGCCTGGCCTCTCAAGGAACAGGTGTTCCAGCCCAGCATGAAACAGCCTTGAGCTCCACCCACTGTGTGAAGGCTATGTCAGGCAGAACAGCCACACACTCCTTCAGCCTAGGCAATTGAGGCATTCTCAAAGGCATCTTTGATGTTGCCTACAGCTGAAGAGCCTGCCCTGTGGCTATTCAAAAACAAATGCACCCTAGCCAATTGACACTCTAGGACACATATGCAGGCAAAAATCTGTCCCTACAAAAGTCACTCTATAAAATGTGAAAAGGTTACTCTTCCACTACATGAACATAAATCAATGCAGTGACAGAAGTGTTAAGAACATACATTGGGGAAAGAACATTCTCTTCAATAAATGGTGCTAGGAAAACTGGATATCCACATGCAGAATAAGAAAACTAAGCCCCCCTCTCTCAGAATATACAGAAATAAACACAAAATAGATTAAATATTTAAATGTATGATCCAAAATTTTGAAGCTGCTAGAAAAAAAATAAAATAAACACTTCAGAACATTGGTCGGGGCAATAAATATTTGGATAAGAACTCAAAAGCATAGGTAAAAAAGCAAAAATAGACAAAGGAGATTAGATCAAACTAAAACTTTTCTGCACAGTGAAGAAAGTAATCAACAGAGTGAAAAAAATAACCCACAGAATGCCAGAAAATATTAGCATACTATACACCTGACAAGGGATTAGTATCTAGAATGGATTAATATCTAGATTACGTTAACTCAAACATTTCAAACATATCAATAGCAAAAAAAAAACCTTTACACAAACAATCCAATTTAAAAATGGGCAAAATATCTGAATAGACATTTATCAAAAGAAGAAATATAAATGACCAACAGATATGTAAAAAACTGTTCAACATCACTTAACATTGGAACGATGCAAATCAAAAATGTCACCTCACCCCAATTAGAAAGCTATTATAAAAAAGACCAAAAAAAAAGCTGATATGGAGGTGGAGAAATGGAAATCCTTATACACTGTTGGTAAAAATGTAAATTAGTAGAGCTACTATACGAAACAGCATGTAGATTCCTAAAAAAAATTAAAAATAGAACTACCATATGGTCCAGTAATTCCACCACTTGATATTTATCCAAAGGAAATAAAATTCTGTCAAAGATGTATCTATTCCCCTATTTATTGAGGCACTACTCACAATAGCCAAGATGTGACATAAATCTAAGTGTCTATCAATGGAGAAGTGGATAAAGAAACTTGTGGTGTGTATTCACAATGGAAAGCTATTTAGTCATAAAAAGAATAAAATATTGTTATTTTAAAAAATGTGGATGAACTTGGAGAACATCATGTTAAGTAAAATAAGCCAGGCACAAAAGTACAAATACTGCATAATGTCACTTTTTTGTGGAATCTAAAAAAAAGCTAATTTCATGGTTGTACAGTATAGAATAATGGTTACTGGAGGTGAAGAAGGGTAGAGGGAAGGAAGAGATGGACCAATGGTTACAACATTTCAGTTAGATTGGAAGAACAAATTCTGGTGTTCCATTGAACTGTAAGGTAATTATAGTTAATAACATTAGATTACGTATGTCCAAAAAAAGCTAAAATAGAGGATTTTGAATGTTCCTACCACAAAAAGTAATAAATGCTTGAGTTGGTGGACATACTAAATACTCTGATTTGATCACTACACAATGTATGCATGTGTCAAAACATCACACTTGCAGTCCATAAATATGTACAATGATTATGTGTCAATTAAAAATAAAGTGAAATTCAGTCAGGTGTGGTGGCTCATGCCTGTAATCCCAACACTTTGGGAAGCCAAAGCCAGAGGATCACTTGAGGTCAGGAGTTTGAGACCAGCCTGGCCAACACAGTGAAACCGTTTCTCTACTAAAATCACAAAACTTAGCCAAGCATGGTGGCAAGCACCTGTAATCGCCACCACTTAGGAGGCTGAAGCAGTTGAATAGCTTGAACCCGGGAGGCGGAGATTGCAGTGAGCCCAGATAATGCCACTGCATTCTAGCCTGGGCAACAGAGTGAGAATCCGTCTCTAAATAAACAAATAAAAATAAGATAAAATAAAATGAAACTTAAACAGAAATAAATTGTCTATTGGAATTTATAAAAGTCTAAAAACAGTGGCAAAATAAGATATAATCCGCCAGAGGGGTGGTATTCCCCATTTTTATGCATATCAAACACAGTACGTGATAGGTAAATATCACTGCAATGTAAAAATACAAACATTAAAATATTTCTGGTAAAATGTTCTGCCTTTCTTAGTCCGCTTTCAGAAAAGATAATATATTATAACTTGCTGTTTAGTTCATCTACTCCTGTAATTATCAAATGTACATTTTATTTTAAAAATGGAGTATGATGTAGTATTTTTTACTTTGTTGTACATTTACATAAGATTAACTTTGCAAACAGGAGTTTATCATTTATTTAGTAAGTTTTTTTAACATTTAAATTGAAGAGGACTTTATTCTTAATACTGAAGCTCATGCTCATCAATAAATGTATCCTTGAATATAGATGATGTATTCAAATTATTTATTCAAAGATCCATATTCTTTGTTAGTTGGAAGTACAGTTCCTCTCTTAAATTCTACTAATCTCAGAACTTTACAAGTTCCATAAACTTAGGAGATTCAAAGGCATTATTTTTTCTTTTTCATGCCAAAAGGAGAGAATTCGATTCAGAATACAATATGACATTACTCTGCATGCCAGTGACCATTGATAGTTTCAGTTTCACCGGTGACACTCATCACTGCCAAGCCCTTGTGCAGACCACTTTGATTCTTCAAGCAGAATATTCAACTTCCTCAATGATGAACTAGGTACTAGCTGTTCATCTAAAGGTAGCATGGCTTACAGTTCATGATTCTTGGCTTTCAAATCACATGCAATAAAGGCTTTTTCTAAGCTTTCCAACAAAATTGAGGAGCACAAGGTTAGAATTGGGGGGGGTTCTAGTATCGTCAAATACAATACCTCAGAGCCATTAACAATACGGACATTTCCTGAGATCAAATCTTGAATAAGGAGTTAGTTTATACTTTAAACCTGTGTAACACAAAAGCTTTTGCAACAACTTTTTTTTCAAGGTCATTCAGGTACTTGTAGAATGGTCAATATGATCTTCAGGAATATTACATTCACTCATCATGTTGGAGCTCATCTGGAATTAGAAGTGGAGTTTTGGCACATTTATAATTAATCTATAATGTGGCATCTTTTGCTAAGACATCTAACTATAGTTTAGTTTGAAATGTTAGTGTCAATCTTCTGAGACAGATAATATTTAAATCCAGAAATAATAAACAACTTTGCCAAAGGTGTAACAACAGACTTTACCAGTATAGATTATATTTCCAATAAAATAGAAATCACCTATTTAAATGTCAATATCTCAAACAGACTGCATTGTCTATTAATTTAGCTGAAGCAGTCTTTGACAGAATCCAATATTATTCATTTAGAATTCCATTCAGCTACAGAGGAAACAAAGAATTGTATAAAAGCTACAGTTTTCTTATATAGCAGGTATGTCTATTTTATCTCTCACCAGCATGTGGCTAAAATTTCTATAGACGGCCTAATTATTTTTTATTCTCTTGAAAATTCATTCATAAATATGGATTTTATCTCCCACATACATTAGGCATCACTCTAGTTTCTTAGTTACAATGATGGGTAAAACAGACATTAACCAACATATCTTGGACCTGACTATATAAACACAGAGCTTCCTTAGCAGCAATTCTTTAGAGCATTCTGAGTTCCCTATGATTTTGTTCTGCATATATTAGTAATGGCTCTACAGAGTTGCTTCTTTTCCTGCTCTCTCTCTGGCCACATGCCACAGTTTCTGTGACATCTGGATCCTATTGTAGCGATTGCCTCGTGTACGTGACTGATGGCATTCTTTGGCTGATACCGCTGCTTGTTGTTGGCTCCATTTCTCTCTACACATCTTTTCTATTGCATCTGTAGCATGGAGCAGGCCCTCACCATATGTCTCTATAGTAGAGTGGAGAATTGGTTGCAACTTTTAACAAGACTTTACTGAATATTCATGAATAACAGATGAACATGATAACCCAACTTCTAGAATTTTCTCTTTGTGTAGCCCAAAGGCCAATGTATTGAGTCCAGCTCCTGGTGAATCTCTTCCTGGCATTTTCAAATGCATGTACAGTGCAAGGAAGACATAAAAATCTCTGAACTGCTATCAAGGCCCATTTATAAAGAGTCCCGGAAGAAAAGTTAATATGTATTTCTTGTTAACCAAGATAGATTTTGCCAAGCCCATTTCTGGTCTGAGTCCTCAGACCAGAATTTCCTTAGAAGAGTGATATGACTCAGTGATGTCATATCCCCTCTGGTTAAAATAGAGCAATTATATCACAATAGAAGAAGCTAACATCAGTAAATTTTGGATATTTAGGAATAAACAAAGTCACATGTAAGATTTTGCCATCTAGTCTAGAGTCTTAATAACGTCCCCTCTTCTGCAGGAAGTAAAATGTTGACTTTATATCATTTCTGTAATCATTTTCAGCTTACGTCCTCTAGGTCACCAGCTCAAACAAGAACACAAATGATAAAATTAACACACACAATTGTTTTAGAAAGAATAAAATATATTTGTATGGAATAGATAGAATGAAATATGTTTACATGAAATAGGTATTTTTTCCTCTATTTCCCCTTCTCAAAAAAAAGCATAGTTTTAAAAAATTTAGAGACTTATGGATATAGAGCCATATATCATAATTTACCATTCAAACAGGATTGTTAGCTTCTTAGTCACATATTAGGCTATTTCTTTCTTATGATATGTATATAGGAGCTTCTTATACTTTTTTCCCCTCAGAATCAAAGAAAAAAATAGTATAAGCCTCTTAATTTTATATGACAAGAAATTATTAATTAATGTAAATAACACCTTCTGACTCTTATTGTCCAAAGTATTTCCATGACTAGTATTAGTCACAATATTTAATTGTACTTGTTCTTAATTTTAAAATGTCAGATCTATCAGGGACATACATTATTAAAATTTAAGTGATCCCTGCATCACCCTCTCTTACCTTTCTAATGGAAATTCTATTTTAGAGTGCCCAGAACTCCCAAACTCTACTGTATGCTAATTTTTTGTGCATTTTTTTTGCCTTGGCAGATTACTTTCACTTTTGTGATATAAAACTAGACATAATGAGACAATAGAAAGGGAGAAAGTAATAAGAGAAGATTTAGAGTGATGGTTAAGGTGGTTTGGGTATTTGAAATGGAAGAAGCTGATATGGTTTGGCTGTGTCCCCACCCAAATCTCATCTTGCAGCTCCTGTAATTCTCACGTGTTGTGGGAGGGACCCAGAGGGAAATGATTGAATCATGGTGGCAGGCCTTTCTCATGATGTTCTCATGAGAGTGATTAAGTCTCATGAAATCTGATAGTTTAAAAATGGAGTCTCACTGCTGAGCTCTCTCTTTGCCTGCTGCCAGGCATGTAAGATGTGACTTGCTTCTCCTTGCCTTCCACAATGATTGTGAGATCTCCCCAGTCATATTGAAGTGTAAGTCCAATAATCTTCTTTCTTTTGTAAATTGCCCAGTCTCAGGTAAGTCTTTATCAACAGCATGAAACTAGACTAATACAGTAAATTCGTACCAGTAGAGTTGGGAGTTCCTGAAAAGATATCCAAAATGTGGACGTGACTTTGGAACTGGGTAACAGGCTGAGGTTGGGACAGTTTGAAAGGCTCAGAAAAAGACAGAAAAATGTGGGAATGTTTGCAACTCCCTAGAAAATTGGGCAATTTGACTGAAATGCTGGTTTTGACCAAAATGCTGATAATGATATGAACGATAAAATCCAGGCTGAGGTGGTTTCAGATAGAGATGAGGAAACCTGTTGAGAACTGGAGCAAAGGTCACTCTTGTTATGTTTTAGCAAACAGACTGGCAGCATTTAACTGCTGCCCTAGAGATTTTTGGATCTTTGATCTTAAGACAGTTGATTTAGGGTATCTAGCAGAAGGAATTTCTAAGCAACAAAGCATACAAGAAATGACTTGGGTGCTGTTAAAGTCATTCAGTTTCAAAAGGAAAACAGAGCATGAAAGTTTAGGAAATCTGCAGCCTGACAATGCAATATAAAAGAAAATCCCACTTTCTGGGGAGAAATTCATGCCAGTTGTAGAAATTTGCGTAAGTAATGAGAAGCTGAATGTTAATCACCAAGACAATGGGAAAAACGTCTCAAGGGCATGCCAGAGACCCTTGCCTCAGTCCCTCCCATCCCTGGCCTTTCATCCCGGCAGAGGAAAAAGTGGTTTCATGTACCTGGCCCAGTGTTCCTGTGCTGTGTGCAGCCCAGGGACATGTGTCCCTGTGTCCCAGCTGCTCCAGCCATAACTGAATGGGGCCAAAGTAGAGCTCAACCCATGGCTTAAGAGGATGCAAGCCTCAAGAATGGACAGCATCCTGGTAGTGTTGAGCCTGCCAGTGCACAGAAGTCAAGAATGGAGGTTTGTGAACCTCCACTTAGATTTCAGAAGATGTATGGTAATGCCTGGATGCCCAGGCAGAAGTCTGCTGTAGGGGTAGGGCCGTCATGGAGAACCTCTGCCAGGGCAGTGTGGAAGGGAAATCTGAGGTTAGACTCCCACACAGAGTCTCTACAGGGCACCACCCAGTGGAGCCATGAGAAAACAACCACTGTCCTTCAGACCCCAGAATGATGGTTCCACCAACAGCTTGCACTGTATGCCTGGAGAAGCCACAGATACTGAGTGCTAGCCCATGAAAGCAGCTGGGAAGGAGGCTGTACCCTGCAAATCCACAAGGGCAGAGTTGCCCAAGACCATGGTAATCCAACTCTTGCATCAGCATGACCTGGAGGTGAGACATGGAGTCAAAGGAGATCATTTTGGAGCTTTAAGATTTGATTGCCCTTCTGAATTTCAGATTTGCATGGGGCTTTTAGCCTCTTTGTTTTAACCAATTTCTCCCATTTGGAATGAGTGTATTTTCCTAATGCTGGTATCCCCATTGTATCTAGGAAGTAATTAACTTGCTTTTGATTTTACATGCTCGGAGGCATATGGGACTCATTTTGGATGAGACTTTGGATTGTAAACTTTTGAGTTAATGCTGAAATAAGTTGAGACTGGTGTACTGTTGGGAAAGCATGATTGGTTTTAAAATGTGAAGAGATTTGGGAGGGGCAAGGGGCAGATGATATGGTTTGGCTCTGAGTCCCCACCTAAATCTCATCTCGTAACTCCCATAAATTCCGTGTGTTGTGAGAGCGACCTGGTGGGAAATGATTGAGTCATGGAGGTGGGTCTTTCCTGTGTTGTTCTTGTGATAGTGAATGGGTATCACAAGATCTGATGATTTCAAAAGCAGGAGTCTCCCTCCACAAGCTCTCTCTTTTCCTGCTGCCATCCATGAAAGATGTGACTTGTTCCTCCTTCCCTTCTGCCATGATTGTGAGGCCTTGCCAGGCATATAGAACTGTAACTCTAACAAGCCTCTTTTTTTTTGTAAATTTCCCAGTCTCAGATATGTCTTTACCAGCAGTGTGGAAATGGACTAATATAGAGGAAAAGATGTATCTGTCCGGAAAGGAAAGAGGAAAGGAGAGGGAGGTAGAATATGTTGTTTATGGAGAGTTCCTTCAGGATGAGAAGAAATGCATCCATGTGACAAATTATTTTAAATTCCTTTTGTATTTTAAAATAATATTTATATGTGCACCATGGAATACTATGCAGCCATAAAAAATGATGAGTCCATGTCCTTTGTAGAAACAAGGATTTGTTTCTACAAGTCCATGTCCTTTGTAGAATCTGAAAACCACCATTCCTAGCAAACTGACACAAGAACAGAAAATCAAACACCATATATTCTCACTGATAGGCTGGTGTTGAACAATGAGAACACATGGACACAGGGAGGGGAACATCACACACTGGGGTATGTAGCGTGTGAGGTCTTAGGGGAGGCATGGGGCAGGGCAGGGAGATTGGGGAGGGATAACACTGGGAGAAATGCCTGATGTAGGTGACGGGGGATGGAGACAGCAAACCACTACAGCATGTTTGTACCTTTGCAACAATTCTGCAAGATCTGTACATGTACCCCAGAACTTAAAGTACAATTAAAAAAATGTTTTTATTCTATTTAAAAATTATTGTATATGCTGAGACTATAACTTTATATAGCATATAATCTAAATTCAGAAACACTTTTTACTTAGAGTTATAACTTAAAGTTTAAAACCACAGTTTTCTGGAAGATTGAGTCCAAATCTTTTATTATATAAACAAGAAGCTTATCAGGTTTCAACAAATTAGGCTAGTTCTACATCTAAGTTAAGTGGCATTTCTAGAATTAAAACCATGTCTTTCTCTGGATTTATTTAGAACTATTTCTAATGCGTATCAGTCTTATTTACTAATCATAATTATTTTTTCACTTGTAGTTAATTATTTTTATATATAATTATATGTACATAGATTTTATCAGCCATCAAAAGAATCTAAAATATTCTGATCATTTCTTTTGAATTTCATAAGATTCAACAGCATATTTTCCAAACTCTTTTTCTCAAGTTATTTGCTTGAAATTGACTTTTGTCTTGAAAAGTAAATCTGTTTATGATAGCAGAGCTAAGTTTTATACATGTCACCCTTTTAAACCAAGACACAGCAGCAACACTGATGTATTTCCTAGAGTATCACTCTTAGAGTAGTTTAGAGCAGAAAGGGAATGCAGAGTTCTTGCTTTGCTGTTCTAAGACCACTGGAGGTTATTCTCACTTTGTATATGTGATGGTTGCTATTGTGCCTTTGGCAGTGGGAGCTATCTCACAGTTATACTACCTTTCATATCACCCACCTCTACCTATGCCACATACTCTGTACCACCTCCCTGCAACCAAAGAGCATGGCCAGGGAAATTAAAAGGGTAGAGAAACTGGACCTTCTGCCTCAAGGTGAGCTCTACTCTGATATAATTTGTGTTCTAGGGCTTACCCTAGGATCAAACAAAAAGTAGTCTCCATCTGAGCAATCTCATATCCAAAATAAATTTAAAAAATCTTTTTCTCTGGTTTTGCTTCTAGGGAACCTGTTTTGAGACAGCATTATTTTCAACAATATTGTATTTGTAGGGAGAAGATGCCTGTTTCACTTCATTGTGAAATGATAGCCACATTAAAACTAATTCCTTCAAAGTACATCATTTATTATTAATAGTATTATTATTATGAGTCATCATTAATTTACTTTAACAATGGTGAATGTGTGGAAGGGTGTATGTGTTGTAAAGTGTTTATTCTAGATTATCTTAAATTTCATGGAATAATAAAATGTTGTATTTTTTTTTTTACCCTTTTAGACCATTCTTTCATGGCAGGCAAGGCATTGATTGAAGGTGATTTTCTTACTTGATTCAGGTGGCTATAAAAAGTGCCATAGACTGAGTAGCTTAGAAACAGCAGAAATTTATTCCTCATAGCTCTGGAGGCTGAGAAGGTCAGCATCATTGTGACAAAATAATAAGTCTCCAAAGAGGGCCCTCTTCTGTGTTGCAGACTGCCAACTCTTCACTGTGTCCTCACATTGCAGAAGGGATAAAGAAGCATAATTCCATTCAATAGGGCTTTTCCATTATAACCTAGTCACTTTCCAAAGCCATCACTTCTTACTACCATTACATTGGGTGTTTGTCGTCAACTTTAGAATATTTTTTGCAGGGGGTTAAAAATGTTTATACCATACATAGTATGAACATAGTAGTTCATACATAGTTCATACATAGTAGTAATATTCCATGGCTCCCCCAAATCAATTCACATTGTTGAGATCACATTTGTGATCTACAATGATGTACTTTGAAGGAATTATTTTTAATGTGGCTATCATTTCACAATGAAGTGAAACAGGCATCTTCTCCCTACAAATACAATATTGTTGAAAATAATGCTGTCTCAAAACAGGTTCCCTAGAAGCAAAACCAGAGAAAAAGATTTTTAAAATTTTTTTTGGATATGAGATTGCTCAGATGGAGACTACTTTTTGTTTGATCCCAGGGTAAGCCCTAGAACACAAATTACATCAGAGTAGAGCTCACCTTGAGGCAGAAGGTCCAGTTTCTCTACCCTTTTCATTTCCCTGGCCATGCTCTTTGGTTGCGGGGAGGTGGTACAGAGTATGTGGCATAGGTAGAGGTGGGTGATATGAAATCACACATTTCACACATTTCCAAAATCCTGCCCACCATCATTTTATTTACAAATTTAAACTTGGCCAAAATTCACTGAATTGTAGGGGCTAAATACGCAGCACATAACCAGCATTCATGAAGTATTTGTTGACTGTACAGCACTCAGTTAATAAATGAATGATTATGATGCTATCAGGCTATGACTGAAGCAGTGTTCTTTTTACCCTGCTTTTCCTTCTCTCAAGAAGTCTTCAGCAATTTATACTCCTCTATTTTAGGTGTCAGTGAAATAAACCACACCACAAACAATTCTTTCTCTCTGACTGTATTCACCTTTGTCTGAAGTAATTCCTACCTGCAGATAATCATTCAGCCAGTATTAACTGGCAGTCTATTATATGTCACCAACTCAGCTAGAAACCAGGGTCAGAGTGGTGAATGTGGCTCCCTCTAAAACGGAGCCTCAAAAAGATAACTCATGTTGCCGTGCATAGCTATTTAGAATAGAGACACAAACCTGAAAAACTCTCCTGCTCTGTCTCTATTTGTGAGAATCAAGAGGATGATTAGTTCTTTATTATCATAAACCTAAAGACTTTATGACAAGCCGTCTCCCACAGAGTCTTCTCAATTGTCCTTCCATCTCCAAGGCAACCAGTCAGCTTTCTAGGCTTTAAAGTACTTCTTAAGCATAGATTCCTCATATCCTCACCAAAGAACTTTGAGTTAGAAATTAATCCCTGCAATAAGCTCATACATTCTGTCCCTTACACAATATCTTTTTTGTACTTGAATATAGTAGATTAATGGTATTTGACTAATTGTTTATAGGACATCGACTTACTCTTTTTTGTGTTAATCTTCCACACCCCCCCCCACATGGAATGTTTTAAACAAAAAAAGCTATCAGACTCTTTTGTAATTCTACATCATTACAATAATACAATTCTTTGATGTTTTATAGAGAGTAATAAACAGGTAGTATTAAAATATTCTAAGAGAGATGATTGGATCTGAAGAGGTATAACTTTACTTTCTAAAAGTGCTGATAGATGAGATGTAAATAACTCTCATCACTCCAAATAACCATCAATCAGAAAATGAAGAAACTACTGAGAGACAATGTTTTGATCAGAATACTGCCTCTTTACTGGAAAGTATGACCACTAATCTTTCTTAAAGTTATTCGGTGGTAATTTGGAGTTATTTGGTTATTATCTCATTTCTTTAAATAAAAATAAACATTTCTGGGATGATCATGCTCTCACACTGCTGGACATTAACTAAAGAACCCGGTTTCAATATTTCCTAAAGTTTCTCTTCTCAGTGTTATGACACTGAGTGAAAGTATGAAGTAGCTAAATTTCACAGATAGATATGTATAGGATTCCTAATCACTTTCATCAAGGTTGGTAGAAGCTCCTCTACTCTACTAAATTCTAACTATTGTCACGTTAAGACAATGGCTTAACATATCACACAGAACAAAATTCATGAAGAGAAGTGAAAACTGTAAAGTAATTATCACTTTTTTTTTGAGACGGAGTCTCACTCTGTTGCCCAGGGTGGAATGCATTGGCTCCATCTTGGCTCATTGCGGCCTCCTCCTCCCACGTTCAAGCAATTCTCCTGCCTCAGCCTCCTGAATAGCTGGGATTACAGGCATGTGCCACCATGCCTGGCCAATTTTTGTATTTTTAGTAGAGATAGGGTTTCACCATGTTGGTCAGACTGGTGTGGAACTCCTGACCTCATGATCTGCCCACGTGGGCCTTCCAAAGTGCTGGGATTACCAGTGTGAGCCACTGTACTTAGCCAATCATTACTTTTTATAAGGAAAAACTGATTGCCCAGTGATATTCTTGTTCATCAGCTTTTGCTATTTTAACTACTAAAAATAACTTTCAGTACTTTATATGAATATATGTTAATTCCAAATTCATCTGACATCTGAAAACTATATATACTATACTGGATTTAAAATATGTTAATCACAGCTACTTACATTTTAAAAATATTCGGAAGGTATTATATCTATTGGCATTAACAAATATTGAAAAAAGACATGATTTAGGCTACTTTACAGAGGAAGAGGCATTAATTTAGATGTTTGGAGATACAAATATAAATATGCAGCATTGGTCTCTTACCTTTTAAAAATCAAATAAAATTTGAGGAAAAAATCCAGTTCTGAGTAGATTAAGAAGCATCATTCTTCCCAACATCTCAGAAGTTGTTAATGCTAATGAGGTGTATCTGTAGGAGAGAGGTTGCTTAAGTTTTCCAAGTCATCTCTGACCCTAAGTTACTTCTTTTGAATTCATTCAGCTTGTGACATATTTCCCCTTCTTGCTTTTCATATCATCTTTTACGGTAGCATTCACATTAGTCATCCTCCTTGTTTTTTTACTTCCCTAAACCACCAAAACAAGTTGATAGAATACATTTTTTAAAATCATTGAGAAGTTCCATATATAAATTATATTATTGACTTTTTTTTCAGCTACACTGTCATTAGGTATTTCTTACTTGTTATGTTTACTCCAAAAATTCATTCTTTTTTTATTAAAAGTATTTGTATTTCCATCCATATCTCTACCTACAAATCTAGGTAAAGGTTCTGTGTAGAAGAATGTGGCTGTCTCACTCTTTTGCTTTGTTTTCAAAATTTGTAATTCTTTGGCTTCCTGAATAGTTGGTCCTGGCTAATACCTACTGATTTTCTACTCTCCTTTCTACGAAGCATCAAATAATATTTCACCACAAAAGCTAAGGGGTCCAAATCCTTCCTTTCTGCATTGCAAAACAGATAGATTGGATTCATGAGCAGAACTCATCAAAACAATGTTCTTTTCCCATTCCCACTCCCCTTCCCCCAAATAATGGAACAAGAACAGAAAGAAAGATCAGTGGTCATACTTTCCAGTAGAGAAGGCAATATTCTGATCAAAACATTGTCTCTAAGTAGTTTCTGCCTTTTCTGATTGGTGATTATTTGGAATGCTGTACGTTCCAACATGACTCAAAAATTTTATAACAACCAACGAATTATTCTTTTTCAGATCAGAAGAAAAAAATGTATGTGCAGAATCAGAGAGTAGAATATCTGTGTAAATCATGTAAAGACTGTCCTTTATGTATGGCACTAAGCAAAGAACAAAAGGAGAACTAAAATAGGTCAAGATTCATTAAATCTTCTTGAAATTCTTAATCTATAGGTAATCTATAAGTAACATCCACTTTTTGTTCTTTCAACATTTCAAGATATGTGTAATCAATACCCTCTATTCAGTGTCCTGTGCTTGAAATACCTAGGATGATTTATGTTTTCTTGATTGACATACTTATGGAAAACCAAGTAATCTAAATATGTACATGCTAGTAATAACTCTTTTTCACATATATTCTTGGGGTATGATTGGCAGTTCCATATTTTATGAAGATGCAATGCTTTTAAAGTGTGCTTACCGGTTTTTGAATAACATCTGTAGTTAACATCACATTACATACATTGAATGTACCTGATTTTATTCAGATATTTTTGTAAGCTGATAAAATTCTCTTTTCTGATCTATGTCAGAATCTTTTATATGTGTGTGCTTATGTACTATTGCATTGAGGAAGGTGCTATCATCTTCCTTTTTCATAACCCAAATTATGCATTTTCCAAATTTATATCTGCACCAAAGGAGCACATAAATGTCAAAGCATCATGTGTTATTTAAGACTACAGTGCTTATTTTTTAGTTGGGAATGTCTTTATTGTAATAAAATCTAAAACAACCAGTTCCAGCCTAATTTATGATAATTATTTACTGAGAATTTTAATCTCTGTGTATAGAAAGAAATATATTGATTTTATCTGCTATGAAAGTATATCGAATTTTTAAAAAGAAGATTCTAGAAACATGAACTACACAGCAGAAGAACAAATAATCATCAAGTTTTTCTGTGTGTCCAAATTGTCTCTAGTATATGGACCTGAGAATAAACACAAAACAAAACAAAACAAAAACAAAACATGTTATTTCCATTGATGGTGACAAATATCTAGTTTCAGAGAAACAAAAATCGCTTAGAATCAGTTTACTTTCAGAAATGGTCTTTAATGGTAAATGGTTTCATTTTTAACAACTTTTCTTTTAACTTTCAATAGGTGATTTAATGGAAAACTGAGCTCCTGGAATGCTGAAATGGAAAACTTTAAAATTTTCTACTTTGGAAGATTTTTTTGATAACAAAAACCATTTAATCTTGTCACTACTTTAGAAAGGGTGTTTACCATCCCGTCCAAAATTTTAGCCACACAGTTTCATATCCACGCTCCCTGTATTTCAAAGTAGAGAATTCACTAAATTGTAAAGCAATATTTTTTATGTTTTTGGCTTGGGCAATTACTAATCTCCTGATTCTCATCTCTTTAGACCAAATGAGTTCAATTTTTCACACAATAGCTCCCCAATTATTTGAAGAACATCTAGTTAACCAGTAAAGAACAGCAAAACAGGCAGAAATACAGTAGCCAAAAAAAAAATGTGTTTCAAGCATTTTAAAGGTACATATGACACCGATTCCCAAATCCATGACACCTTACGAAGGTTTTTAAAATATCTTACAAAGGTTTTATTTTTTTTTCTTTCTTTTTTTTTTTTTTTTTGAGACGGAGTTTCACTCTTGTTACCCAGGCTGGAGTGCAATGGCGCGATCTCGGCTCACTGCAACCTCCGCCTCCTGGGTTCAGGCAATTCTCCCGCCTTAGCCTCCGAAGTAGCTGGGATTACAGGCACGCGCCACCATGCCCAGCTAATTTTTTGTATCTTTAGTAGAGACGGGGTTTCACCATTTTGACCAGAATGGTCTCGATCTCATGACCTCGTGATCCATCCGCCTCGGCCTCCCAAAGTGCTGGGATTACAGGCTTGAGCCACCGCGCCCAGCCTCAAAGGTTTTCTTTTTAAGGAATGTACACACCCTTTCAACTTCTGTGTGAAATTGAAAAATGTGAAAAATAGAGCAATGAATAAAGTTTGGAGCAAAATAAACAGTAAATTTAACTACACTTGTTAAAATTTTGTTGTACCAAACAACTAACCAAACTGCCAACAAACCAAATAAAAATTATCAGATAATTTGCATATTTATAATAGGAAAGAGTAAAGTAAATTAAGGACCACCAAATGATTTGACTGTGGGAGAAAATAGGCACACATGCATTATTTCCAAAGGCCTGGTCACATACGTTTCCTTAGAAAAAATGTTTCTCCACAACACTTAGTTTGAGTAATAACATAGATTAGTGGTTTTAAAAATGTGTTCCCTGATTCAGCACAGCATCAACATCACCTGGGAACTTGAAGAAATATAATTCTCAGGCCTCTCAGCAATTTCACTGATTCAGAAACTGAGGCTGTGGGGCTCACTTACTTTTAATCAGTTCCAGAGGTGATTCTGAACCATAATAGAGTTTGGAAACCATTGGTATAGAACATAGCAGTCTCTCAATTTGTGCCTTAAAAAACAGCACAGATGTTACCAATATTAAATCAAATTGATATTCAACCACATACATGTCTCCCTCTCAGTTAAAGTGGTAAATAGGTAATGTAAAATGTTCCCTCCTCTGATCTAAGGGGGAACCATTACACTTCTTCCTTTATCCCTACTTAACACTTTCTAGAGTTTGGTTAGAATTAACAAAAAGACGTTTTTGCCTTGGTTTTCCAGGTACCATCAATGTACTTGACTACAGTGTTGCAGTACTGCAGTAAATGTTTCATTGACAGTTAAAAAGATGATGTTTATGTGAAATACAGATCAACAACAACAAAAAATTGAATAAATAAGACCCAGTATTCAATAAATCACTACATAGTGACATGGTAAACAATAATCTATTGCATATTTTTAAATAATTAGTAGAGAGTTACTGAAATGTTCCAAGCATAAAAAAGGTAATGCATATCATAATTACCTGATTTGACTATTTCACAGTATGTGAATGTGTCAAAATATCACACATACCCTGAAAATATCTACATCTATATTTATACATACAAATGAATAAAAACAAAAGCTAAAATTTTAGAAAGGTATTATTGTGATCTTCATATTTATTTGGGTTGATAATAAATTTCCACTCATAATTTTGTCACTCTACTCTAACGTGTATTGACTTCTCAGTAAAATATCCAGTGCAGGTTTAGCATTACCCTTCTCTGAAATGCTTGGGACCAGCAGATTTCAGATGTTTCTAGGTTTTGAAATATTTGCATATACAAATGAGCTGTCTTGTAGATGGTATGCAAACTAAACATGAAATTTGTTTATGTTTCATATATATCTTATACATGTATATACATAGCCTAAAGGTAAATTTATATAGAAGTTTTAATAATTCTATAGATAAAACAAAGTTTTGTTTGCATTTTGATTGTGCCCTACCATATGAAATCAGGTATGAAATTTCCCATTTGTGGCATCCCACTGACATGCAAGAAATTGTTGTTTTGCAGTATTTCAGATTTGAGATTACAAATTTTCGATTTGGATTAGGAATACTCAATCAATAATATTCTTTATCACAAATTTTCTCTTAGTTTTTGTCTAGATTAGCTTCCTTATAAGCAAACTTTTACTTCAATGGCTATATCTCTTAATCTATTTCATTTTTGTATTGTCTTTTAGAAACTTCTGCTCATTTTGTTTTGCTTTATAGTTTATTGCTTTTTATTATGAGATTATCCCTTTATTAATGAGATTGTCCCTTTATTTATTTTGTTGACCTTTTAAAATATATCAAAGTTGTTGTCTGTTTTCCTACACAGTACATTTTTTATATGTTTTACAATTATTGTCTGGGCTCATTTTCACTGATATATTGTGATAGCAAAGATTATCTTAATCTGGCTCCTCATTTTTATAGGAAACTTTCTAAACATCCTAGCCACACTCTTTGATATCTCAATACCCATATTATTTCAAAGATGGAGCGCTCACTAAATTCTCAATAATACTGTCTCATCTTTTTTTTGAGCAATTATTTTATCTCTTCATGTGTTCTTATTTATTTTCTTTTCCCCTTTTTTAACTTTTTAGACAGAATCTCATTGTATGGCTTAGGCTGGGGTACAGTGGTATGATTAGTGATATGCAGTCCTAAGCTTCTGAGCACAATCAATCTGCAAACCTCAACCTCCCCTGTAGCTAGGATTACAGGCATGCACCACATCACCCAGTTAATTGTTATTTTTGTAGAGATAGGGTCTTGCTATGTTGCCTGGTCTGGTCTTGAACTCTGGGCCTCAAGGGATCCTCCTTTCCAAAGCTCTGGGATTACAGGTGTAAGCCATTGCCCCAGGACAATTTCTCCTTAATCACCATTTTATGATCAATGGTTTATGGTTGTTCTCATTATTCCTGTGCTCTTCTGTCACTCTGGATGGCGTTTCACTGCTTCTGCCTACACTGGCATTGAGGATAATGGTATAGTTTGTTCTTATGCTGCTATGAAGAAATACCCAAGATGGGTAATTTATAAAGAAAAAAAGTTTAATTAACTTAAAGTTACACCCGGCTGGGGAGGCCTCAGGAAACTTACAATCACAGCAGAAAGCACCTCTTCACAGGGTAGCAGGAGAGAGAATGAGTGCCCAGTAAAGGGAGAAGCCCCTTATAAAACCTTCAGATTTTGTGAGAAACAACTCACTATCAGGAGAACAGAATGGGGGATAATTCAATTATCTACACCTGGTCCCTTCCATGACACATGGGGATTATGGGAACTACAATTCAAGATGAGATTTGGGTGGGGGTAAAGCCAAATCACGTCAAAAATATAGAGCCAATGGGCATTTGGGTTCACTCCCTGAGGTTGGCTATGCATGAGTTCCCCTGCTTCATCAGCCAACAGCTTGCTAAAACGTGAAGTAGTAGATTCTTGGAAAGATTTATAGGATTTTTCTTGTTTGCTTGTTTTGTTTTTGCTTTTCACCAGATTTGTTTTGGCTTCACGTCCAATTCTGTAGTAGTTTTAGTTCCTTCATCCTGCAGATGCTAAATTCTGAGCTACACTTTCTGTTCTTCTCCTTGATCCTTAAAACTAGCAATACTTCAGTTTAGCCATTACTCTTAATAGTCCTGATCCTTCTTTAGCATATTAACATGTTTATCTTTGTTCTTAGTCGCACTTTGTCTATTTTATTTTTGGTTCCGTGCTTTATCTATTATTGCTATGTATTTGAACCAAAAGGGATGTATCAAAGAGAAAATTTAAGAACAACTTACCTGGAAGTCACTTACTTTCGATTTCCAAACACAAGCCATGATTTTCTGTGGAAAAACCATTAAGTGTTCAATAAACCCCTACGTTAATAGTTAAGTTCAGCAGCAAGCTGTAAAAAATGAGTCAGAAGCAGAAACTAAAAATATAGAGATGTTCAGATGCCAGGAGGACAAGCAGAGCTGACATAGCACCTGGGACCAGCTGCTGCATGGTCAAGAGAGGGCCACAGCAGCAGTAACTACAGTGAATGACAGCAGCCCAATCTTTCAAGCCTACTTAAAAATATGCTATAGGAATAGAAGAGAAGACTAATCAAAAATCTATCTCATCAACAGTTCAGCTGCCAAGATATTTCTGTGGTCTTTCTCAAGTCATGAATTGTGGGCATGTGATGGCTGATGCCCCTGATCTGTGAGGCAAAGCAATCTATAGACAGTGCCAGGACCTTTGTGGTAGACTCTGCTTCATGGTCTTATGACTTCATGTTGTTGCTGCCAACATCATTGTGTTCAATGGTGTTATCTTTTATTATCTTACTTAAGGCAATGTTGTTAAAGTAAATATCCATAAAACTACCTTGTTTTAAATATATTACTTAGAACAGAAAATTCGAAACTGGTCCTATACTGGGAGATTTGTTACTCTTCATCTTGGTTTTACAAAGACTAACAGGAAGTTGTAAACCATTATTAATAAACTAATCAGAAAATTTCAGGAGCCATTTTAAGATTGATCCACATAATGGCTCAATATTTTCAGTTTAAATGCTTTTATAAACAACAGATTTTACATTGGGTTAAAATGGATTTCTTTGGGTTTCCATTTCATGTTTGAGTTAATAAAAGCAAATTAATATCTGCAAGATAAAGTTTTAAAATATATATACATATTGGGTTGGGCATGGTGGCTCATACCTGTAATCCCATTATTTTGGGAGGCCGAGGTGGGTGGATCACCTGAAGTCAGGATTCGAGACTAGCCTGGCCAATATGGCGAAACCCTGTCTCTATTAAAAATACAAAAAAATTAACTGCATGTGCGTGGTGGCACGTGCCTGTAGTCCAGCTACTCTGGAGACTGTGGTAAGAGAATTGATTAAATTCAGGAATTGGAGGTGGCAGTGAGCCACGACACACCAGAGGTGCTACTGCACTCAGGCCTGAGCAGCAGACCAAGACTCCATCTCAAAAAAGAAAAAGAAAATATACACATATACATATACATATATTATGATTAACAATTTATCTGTTCTGTATTGTACATTGAATATAGTAAGTCTTAGAAATCTCCCCACCTGCATTTCAGTATCATTATCCACTTTGAGTTATCCGAATACAACAAACTAGAAAAGATACAGATCAATTGCAAAGTTCGTCAGGAGTAATAACCTCTAATCCTTCCTTATTTATAGTAATTAGGTTATCAGATATGTTCTCAAAGTGTGGAGTTAAGTGGGCTTTCTTCAGCTTTAATGCATAGTATACTTTTTAAAAAATGTAACCTTTACTTCCCCAGGTTACTGGATTATCACTACAATGAACATCATTACAAATTTTGAAGAGGGTGAAAGCACATGTACATGTGTCAAATTTATTTCTCACTGAATGCTAAACCTGCAAGGTTTTGTACAAAAGTCACAAGGTCACATGCTTTCAGGCACCAAGCAATTTATATAATAAAGAATGTTGAGGCTGGGCGCGGTGGCTTATGCCTGTAATCGCAGCACTTTGGGAGGCCGAGGCGGGTGGATCACGATGTCAAGAGATCGAGACCATCCTGGTTAACATGGTGAAACCCCATCTCTACTAAAAATACAAAAAATTAGCTGGGCATGGTGGCGCATGCCTGTAATCCCAGCTACTCAGGAGGCTGAGGCAGGAGAATTGCCTGAACCCAGGAGGCGGAGGTTGCAGTAAGCTGAGACTGCGCCATTGCACTCCAGCCAGGGTAACAAGAGCGAAACTCCATCTCAAAAAAATAATAATAATAAAAGTAAAATAAAATAAAGAATGATCAAACAAATTTTACTTACCTATTAAAATTAATTAATTTAAAATAACACAAGTGATGAAACTTTTAGAAAATTAGAGGTGTTACATAACCAGAAAATACTGAAAAAAAATTTAATGTACAGAAAAAATAAAACATATTTGTAGAAATTACATGGTCCATAAGCTGCTGATTTTATCTTCAGTTTTATTTAAAAACATTTATCTTTGGATATTTTCTTATATTTACCCTTATCAAAAACTGGTAAGACTTATCTAAGACATTGTGAGGAATAACTTATATTATCATTTCACATTGTTAATCTTAAATAAATACATGAATTTCAGATTACTAATAATCCTAAAAGTTTGACTAACCTCTTCTAATTCACAATAGTGTTGTTCTTTAATATTCCATTGTAATTCATTTATTACTTATTGCTTTGGACAGTTTCATTAGCATTTAAATAAAGAAAATAACCTCATTCAAAAATTCTATTTTTAACAGCTATGTGTGGGTATATTTTAATAACTAACAACTCAGTTAAAAGAAATGCTACTTTAGGCTGGGCATGGTGGCACACACCTGTAATCCCAGCTACTCTGAAGCCTGAGGTAAGAGGATCGCTTGAACCCGGATAACATTTTGCAAATAAATTAATGTTATATATATGAAAATACTTAGAGCAGATTTTCAGAAAGAGGATATTGTGTCCAGATGTTCAAGGATTTGAAAGATTCTTGATAAATAGTATAAAATTACTTTTTAATTATCATTGAAACCCCATTTGAGGAGACAGATTTAATATCCTTATCTATGTTGGTGTTCACTATTTTTGAAAACCTTGAGAAACTGGTCAAATACGTAATTTTGTATTTGCATTTCATTGGTTAGTGACATTGGAAGATATCAAATAATTCATTAGCAATTTCCTTTTTGTGTCCCCAAAAATCCTTAAAAAAAAGAAAAGAACTATATAATCTGTTCCGACCCTGTCAACTTTCACTTCTCATTCCTATTACTCTCATCTACTCATTATAAACAATGAGATTTTTTAATGTGCACATAAAAATTTATTTTAAAATATTTTTATTTCTTCATTCTGCCAAAACTTTTAGAATAAATTACGTAGAACTTATATTCTATTATTTTTGTATCATAACATCAGCCTTTTTATGCTACTACATTTACTTTTGCAAAGTTTAAAGATCTTTAAAATCAGCACTATCTCCATTTTACAACAATACTTGGTAAATAATATTATTTCTATTTATTTATTTTTTTGTATTTAGATATATGTAAAAAACTCTAACAATTTTTCTAAGGAATTAAAGAAATTCAAATAGATAGATAGATAGATAGATAGATAGATAGATAGATAGATAGATGGGAGAAAAGGTAGTATCTTTTCATCACTCATTGCAAAGCTTGTGCCTGAGACACCTGTAATAAATTAAAGATTAACAAGAGTGACATACAAATTTATTTAATGTAAGATTTACATGACACATAAGTCTTTTAGCAATAAAAACTCAAAGAAATATCTGATCCAAAGAAACTTTAGGATAAAAATGTATGTTTATTCTTAGGTTTGGTGAAGAGTTCACAGCCATATAGAAGTGTAATTGAACAGAGGAGTGTGATCTGATGGTAAGAAACTCAGGTTGAAGGGACTTAGTAAACCTGTTTGTTCAGATTTTTCTCTATGTATCTGTCTTCAGTGATAAGGACATCTCTCTACATAAAAGGAGGACACCTCTGGAATGAGGGTCTTATGACGTACTTTAGCAGAAGATTGGAGGATTCTTTTATCAGTTGAGATAGAACGTTGGGAGATGCTCAGAGAGATCTTCCTGCTTCTGCTGTTTTCTCAAAGGCCAAAGGTGCCATATTTAGAGGTAGCATGTCCAGAATCCTATAATTATTGTTAATTTGTTTTCAAAAAATGGTCCATTTAATTTCAACCTCCCATGATTAATATTTTTCCATTTTTAAGATTTAGCAAATTTATTGTGAAAAATGATCCCCATTATTTACATGTTCTTCTAATTTGCAGTTCTTTTCGGAATGCTTCTTTATTTCATTGGAAAGATTTTTTTTCAATCCCTGTTATTACTCATTTAAAGTTTTCAAATACATTATTAGCATCTAACATTACGTCTTAGTTGTTCAAAATATTATCTCACTTTTATTTCTTTGAACATTTTATGTACACATTTAAAAATGGTAACAATTCTTCTGCACTTTTACTATAATAGTTTTTTTAATGTCCATTATATTTCTGACATTTTTTTCTAAAACTACACGTGATACATTATAAATAGAGTTTGATTCTAGTTGTTTTGGGATTTTAGTTTTACATCCAACTTTTAAATTCATCTGGAGTATACTCTGGGAGATTATCTAATGAGCTTATTTCTTTTGTAATTTATTACAATATATTGTCTACTTACATAGGACGCTATTAAGCATACATTCAATTCTTATATAAAACAGACATTCTTCTGTTTTATCAATTGTCTACAATTGATTCAGTATACTACCATTTAATTAACCACTTCAGTATATGTTAATTACACTTTCCTAGTTCACAAATTTAATCGACTTCCTCTACTCACACACAATACTTGCCCCATTCTATTTTTAAAATAATTCATTGGTGTATTTTCATAGAATTTGGAAAATATTGGAATCTTTCTATGGGGATATTCAATGTATTTTGTAAGTTTTATGAGGAATTTGTTACATTAACAGAAAAAAATGTATTAAGAACCTACAATAATTAAAACTATTTAGGATTTCAGGGAAGAAAAGATAAGCCAGATGAACAGTGTAGTAAAGTTGGAAAAGTTCCAAAGAAGAACAAAATCATTCTTTAAACAATAAAGAATATTTTAGACTCAATTTTTAAAAAATACTGAATATTACCAACATTTATCTAAATTTTATTTTCCACAAACTTTATATAGCATAAATTATATGCTATTTAATGTATGTTTTATTAAATATAACATTTAATATATAATGTTATAAATATATAGCTATATATTGTATAGCTATATTCATGCTATAAATTATACAGCATATAATTTAGATAGCATAAACATATACATTATATATGTATATACATTATATACCACATGTGTATACCTTATCTATGTATATACATTATACATCATTTACAGTATGTGGGTATAAACATAGAGCATATACATATACATTATATAGCATATGCATATACATTATATATGTATATAAATTATATAGCATATAATTTAGGCTATATAAAATTTGTGCTATATAAACTACATTCTATATAATGTATCTGCCATATAAAGTTTGTGGAAAAGGAAAACAATTTTTGATAAAAGTGGTAATATTCAGTATTTTTTTAAACTGAGTCTCCCTTCTTACCACATAAATAAATTAAGCCAGAAGAATTAAATTCACTAAACAATAATTTAGAATGAAAACAGTCACAACAAACAAACATTCAAAAGTAAATAACACACTCAGAATATAACAGCATAAGTTTCAGTTTCACTATTGATTAGCAAAATGTTGATTTCAAGGCTTATTTTTACACGTCAAATTTTAAAAGGCTTTTGGGTGGTATTCATTATTGTTTTGAATGTGAGAGTATGAGTTTACAGGTTTACAGTATTGGGTAACATTTTTCCAGAGAGATTTGTAATTACTGATAGTACAGATTAGGACAAAAATACATTTTATGAAAATAAAAGAAAATTAGATATTGGAAATTTGTGAAGTCATTTGTAGAAACAGCTGGACTCTTGAATAGACAAACAACAGTTTTAGCTTTGCTTTTTATGTTTAACCTTCTCTGTCAATTCATTTTCTTCCACATGAAAAACTCCTGTGTAGAACATAATTTTCCTGATCAGCATCTGGCATCTGTTGTGAATGCATACTCAAATTACTCAGGTATTAAAATTTTCATGTTCAAATTAATATGGGTGGCTTTTTAAAAAACTCATGCAAGATATAAAGCTCTCAGCTGACTAGGAATAGAGCAGAGCTTAGTCAACCTGATAAAAGAAAACATATAAAAATCTGCAGCTAACCCTATCCTTAATCATAAAAACTTGGACTCTTTCTTCATCAGAGTGGGAATAAGGTAAGAATGTCTTCTCTCACAGCTTCTAATCAAAATTGTACTGGAAGTCTTAGCCAGTGCAATCATGTAAAAAAAAAAAAAGAAAAAATGTACAGAGCTTTGGAAACATGAAATAAAGTTGCCTTTTTTTTTTAAACTGACATCACTGCTTATGTATAAAATCTCAAAGAATCAGAAAAGACAAACACACAAACAAAAACTTTCTGTGAATAATAAGTAAGTATAGTAAAATTACAGAATATGAGGTTAGTATAGAAAAGTCAATTGTTTTTCTGTGTACTAGGATTAACAATAAAATATGAAATTAAAAACACAATATCATTTATTTACAATAGCATCAAATATTAAATACTTAAGTGTAAATTTAACAAAATAAGCAAATACTACAAACTACAAGAAAACTGAAGAAAGAAAAAGTTTAAATAAATGAAGACATTCTCTGTTCATGAATTGCAAGGCTCAATATTGTTAAGATCCCAACATTATTTATTCTTATTCTTACCTATAGATTCAACACAATCTCCATAGAAAGCACAGCAAACCATTTTGTAAATATTACCAAACTGATTCTAAAGTTTACATGGAAAGTGAAAGGCCAGTATAGATAACAATATTAAAGCTGAATAACAAACGTGGAGATTCTATCTGACTTCAAAACAACTACAGTAATAAATAATGCAGCATTGGCAAAATAATAGATACATAGATCAATAGAACAGAATTCAAAAATAGATCCCTACAAATATAGTTCTCTGATCATTGACAAAAAAGGCAGCTATAGTAATTAAATGAAGCATAGCTAGTTCAACAAATGAGGCTAGAAAAAAACTTACATCCATATGGGCAAAAATATATATATGGGCAAATACGTGTATGTAGACAAAGTCTTTTCACCTTTCATAAAAATGAACTCAAAATTGATCATAGACCTAAATTTAAACGCAAAATTATAGAACTTCTAAAAGGAAACACAGGAGAATGAGTTACTTTGAACAGATAATGAGATTCTAGATATAATACTAAAAGCATAAACAATGAAAGAATGAATTGATATGTTGAGTTTTATTTAAATTGAAAACTTCTGCTCAGCAAAAGACAATAGTAACACAATGGAAAGACATGTTACAGACCGAAAGAAAATATTTGCAAAACATATCTAAATGGGAAATTGTAAACAAAAGACATAAAAGATTCTTAAAATTCAACAATAAACAAATGAACTCAATTAAAATATAGGCAAAAGATGTGAATAGATGCTTCACCAAAGCAGACATACAGACACAAAAATAATACATGAAAAGACACTCAACACAATTTATCATTAAAAATCACAATTCTACAAAATTGAAATACCATTGCAAACCTATGAGAACTAATGAAATTCAGAAAATCAAAATGATAATACCAAGTTCTGGCAAGTGTGTAGAGCAATGAGAACTTTTATTAATTACCAACAAATATGGAAAATAATCCAGTCACTTTTTAAGATATTTTATTAGCTTTTTACCATGCTAAACATTGCCTTACCATATTAATCCAATAGTTGTGTTTCTAGGTATTTACTTAACTGACTTGAAAATTTATGTCCACACAAAAGCTTCCATGCGGATGGAAGCATCTAAGGTGTTATTCAATAGGTAAAAGATAGGTGTTATATTTATACAAGAGAATATTATTCAGCAATCAAAAGTGAGCTATTAAGAAATAAATGTACATAAATGGACCTCAGTATCACTAAGTGTGAGAGGCCAGTCGGCAAAGGCTGCACACTGTATGATACCAATTATACGGCGTTCTGGAAAATTCAAAGCTGTAAAAAGGTAACAAGATTAGTGTTTATTTATCAGGCATTATGGCATGAAAGGGATGGTGAAATAGGTGAATTTCAGGGAATTGTTTAAGTAAACAAAAGTATTACATATGAAATAGTCTGTGTGATGTTATGCAGTTGTCCAAACACAAAGAACCCTGTGGTGCAAGAAGTGAAGCTTAATATATATAAGTTAAAACTTACATACTATTTATGAAGCTGATAATATAGAAAGGAATTCAAACTGTGACAAGAGAATCTAACTGTATTAAAAATGTATTCAACAATTTCACTGAAGCAGGTGGAAAAGCTGCTAACATGTAGTTTTAGATGCATGTAGAGTCTGTATTACTAAAGTCAAAGGGAAGTGCACATAAGCACTGTATTCTAATTGCTAAGATTTTTTTTCCTCCATGGGGTAAAATTTTATAGTTGTAATACTGCTATAAATGTAAACTAGAATTTAAAAATTAAGTAAATGAAATGTGGCTGGTGATAGCCTGATTTATCAATGTTGAAATGGGAATTTACAGATAAGCAAGGAGAGCAGGTATATTGGTTCATGTGATAATGGACTACACAGTTAAGCTAATATGAACATATCCTTAGCTTAATATATGTACAGATGCTTGCAGATATTTATATATATGTATGTGTATATATACAGGGCAGCATCCACATATATATTTATTTGCTCAGCCAGATGAGGGTTCCTATAACCAATAACAACAACATAGCAATAGAGACACATGGCACTTAGATCTTCATTTCTAATACCACTTTCTTCAATGAAAGGAAGCAGAGTTCCCTGAGGAAATGAATTACTTAAGTAGGAAATATACAAGAACAGCTTGAACCAACTTATAGTGTCAGAAGGTAAAGAAGTGCTAAGAAAAGAAGATGGAAGGAAGGAAGAAGAAAAGGAGGGAAAAGAAGCAAGGAAGGGAAGGAAGGGAGGGAGGAAGGAAGGAAGAAAATGAGGAGGAAGGAAAGGAGGGGGACAAATATGTTCATCTTAAAGGGACATAGCAGACAACTGAAAGAGTTCCCAATGACTAAGACTGGAACAGATCAAGCAACAAAATATATGATATAAAGTAGCATTAGATTATAAGCCAGAATATAAAATAAATTTTCTTGCCTGGAAACAATTTACAGTTGGACTCTTCCCAAGAACTTTCTCTGTCACTCAGAGCTGGAGCTGCACAGAGTTGCCTGGGAGGTAAAAACACTCTCGCAGAGGAGGGCCTCTCCTCAGTGATTGCTTGATGTGGATAAAGAAAAGCTCTCTTGCCCCACATCAAAACACTTAATCACTGGCCGGGCGCGGTGGCTCAAGCCTGTAATCCCAGCACTTTGGGAGGCCGAGGCGGGTGGATCACGAGGTCAAGAGATCGAGACCATCCTGGTCAACATGGTGAAACCCCGTCTCTACTAAAGATACAAAAAATTAGCTGGGCATGGTGGTGCATGCCTGTAATCCCAGCTACTCAGGAGGCTGAGGCAGGAGAATTG
>CM052650.1:29337602-29358831 GCA_028533165.1 Leontopithecus rosalia | reverse complement strand
CACCTGCACGGGAATCTCTGTTTCAGGCTCTACTTCCAGAAACCAACCTAATAGAAGGCAAAGTGTGCCTTAAACTTTACATCTGTCTCTTCTTCCTTGGTGTGAATTCCTCCAATTTACATTAAATTGTTATGATGAAGCTATCTTCTCTTCTCAAAGTAAGATTTTCATGAACTACCATAAAAATAAATCTTAGAAGTACTCTATTTGTAGACTGACAAAAATTCAAAAAGAATCATTGAATTAATAGTGTTATCATGCCAAAAGAACGTTTAAGTAAGTATATTTCTATTCTGAGTGTACATATGGTCTAAACATGAGATTATATATATACTTCCACATACTGTGATTTTATGTACGTATGTATGTAAATGTATGTATGTATGAATTTATAAATAAAGTTACAAAGTTTAAATCCAATGTCCAAGTGATATAACACAGAATACATTTTATTATGTCTAGAATATCACTAATAAATTAATATAGTTTGATATTAGTATTATGGCAACTATGAATATAAGATTGTGGGAAAGTTTAGAGAAAACAATTTCCAACATTTTACTATTCACTTCAGGTTTTTAATAGAAGTGGAAAGAAGAAAGAAAAAAAGAGGAAGGAAGGAGGGAGGAAGGGAGGGAAGGAGGAAGGGAGGGAAGGAGGAAGGGAGGGAAGGAAGAAGGGACAGAGGGAGGGAAGGAGGAAGGCAAGAATGAAGGAATGAATAAAGGAAAAAGAAAGAAAAAAGGAAGAAAGAAATGAAGGAAGGAAGGAAGAAGGGAGGGAGGAAGGAAGGGAGGGAGGAAGGGAAGAAGGGAGGGAAGCAGTGAGGGAAGGAGAGAGGGAAAGGAAAAAAGGAAGGAAGGTTTGAGACTTTATGCTTTAATAATGAAATGCACCAACAAGCCAGAAATACGATGGATTTTTTTTTCAGTATGGTGATATACTCCTTTTGAAGATTGTTTTGCTGTGGACAGAACATAGTTTAAATCCTGAGTACACAGGAGACAACAGTTGCTATGTGCTCTTCAGTTTGACAACTCAACTTCGGTTTTATACAGCTCAGTACATCTTTATTAGTACATCAACCATTGTGATCGCTCAGAACAGAAGGAGCCATGCTTAAGTATTCATGAGAGATAGATTAGTCAAGTAGAAAGATTAAATGTAGACTGTTGAAATGGCATAAGATTTTGTGATTTTTTTTTTCTTCTTGCCTCTCCCTGGCCCCTACTCCCAGCCCTAATGTCAACTAAAAATTAGGTTGTTTAAAATATCATGTTGTTTGAATTAATAAAAATATATTCTTTAAGTGCTGAATATATGAAAGATATTGTGCTAGGGCCTCAAGTTGCAAAAATGAATAAGACATAATTATTTTTCATACAAGATAAGTATTCTTTAAAAATGTTCCTGGGTTACATTTTATATGGAGCTATTAGTTTTTACAATATTTATTTTATTTTTTAATCCATATATAGGCTTTTGTTTGACTTCTCTATTTTCATTTAAGATATTGTACCAAACCTCCTGTTCTTCTGTTGAATTACTTTCTTTTGAGTGGAAGATATACTGAAGTTATAATCAAAATATTTGTTGACATTATAACCATGGATGTATCATTCTCTTTTTAATCTCAATATTGAAACATGAGCAGGTAGAGATTGCATTCTTACTGAAAAAAATTATTACAAATTCGCCGTTCTCCTACAGAGCTATCAAATGTATCTGCATATTGTCAAAATCTAGGTGGTGGTACGTGGACTTGGTAGTACACTACATTGATAATATTATGATAGTTGATATGAACTTTGATATATTTTACTATTCACTTAAAATTTTTAATAGAAGTGGGAACAAGAAAGAAAGTAAAAAAAGATGAAGGAAAGAAAGAAGCTCATAAAAAGTTAAGTACCTTAGTCACTCATGTGACTAATAGAGGCTTATGGAAAATTTCAGGTGAAGTCAATGCTCAGCCTAATCTGTGAAATCCCTGGGAATAAGTTAATTTTAAGCCATCAAAAATGATCTTCAAATTGTGAGGAAAAAGTTACTACCTCTCATAGACACTGGAAATAAGCAAGAAGCTCAGAGGCTAACAGGTTACTGTTCTTTTGGCAAAATAATATTCCTCAAACAGGAATCCCACTGAGCCCTATTCACAAGGTCATTGAAAAAAACTCTGTAACGGAGTGGGGAAGAAGCAATCATGAAGGAATTCACAGAGGCAGTGGTACAGGCAGCCTCACTGGGACCTTGTGATCTAGCAGCTCAGATAATTTTAGAAATATCTGCATTCAGAATGTGTTTACACTGGAAGACTGGACTTTGGCAAAGTAGTGGTACTCTTCAGTTTTAGACATGAAAATTTTCATTTGAAAGACAATTGCTAACTTGTTACTGACATTGGCCAAAACTCTCCACATCTGTAAACAAAGAAGAGTATTATGTAATTCTTAGGACAGAATTTTCAATTATATCTTGGGTGATATTAGAGAGATATTCAAATAGTCAAGGAGCAGCACTTTAAAGCTCACTCACAATATGGAAATAGTATATTCAAGAGCATGCTAAAGAATGAATTTTAATAGTAGTACACTGTGTGGATGAGAAGATAATTTTACTGCCCATATGGTGGACTGTTGAGCCCTAGGAAACCTCCACTCTGACATTGCTGTATGGTCTGAGGTCTACAATTCTCTCCCATTCAACGTAAAAGCAGTTCATTAAAAAATCTGGAGACAACAGATGCTGGAGAGGATGCGGAGAAATAGGAACACTTTTACACTGCTGGTGGGAGTGTAAATTAGTTCAACCATTGTGGAAGACAGTGTGGCGATTCCTCAAGGACCTAGAAATAGAAATTCCATTTGACCCAGCAATCCCATTAGTAGGTATATATCCAAAGGACTATAAATCGTTCTACTATAAGGACACATGCACACGAATGTTCATTGCAGCACTGTTTACAATAGCAAAGACCTGGAACCAACCCAAATGCCCATCGATGATAGACTGGACTGGGAAAATGTGGCATATATACACCATGGAATATTATTCAGCAATCAAAAATGATGAGTTCGTGTCCTTTGTAGGGACATGGATGAATCTGGAGAACATCATTCTCAGCAAATTGACACAAGAACAGAAAAGGAAACACCGTATATACTCACTCATAGACAGGTGATGAACAATGAGAACACATGGACACAGGGAAGGGAGTACCACACACTGAGGTCTATTGGGGGAAATAGGGGAGGGACAGTGGCGGGGGGAGCAGGGCAGGGATGGCATGGGGAGAAATGCCAAATATGGGTGAAGGGGCAGAAGGCAGCAAAACACACTGCCACGTGTGTACCTATGCAACTATCTTGCATGTTCTGCACATGTACCCCAAAACCTAAAATGCAATAAAAATTTTTAAAAAAAGCAGCTCTCCAGTTCACTGATGGGATTGTTTGGATTAAACACTAGGTTTTACTTTTGAAACCAGCAGCATTCTGATTGCATGCAGTAATACTTGTTGGAAGAAGGTAAAATAAAGTGTGTCCAAGAGCAATATTATTACAAGCTGTTTAATAATAGAAAAAATTACAGTAGGCTCTCATTTTTAGATTATTTGAATTTTTACAACTCTTGGGCTGAAGCCAATAGACTTGCTGTATTATCAGGCAAAAGAACTTCTATAATAGGACAAAAATAATTCTAAACAGGCTTTCTTTGAATAATATAGAAAGGGATAAAGTAAGTAATAGAGATACCTGATAATGGTACCAAAACATAGAAAAATAAAAATAAACATAATCCACTTCCCAACTTGGACAGAGATTGGAACACTGATGTTGATGTCTAAATCAGATTTCTAGTCATTGCTGTATTCATGGAATAATTGGATATGCTGTGCTCAAGACATGCAATGATGGTCATGGACATAACTAATTCCTCTTGTACTGAATGAAATGGCTAATATAAAGAAGGTACTCAATGTTAACAGGATAAGAATCATTTGGAAATGGAGATGGATAATATTTTCCAAGGATCTAGGCCAGTGCATAGCCAGCAAATGGATTACATCAGATCATTAATGGTAGTCCCATGTGGCTATAAGTGGGTATTAACAAAGATTGACCCCTAATATACTCTAGATGTCACTTATCCAGTAAGAGAAGCAACCTTGCAAATATAATTAAGGGTTTGTAACTGCACATTATTAATTCAGCCTTCTCACCCAAAATACATTTCTTCTGATCAGGATATACATTCACTGCAACCCAAGTATGGAAATGAGCAATGAAATAATATTAAATGGACATTCTTTATCCCTCTCCAGCCATAGAGCAAATGAACTGTCACTTAAAATAGGTGAAATAAGAGATGTAGTTAATTCAACTATTCTAAAATGAATATGGAAGAAATATATATAGGTAGAGTACTACCCTGGAAAGATTTCTGGGATTAGAAAGTGTGAATAAAGAAGTAAGAAAAGTGCAAATATACAACTGATTCTTTTTCCCACCTTGCAGTAATTTTTTTTTTCATTTTGCCTTAACAGTTGACTTGGACAACATTTAAATTTATGAGTACTCGTAGATTATTCATAATGGAGAAGATGCAGTATCACTGCACTTAACAATATATATATTTTAACAGTACTTGAGAAGATAATAATTTCGTTCCACATAGCCAAGTTGGGACTCTGAGTACAGGTCCATTATCAAGTGACAGGGACAGTCAAACTCTATAACATCTGCTCAGGTATAGATTCAAGTAAAAGAATTAATAAATTTCTAATTACCAGCTTTGTGGGTAGATAGTACACCTGACAAATCAGAGAGCCTGAGCAAGGCAGGCAATGGTTAGGGTCAAATGGAAAAATAAGGAAACAGGCAAACATGGCAGATGGCAGAGATGCCCATAAGTATATTTCAATCCCCAGGGAGAGATGCCATCAGGATAATTCCATGTGACTAGGTCAGAGCAGGGCAATATTATTCTTAGCTATCACTTTCAGATCAGTCATTTACTAATGAATGGTATTAGAAGAAACTTCCATATTGATTTCTCTGTAGAAAGAATATTGTTCTCCTACTGGTTTATAAACTCTTTCTAAGTCCTCTACTCATATCATCTGAACAAAACATGTGAAACAGTAACCCCTAGTGACTCAGGTTATGGGAAGCTGATTACAACTATTAGTTCTTAGGTTACGCCTACTCTTCCGGTAATTTTTATTTGACCTGAAAGTAATATTTACCTATAAATCACATATGGTGGAGAACACTGGACAGCAGGGCTTATGTTCCCTGAGTAGCCACAAATTAAAAGCTACATCATGATTCCTACCCAGGAGAAATTTCTGGGGAAAAAAGGGCCATGTGACCCAGTATAATCACCTTTTAAATATGCTGAACAATCTAGGTAAATAGACTCATGATATTTGAATAGAAAAGATGTACAATCTAACAAATGCTCTTATTAGAACATCTCTGGATTTGTATTTTTATGGTAAATACACTCATAATTTACTGCTACATAGATGGGGCAAGACTACTTGTAAAATGCCATCAAAACTAACTGACTATCTGAGTATAAAATGAAATTGTATCAACCTGAAGTAAATCAGTTACAACTTAAGTCTCACAGAATTGTAGCCAAGGAACACACAAAAATATTGCCAATAAAACATAATTGCCCTGATTATCTGACTTAAAATTGCAACTTACTTCTAAATACATTTCTGGCCACTCCAGTCTTCTCTAGTGTGTGTTCTTTTTTTAATAGTGCTCATTATTTTCTAACATGGTATATAATTTACTAATCATCGTCTATAGTTTATTGCCTGTCTCTTTTTAATAAATCGTAAAATATATAAAAACAAGGTTCTTTTTTAACATCATTAATGTATAGTAAAATTCTTCAACAATGACTAGCATATAACAGGTGCTCACAAGTACTGAATGAAAGTTCAAGGTCATTGTTATAATGCGGTTCTGGAGCTACTATCAAATATTCTCAAGATGAAACTCTGGAGATTTTGAATAGGGTGAAGAGTCTGTACTTTTGAGAATTTTAGAAGTGAAAGCAGAGAAAAGAAGAGAGACTATGAGGAAAGAAAGACGTATTCATGACAATAAGGAGAAGGAAAAAAACATTAAAATTATATTATGAGATCAGTTATTCTCGTCATTTCTGTCAGTTCTTGATCTCTATGATCTCTTGGGATCGTGAAGCAATTTTCTGAGACTCCTCTATATCACAACACATTTTATATATTTTCCCAGTTAATTAAAAAGTAAATTTTTAGTTCTTGACCAGAAAGGCCTAGTAAGTAAGAATGAATCCCCTGAAACCTAATATAAAATATTTGTTTCTAGTATACTAACAATAGAGTAGTAAAATGATTTTGATAACAAACATATTCTTGACTTTTCCTTAAAATGAATGCAATGTATTGACATTACAAATTGTTTTTTAACAAAATGCTTTTGGAGACCAGGGATATGTGCACTGTTTTCATTTCAATTTAAAATTATCAAAATAAAATTGCGGATGTTAGGAGTTGTCTAGTAACGTATCGCTTCTAGTCTATAACAGCCATAATTTGAGTTGACTGCATTCTCTTTTTGACCTTGGAGAAACAATAAATGTTAATGAGACACTCTTATTTTTTTGTGGAGAGTTGTGCATATGCAAAAAAAACACATTAAAAATTCACCTGCTGCCATCTGTGGTACTCACAAACCTTACACAACAGTGGAATGCTTTACCCAGAGTAAGGCACAAAAGCATTCCTGTGTAGATACAATATAAACTTGTAGTTCCAACCCCTTATATATAAATATATTTTTTTAAAAAAAAGGTAAAGAAAAGATTTTGAATCAGATATAGAACTTTCCACATAATTTTTTTGGCTGATGTAAGGAGTTTGTGAGAACAAAAAGTAAAAGATAGTGTGTTGAAAAATATTGAACACAACAGTTGAAATTTGTATTTTATTCAGTACTCATAATTAGACTGTAACATGTTTTTTAAATTTATTTTTAATATTAAGGGGATAACATTATAACAATTTATTTAGGGAAAATGTGTAGTATCTATTAAAGTGAAGCAAAACAATTCAGGTAGACTAGTGTAGAGTTAAAATGAGTAACAAGGAAAGAGAGCCACAGAGATATAATAGAAAAGGAAATTTTATTAAATAAACCAAATAAGTGAAATAATACAAAACATTCATAATTAAATGGCTTCTCTCCCCCCTTTTTTTTCTTGGAGATGGAGTCTTGCTCTGTTACCCAGTCTGGAGTGTAGTGGCATGACCTTGGCTCACTACAACCTCCACCTCCAAGGTTCAAGTGGTTCTCCTCCCTCAGCTTCCCCAGTAGCTGGGATTACAGATGCCCCCCACCATGCCTGGCTAAATTTTGTATTTTTGTTATAGAGAAAGGGTTTCGCCATGTTGGCTGATCTTGAACCTCTGACCTCAGGTGATCTGTCTGTCTCAGCCTCCCAAAGTGGTGGGATTACAGGTGTGAGTCACTGCACCTGGCCAGCTTCTCTTCTTCTATCTATGTGTCGTAGGCAGAATAATAGACACACAAATATTTCTACAGCCTAATGACATGAAGCTATGAATATGTTTTGTCATATAGCAAAGGGAAATTATAATTGCAGATAAATTTAAGGTTGCCCATCAGCTAAGTTTACAATGAGAATAGTATCTGGAATTACCCAGGGGCACCCAATGTAATCACAAGAGCCTTTGAAATTAGAAGGAGGAGGAAGAGAAGAACACGATAAGTGGATGTGATAACTCAAACTGCTGTTCCTGATTTTGAAGATGGAAAAAGATAATTTTTAACCAAGTAATCTGGACGCCAATGTCAGCTAGAAAAGGCAAGGTAACAGATGACCTACTAGAGCCTCCAGAAGAAATACAACCTTGATTCTAGCCTGGTTACATTTTGTTAATTTACTCTCCAGAAACTATAAAATCATAAATTTGCATTGTTATAAGCCATAGTAACTTGAACGTCATCCATAAGAAACTACTATACCAAATCTCTTACTTTTGAATTTATCATTCAAAGTCAGGATTATCCTCTGGATTGCTTTCTTCCTGTCATTCTTTCTGACACCCAAGATGGGATAATTTGTTAACCTTTTCTTCTTTTTCTTCTGTCGCATCCCTAATTACCAATGTTATTGAAATTTCTTACACCATCTTACATCATTTCTGAGATAAGTAATCTTAATTCATTTCAAAATTACTCCATTCTTTTTAAAAATTTTATAACAAAAAAGTATTACTTTAATAAATATATCAGAACTAAATGTCTCAGGCATCTTGCACTTTTATCTCTATCTTCAAACTACTGCCATAGCACTCACTCTCCTTTAACTATTTTTATTCTATTTCTAAAATATAAATTTTTATTAGTTATATATTTTGTTAAAATACTCAGCCCACCACTCTAAATCTCTTTGGCGGGCAGAATCTTAGGAAGGCCCTAAGATTCTCACCTCCTGGTGTAGGCACTCTGTATAGTATTCTCACATTGGGTGTACAACTGACTTGTGAAAATGATGGGAAATTACTCTCCATGATGATGTCACCTTACATATCAGAGGGGTTTTTCATAAGTAAGTAACATATCTAATCAGTTGACTTTGAGTTACTCAAAACAAATAGTATCCTGGGTGAGCCCTTAAATAAAAGTCAAAGAGATTTGGGAGGAGAGATTCTTCTATTGGCCTTAAAGGAGCCACCTCCCATAATGTGTAGATAAAGACTTCAGACAGGGAATGATTAGACATCTCTAAGACCTCAGAACAGCCCCATATGAGAGATAGCAAAAAACTCAGCCTTCAGTTCTACAGCCAAAAGAAACTGTCAATAACAAATCACTGTCAATAACAAATAAGCATAGAAAACAAAGCAAAAACAAACTCTGGGCCTCAGACAAGATCAAGACTAACACATTGATTTTAGCACGGTGAGACCTTGAGTATGGAATCCAGTGAAAATATGTGAGACTTTTGAGTCATGGAAACTGTCGGGTAATAAACAGATGTTGTTTTTAAGTTTTTAAATTGGTGATAATTTGTTATGCAGCATTAGACAATTACACGTTCATAGTACTTTGCTAACGTACCTCTCCTACTTTATTTTCTTTTCTTCCTTTGCACAACAACCTGTTGCACGGACCAAAAAGGCACAATAAAGAGATGTGGTTAAGAATCCCCACTCCTAAACTCTCTGAATCTTAATAATAGAACTAATTTCTGCAGTCCTCCAGTAATATTATATTGTTTTGCATTTGCTATTTTTTAGGTAGATGCAACTTCCATTTGACCTTTTTTTTTTTTTTCCCACAGTAGTCCTCATTCCTGAGGCCAGGAAATATAGCAGTCTATCCATTGCTGAGTACGTTTACTTCAATTATGCATGTTGGAATGAGTGACATCATCACCAGCTGGATTTGGGGACACACTGGACCTACTATGAGATGAACTTGAACTAAAACTCCATTGATCACCAGATTTCCATAAGCCCCTTCTCTGACTAGTGGACTACAGTGATATTTGGACCTCCTAGCATTAGCTTCAGTTTAGAGCCTGTGCCCAGCAAGTCCCCAAACATCTGATTATTTCCTTTTCTTTAGTGCAGTCACCCTGGTAAAAGACCATGTGTCCCTTAGGAGAAGGCTGAGAAAAAGATTAACAGTATACATTTCTAGTCATTTATTGAGGGCCTCTCTTAAAGAGAATTGACCTCCTTTCATTCAAGGTGTCTAGGTCTGTAAACTGGTTGAAATCTGGGAATTGATTCAGGGAACATGACTCTTTTTGATGTTTCAAGTCAGACTTCTGTTAACTTGACCTAGATTTCTTTTACTTATACAGATTAAAAAAGAATTTATTAGACTGCCCATCTATTTCTCTCCTGGGGACACAATGTCATAGGTCTCCAGGAGCCAGACAATTTTGATTACTGCTTTAAACTGTTCATTACAGTCACTACATCTACCTTATCTCTTAAATTAAGTGCTGCCACTGGACCCCTGCCACGCTGGTATCCAATTATCCCCATTGCATTTAAGGATTCCAGCTCAATAATAGCAGTTCCCACCTCTCAATATTGCCACATTGGGGATTAAGTTTCAACATGAATTTTAGAGGGGAAAATACTCAAACTGTAATATGAGACAATTCCAGAAATCTCATCACTAATTCATAAAAACTCATCATTGAGATTCTGTTCTTCTAGAACCACTCTCAGTACCAAAAGCTGTAACAGTCAAGATTCTCCAGAGAAACTGAACCAATAGGATACAGATAAATATACGTATAATGTATACAGATTTATTTTAAAAGAATTGACTCACATTAATGGGAGCTGGCAAATCTAAATTCTGCTGGGAGATTGGTGGGCAGGAAACTGAGGCAAGAGTTAAGGTTGCATCCTTAAATTTGAAATACATAGGGCAGACCAACAGGTTGGAAACTCAGGCATAATTTCTACATTATGGTCTTGAGGCAGAATTCCTTCTTCTCTGAAAAAAACTCAGCTTTGTTTTGTTTTCCTCTTAAGATTTTCAACTGATTGGATGAGGTCCATCTATATTGCTGAAGGTAATCTCCTTTATTTAAAGTAAACTGACATAGATGTTAATCATATCTGTAAAGTAACTCCCCATTACCTGGGTACTATAGCCTTGCAAAGTTGACATATAAAATTTAACCATTACTTTTAGCAAGATATTCTGTAACATTCAGCAAAGTTTATAGTTTATAGGAATATAAAATATAGTAACTACTGATAGAATTTGATGTATGTTAATTCATTTATGGATGTTTGCAATTTTACCATTATTTTTGTACCATAAGCACATATTTTAATGCAATTAAAAATATAAATAATGCCTTAGCATTTTCATAAAAATAGTTCAGGCCTATGGATCATATCGATTGGTTGCAAAAAGTGCAAAAGGTACATAGAACATATTTCTAGAACCACTGCTCTAACAAATTAGCATGCATTTATTTCCAGAAATTTAGTTAGCATGTATGATATTTGAATCTGTCCTTGCTATTTTGACAAAATACCATAGATGAGGTAATTTATAAACAGCATAAATTTGTTTCTCACAGTTCTAAAGCCTGGAAAGTCCCAGATCAAGATATCAGTTTCCAGGAAGGGCTAACTCTGTTTCCAGGAAGGGCTCACTCTCTGCTTCCAAGATGATGCTTTGTTGCTGCATGATCACATGGTAGAAGGAAAAAATGCTGTATTCTCACATGGCGGGAGGGTGGAGGGCAAGAGGGACCTAGGGCCCTCTCTTCAATCTCTTTTATAAGAGCACTAATCTCACTTATGAGAGTAGAGCACTCATGACTTAATCACTTTCCAAAAGGCCCCTGCCGTTAGTAGTATCATATTGGGCATTAGGTTTAAACACAAGAATTCTGGAGGACACATACTTGGAAATTATAGCAAGTGGGATAATCTGAATTCTATCTTTCATCGAAAACAAAATGGCTACTTTACTTCTTTTCCCCAGTTAGTAATTGGGAACAGTAATCAAAAGACATCAAGTGTTTAGTGTACATAGTATTATATAATTCGTTTTAGCTCTTTTTTTCCTGCTTTGCTTATATTTTATTAAAGGAATAATTACTTTTATTATTGTGATTATTTAATTTAGAATTTTGTTTTTATGTTTCAGTAAAAATATTGCGTTTAAAATAAAAGTGTAACTTTTAAATGTAAATATTTGTATTTACTATTAGGCCAATATTTTATTAAAATATTTGCATATCACAATAAGGTGACTACAGTCACAATAATGTATTGTGCATAATTTATTGTATATTTTTAAACAACTAAAAGGGAATAATTGGATTCTTTGTAACCCAAAAGATGAATGTTTGAAGTGATGAATAACCCATTTACCATTATGTGACTATTATGCATTTTATGCTTGTATCAAAATATCTCATATACCCCATAAATATATACTATGTACACATACCTATTATGTACCCACAATACATAAAAATTTAAAATTTATATTTTAAAAAACTAGATGAGTCATAGGTTATGTGTCAAACTAGAATTCTATATTTTATTTTCAAATTAATCTGCTAGGTTCTGAATAGTTCTTTTAATAGTCATGGAATTAATCATTAATAAGTCAATTTAATCACAGCTTGTTAATAGAAATTAATTCCAAAAAAAATCATAGGTTGGCCAGGCACGGTGGCTCACGCCTGTAATCCCAGCACTTTCAGAGACCAAAGTGGGTGGATCACGAGGTCAAGGAATCGACACCATCCTGGTAAACATAGTGAAACCCCATCTCTACTAAAAACACAAAAAAGCTGGGCGTGGTGGTGTGTACCTGCAGTCCCAGCTACTTAGTAGGCTGAGGCAGGAGAATCGCTTGAACCCGGTAGGCAGAGGTTGCAGTGAGCTGAGGTTTTGCCACTGCAATCCAGCCTGATGACAGAGTGAGATTCAGACTCAAAATATATATATATATATATATATATATATATATATATATATATATATATGTTACAATTTATGTGGAAATGTCTTCTATAATAGTACTCTTGATAAATGTAATTTATTTCAAGATACATTTTAGACTCAGTATCAGATAAACAGAACAAATAACAATTGCTAACAATCACACACACATATATATATATATATATATATATATATATAGGTATATATATGCACACACATATATACACATATATAATATCTAATTATGCATTATATGTTTATATGGATTCGTATCACTGGACTGCAGGACTTCAAGCCAGCACTTTGCATGGGTGCCCAACTTAAGCTCATGCTCCTGCACTGCTCACAAACTCTACCTCACAGCTATGTATAATTAGCTGCCATATTGATGCCTTAGAAAGAAAGACCAAGATAAGGAAAGTTGGGAAGAGAAATGAAAGAAAAGAGATATAAAAATATATACATAATATATATATATAAAATTCATAAATGGATTTCTTAGGTGAAACTAATGTGCAATTTACCTACACATATTTAAAGTAGTATATAGTTTATAAGTTTTGACACACACACACACACACACACATCTCATTGTGAAACGATTACTAGTAATCATATAAAAAGTATTTCTTATACTGCTTCAAAAGTCTATCCATCTCTTAATCTACCTATAACCTACAGGTCCTTCTGTTACTATAGATTACTTTGAATTTTCTCAGAATTTTATAAATAAGTATATCTAGGTATGTTCTGTCTGTCTCTTCACCTACCCATAAACTGCAGGTCCTTTTGTTACAATAGATTACTTTGGGTTTTCACAGAATTTTATAAATAAATACATATAAGTATACTTTATATATAAAAACTTAAATTTTAAGAAGCCTGTTTTCTTTTACACAATAATTAAGAGAATTAAATGATTCAATGTTTAGCTGCACTCCTGTCACATATTAAGCACTTAAGGAAACTTGACTATTATTATTTGGAAGAAGGAAATTGAAGTGGAAGAGGGTTAACTACCTTGACTTAATCTTATCTCTAAGTATTGTATCAGGAGAGGCTAAGCCAGGCCAATATTAGTTATTAAGACATAGCCTATAAATTTACATTTAAAATTAAAATAGGAATTTAAACAATAGTTTAAAATTTTGCAAATAATATTATAATGTGTCTAATCATCTTTTAGACTTTACATGTTAACTTTATGTTTTGTTATCAGTGCTATAATAATTGAAAATGTCTATGGCATTACTATTTTATGTATATCTTAAAATAAAGTATACCACTTTTTAAACTGTAACATATCAGCTTATGTCTTCGTATTTATTAAACTCACCTATGTGTTAGACAAGCTCAATAAATATTTTTCAGTAAATGCATATATATATGTTTTTAATATACATTTTAAATAAATAGGTAATAATAATGATTATTTGCAAATAATGGTTGGTTTCACAATAAGCACATCTATTCTTGAAGTAAGTTTCATTCTAAATATATATCACACTGTTTAGAACAGAATTGGAATATAAAAATAAAATTTATTTGTATTAACATTTATAAATTATTATTGACGTTTATGAATAATAATATATAAAACTAAAATTTTTATTAACATTTATGAATTATTATTGATGTTTATGAATAATAATAATGATTATTTGCAAATCATGGTTGGTTTCACAATGAGCATATCTATTCTTGAAGTAAACTTTTTTCTAAATATATATTACATATATGTATATGTATGTATATATATACATATATGTAATATACATATATATAATATAAAAATAAAATTCATTTTTATTAACCTTTATGAATTTAGGGAGTAAAGTACAGCCTTATTACATGAATATATTGCATAGTAAAGAAGTTCGGGCTATTAGTGTAACCATAACCTAAATAGTATACACGGTATTTAATAGACAATTTCTCATCTGTCATTCCTTTCCCCCTCTCTCACCTTTCCAAGTCTCCAATGTCTATTACTGCATTCTTTACATTTATATGGACCTATTCTTTGGCTCCCAGAAATTTCGGTGCCACAAGGAGAACATGGGGTATTAGACTGTTTATTTCTGAGTTATTTCACTTAAGATAGTGGCCTCCAATTTCATCTAGGTTGCTGCAAAAGACATGATTTTATTCCTTTTATGCCTGAATAATATTACATAGTATATGTGTACAACACATTTTCTTTATCCCCTCATCTGTTGATGGACACTTTAAGTTGATTCCATGACTTTGGTTACTTTGAACAGTGCTGAAATAAACATATGTGTGCAAGTGGTTTTTATTTTTATTTTTTATAGAACTTTTTTTCCTTTTGGGTAGAAAACCAGAAGTAGATTTGATGGATTGTATGACAGTTTTGTTTGTAGTTCTTGGGGAATCTCTATACTGTTTTCCATATCTTTATTATTATTATTATACTTTCAGTTCCTGGGTTCATGTGCAGCTAGTGCAGTATTGTTACATAGGTATACACATGCCATGGTGGTTTGCTGCATCCATCCCCCAATTTACATTCCCACCAATCATGTACAAGCACACTATACAGGCATCCTTGTCCACATGTGCTATTTATTGACTTTTTAATTATAGCCATTCTGACTGGTACAATATGGTATTTTATTGTTTTCACCTGCATTTTTCTCATGATTAGTAATGTTGAGCATTTTTTAATATGTTTGTTTGCTGCTTGTATGTCTTCTTTTGTAAAACTAAACCTGTTTATATTTTTTACATACTTTTAGTAAATATATGTAGAGAGAGTCGGGGTCTCATCTGTTGCATAGGCTGAAGTGAAATGTGGTGCAATCATAGTTCACTGCATCCTCAAACTCCTGGGTCAAGCAATTCTCCTTCTTCAGCATCTCACAGAGCTAAAATTTCAGGTATAAGTCACCGAATTTGGCCCTTTGCCTGCTTTTTAATAGAGTTATTTGTTTGTTTGCCAATTGGTTTTGTGGTTGCATTGAGTTTCTACTAAATTCTGGATATTTGCCCTTTGTGAGATGTATAGTTTGCAAATATTTTTCCAGTTCTGTAGGTTGTCTGTTTGCTCTATTGATTTTTACTTTTGCTGTAAAGAGCTTTTTCATTTAAGTCACATTTTTCTACTGTTGATTTGTTACATTTGCTTTTAAAGTCTTATGCTTTTTTGGCCCAGACCAATGTCCAGAAATTTTTCCTATGTTTTTTTCTATGATTTTTATAGTTTCACATCTAATATTTAAGCCTTTTTAAAATTCTGAGTTAATTTTTGTGTATGATGAAAGTTATGGGTTTAGTTTCATTTTTCTGGATATGGCTATCCAACTTTCCAGCAACTTTTATCGAATAGGGTGTCCTTTCATCAGTGTACCTTTTTTTCAGCTTTGTTGATATTGGCTGGTTTTGGGTATGTCCGTATTTGCCTAATGATGTATTACGTTTCATTGATCTATGTGTCTATTTTCAGGCCAGCACCATGCTGTTTCAGTTTCTATAGACTTGTAGCATACTTTTATGTCAGGTAATGACGTGATGCCTCCAGCTTTGTTTTTTGCTTAGGATTGTTTTAGTTATTCAAGTTTTTCTTTGGTTCTATATAAATTTTAGAAAAATAATGCTGGTAATTTGATATAAATTGCATTGAAACTGTAAATTACTTAGGGTGGTATGCTAATTTTAAGAATAATGATTATTCCCTTCCATGAGTCTGGGATGTTTTTCCATTTGTGTCATCTATAATTTTTTTCATCAGTGTTTTGTAGTTTTACAATATTTATTTATTTATTTAAATATATTCCTAGGTATTTTATTTAATTTTATGAAGCAATTATAAATAAGATTGAGATTTTTATTTAGTACTTAGCTTGATTATTATATGCTAATAATTTTGCCATACTGAGTTTGTGTCACGAAACCTTACTGAAGTCATTCATCAAATCTAGGAGTCTTTTGGAAGTGTCCTATAGAGTTTTCTGGATATTCACTCATATAATCAGAAAACAGATAATTCAGCTTCCTCTTTTCCAGATTGTATGTTTTTCCTTTTGTTCTTTTTCCAAATTGCTCTAGTTAGGACTTCCAGTACTAGGTCAAATAAAATGGATGAAAATGGGCATTCTTGTTTTCTTTCAGTTCTTTGGGAAAATAATTTCAACAGTTTCTCACTCAGTATAATGTTAGCTGTGGGGTTTTGTATATGGCTTTTATTACACGGAGGTATGTTTCTTCTAGGCCTAATTGTGTGAGAGTTTTTATTATGAAGGAATGCTAAATTTTATTAAATTTTTTTCCTGTAGTTAACTTAGACAATAGAGTTTTTTGTTTTTAATTGTTTATGTGGCAAATCACTTTTTTGCTCATCTGTGAATTTTGAACCTTCCTTGCCTCCCTAGAATAAAACCCCCTTGATCAAGGTACTTATCCCACCCTACCACTTTAGATTTGTTGGGATATTGGCTTGTAGTTTTGTTGTTGTTGTTATTGTTGTTTTTTTGCATCAGTTTGGAATTAGGGTGATACTAGTTTCAGACGATGAGTTAGGGAGGATTTCCGCCTCTTGGAATTTTTGATCAGTTTCAGGAGGATTGGTACTAGGTCATCTCTGAATCTACCTTATCCTGGTCTACCGTTTTTATTGAAAGATTTTTATGACTCATTCAACCTCACTATTTGATATTGGTTGATTTAGGATTTCTATTCCTTCCCAGTTCAATCTTGGGAGGTGTATGTTTCTACAGATTTAACCATTTTTTCTCTAGGCTTTCTGGTTTGTGTGTGTAGAGATGCTCAAAGTATTCTCTGATGTTCCTTTGTGTTTCTGTGGTATCAGTTATGATGTCTCCTTTTTAATTTGTTTATGCATATTTGAATCTTCTCTCTTTTTTTGCCTGGATAATCTATCTAGTAGTTTATCAAATTTTCTTATCTTTTCAAGGAACCAAGTTTTGGATTTGTTAATCTTTAGTTTGCCTCGATTTCATTTAGTTCTGCTCTGATATTTGTTATTTCTTTTCTTTGCATATTCTTGTTTCTCTAGTTCTTTAAGGTGCAATGTTATTTTGTTACTTTGTAATTTTTTTCAATCGTTTTGATGTTGGCATTTAACATTCTAAAATTTCCTTTTAGCTCTGTTCTTACTGTGTTCTAGAGGTTTTGGTATGTTGTGCTTTCATTTTCATTCATGTCAAAAAAATTTTAAGTTTATACTTTAATTTTTTCATTGACTCTAAGGTTGTTCAGGAGCAGGTTGTTTAACATCCATGTGTTTTTATGGTTTTCAGAGCTATACATCGTATTCATTGCTGGTTTTCTTCCACAGTGCTCTAAGTAGATATCTGAAAAATTTTTGATTTTTAAATATTTATGGAGACTTGTTTTATGACCTAATATATGGTCTGTTTTGGAGGATACTTTATGCACAGTTAAAAACATTTTTTTTTAGCGAGAGACAGGATCTTGATTTGTCACACAGGCTAGATTTTATTGCACAATCATAGCCTATAACTTCAAAGACCAAGTACCTAGCAATCTTTCTAACTTAGCCTCCAAAGTAGTTAAGACTATGGAAATGCATCATCACACCTGGCTAATTTTGTTAAAATATTATAGAAATGTGGTCTCATAATGTTATTTAGATTGGTCTCAAACAAAGGCACTCAAGTAACTCATTCACCATGGAATAATGTATATTCTGTACTTGTAGGTTAGAATGTTTTATATCTGTTAGGTCCATTTGGCCCGGAGTACAATTTTTTTTATCTCATTCTTTTTTTTTAATTGTACTTTGAGTTCTGGGGTACATGTGCAGAATGTGCATGTTTGTTACGTATATCCATATCTATATCTATATCTATATCTATATATACAGAGAGAGAGATATATAGATATATATATGGTGGTTTGTTGCCATGGTGGTTTGCTGCATCTATCCCCCCCATCATCTACATTAGGTATATCTCCTAATTTTATCCCTCCCCTATCCCCTCACCCCTGCTATCTCTCCTCTACCTGCCCCCCAGCCCCTGACAGGCCCCAATGTGTGATGTTCCCCTCCCTGTGTCCATGTGTTCTCATTGTTCAACACCCATTTATGAGTGAGAACATATGGTGTTTGATTTTCTGTTCTGGTGTCAGTTTGCTGAGAATGATAGTTTTCATGTTCATCCATGTGCCTGCAAAGAACATGACCTCATCTTTTTTTATGGCTTCATAGTATTCCATGGTATATATGTGCCACATTTTCTTTATCCATTCTATAATTGACGGGCATTTGGGTTGGTTCCAAATCTTTGCTATTGTAAACAGTGCAGCAATAATTTAAGTCCAGTTTCTATATTGATTTTATGCCTAGATTCTCTGCCTATTTTTTTCTGTAGGGTGTTGAAGTCCCTCACTATTATTGTATTACTGTCTATCTCTTTTCTTAGGTTTAGTAGTATTTGCTTTTATGCATCTGGGTGCTCCAGTGTTGGGGGAATATATACTTAGGACTATTGTATCCTCTTATTGAATTGAATCCTTATATATCCACATAATGGATCTCTCTTTTTTTTTTATTTTCACTGTGATTGATTTAAAGTCTGTTTTATCTGATGTCAGTATAGCTACACCTGCTCCCTTTCGGTTTCTGTTATCATGAAATAATATGTTTTTCCACCTCTTTCCTTTGAGTTTATGAATGTCTTTCCCAGTTGGTTGGTTTCTTCATAAGCAGTACATGGTTGAATCCTATGTTATTATTTTTTTAATTCATTCTGCTAATCTACATATTTTAAGTGAAGCACTTAGTTCATTTACCTTCAGGATTAATATTTACATATGAGGTTTTTTTCTACAGCAATGTTAAATTTTAGTTACTTTATAGTCTAACTGTGTAATTGTTTTATGAAACTGTGTACTGCAGACTTTTGTGTGTTTTAATGATGATATCAGCCTTTCATTTCCTTACTTTGAACCCCTATGAGTATTTCTTGTAGACCAATCTAGTAGTGACAAATTTCTGTGGCATGTGCTTGTCTGAGAAATATATTATTTCTTCTTTATTTATGAAGCTTCATTTAGCAGAATATAAAAATTTTTGTCTGACAATTTTTTCTTTAAAAAGAGTAAAAATAGAATCCCAATATAGTCTCACTTGTAAGGTTTATACTTCAAAGTCCATTGTTAGTCTGTTAGGGTTTCCTTTATAGGTGATTAGACATTTATCTCTTGCTAATTTTAGAATCTTTTTCTTCACATTGACATTACATAGTCTCATGACTATACGCCTTGGTGAAATCCTTCTCGCGATGTACCTTCCAGTAGCACTCTGACCTCTTTGTATCTGGATGTCTAAATCTCGAGCAGGGAAGTTTTTCTCAATCATTTTCTCAAATAGGTGATCAAAATATTTTACTATGTTTATCCCTTAGGAATAACTCTAACTCAGGGGTTTGGTTGCTTTATGTAATCCCTTATCACTTAAAGGTTTCTTCACTTTCAAATTTTCTTTATTTTTGTCTGACTGGGTTAATTTAAAAAACCACTGGGGCCTGTTGTGAGGTGGGAGAGCAATGAGAGGGATAGCAGGGGGCGGGAAGGCTAACATTAGGAGAAATATCTAATGTCGGGGGATGGATGATGGGGGGATGGATGCAGCAAACCACCATGGCATGTGTATACCTGTATAACAATCCTGTATGATCTGCACATGTACCCTGGAACTTAAAGTATAATTTAAAAAAAAAACCTGTCTTCAATATATGAGATGTTTTTCTTCTTCTTATTCTGGTTTATTGTTAAAATTTTGAATGTATTTGGTAATTTATAAATGAATTATTATTTCCAGGAGTTTTATTTGTCTGGTTCTAAAAGAAGTCTTTCTCTTTAGTAAGTTTTTTGCTCATGTTCCGAATTGTTTTTCTGATTTTTTTGTGCTATTTCTTAACTTTCTCTTTGATCTCACTGAGCTTCTGTATTGTCCATGTTTTGTGTCCTTTATTTAGAATTTTAATTTGGTTAGAATTCATTGCTAAAGTACCAGAATAATCCTTTGGTGGTGTCATCACCCCTACCTTTTTTTGCCAGAATTGTTACACTGGTTTCTTCTCATCTAGACAATTTTTTAAAAAGTGGTAACATTATAATGTAAGAATATTAAATATCATTGTAACAGTAGTAAGAGGGAGAATGTCTGAGGGACCTATCTTCATTGGTGGGATTGACTGTCCTTTCTTATTTATTTTTTTATTGCATTTTAGGTTTTCTGGTACATGTGCAGAACTTGAAAGATAGTTGCATAGGTACACACATGGCAGTGTGTTTTGCTGCCTTCCTCCCCTTCACCCACATTTGGCATTTCTCCCCAGGCTATCCCTTCCCAGCTCCCCCCACTTCTGTCCCTACCCTATTCCCCCCAATAGACCCCCGTCTGTAGTACTCCCTTCCCTGTGTCCATGTGCTCTCATTTTTCATCACCCACCTATGAGTGATAATATGCAGTATTTCATTTTCTGTTCTTCTGTCAGTTTGCTGAGAATGATGTTCTCCAGATTCATCCATGTCCCTACAAAGGACATGAACTCATCATTTTTGATTGCTGCATAATATTCCATGGTGTATATGTGCCACATTTTCCCAGTCCAGTCTATCATGGATGGGCATTTGGGTTGGTTCCAGGTCTTTGCTATTGTAAACAGTGCTGCAATGAACATTCGTGTG
>CM052650.1:29274809-29331920 GCA_028533165.1 Leontopithecus rosalia | reverse complement strand
TCTATATTGTCTATTCTTTTTAGCATTTCGTCAATCCTTTTTTCAAAGTTCTTAGTTTCTTTACATTGGGTTAGAACAAGTTCTTTTAACTCCAAGAAGTTTCTTATCATCCACCTTCTGAAGCCAACTTCAGATAATGGGACACAGTCCTTTTCCATCAGGGCTTGTTCCGTTGCTGATAAGGAATTGCAATCCCCTGTAGGGGTAGAGGGGTTCTGATTTTGGGTATTCTCAGCCTTTTTAGGCTGGTTTCTTCCCTTTATTATGAATTTATCCATCTGTCATCTTTACAATTACCACCTTTCTAATTAAGTTTCTGAGTAGATGCCCAGTTTATTGATTCCCAGTGCTGGAATCTGAGCAACCCACTGCACCGGCCAAAACAGCAGTGATTAGGCTGATGATGCTCCTCTGCCTGGGAATCTCTGGTCTGGCTTCCTTCTTGAGTCCGTAGCAAGTGGCTCTACCTTCCTGGAGCTCCAAGCATTAGTCAGTAGGGGAACCAAGCCCTTCCACTCTACACGAAGAGCTGCTGAGCTGAGATGCCAGCAAAACCGCTGCGCCGGCCACAGGAGTCGTGCTGTCGACCCGTGGGGCTCCTCCACTGGGAATCTTCTGGTCTGTGAGTGACGAAAATTCATCTGAAAATGTGGCGTCCTCTCGTTCTCTGGGCTTTCACTGGGAGCTACAATCCCAAGCTGTCAGCAATCAGCCATCTTGGATTGTTAGTCTTATTTATTCTATTAAATAATCATTCTTGTTTTCATTGATCTTTTTTATAGATTTTTAGGTCTCAATTTTATTCAGTTCTATTATGTTAGTTATTTCCTTTCTTCTATTAGCTTTGGGGTTGCATTTCCTTTTTTATAGTTCCTCCAGTTGTGTTGTTAGGTTTTTGAGATCTTTCTAACCTCTTGATGAAGGCATTTATTAGAACTATAAATTTTCCTTTTAACACTGCCTTAACACCAAATGTATCAGTAAGTTGTTTCTCTACCTCTACTAATTCCAATTTTTAAAATTTTTGTTTTAATTTTATTGTTTATGTAAGAGTTTTTCAAAAGCAAAGTTGTTTAATTTCCTTTACTTTTTTTTTTCCCTTTTATTGCACTGTGGTCTGTGAGTGTACTTGGTACAATTTTAATTATTTTTTAATATATTGAGACTTGCTTTATGGTTGATCCCATGGTTGATCTTAGAATAATTCTGTGCATGGATAAGAAGGATATATATTCTTTAGTTGTTGGGAAAAATACTCTCTAGATGTTTATAGGGTCCAATTGGTCAAGGGTTGACTTTAAGTCCACAATTTCTTTGTTGGTTTTCTGCCTTTATGATCAGTCTAATGCTGTAAGGTGCTAATAGTAACCCACTATTATTATGTAGCTGCCTATGTCTTTTAATAGGTCATGAAACACTTGTATTATGAATCTGGGTGCTCCTATGCTGGATATCTTTATATTTAGAATAGTTAAGTCTTCTTGTTGAATTGAACCCTTTATCATTATGTACTTCCCTTGTTTGTTCTTCTGGATTGTTATTGATTTAAAATCTGTTTTACCTGTTGCGAGAATAGAAGCTCTTGCTCTGCTTTGTTTTCCATTTTCTTGGTAGATATTTTTCCATCCCTTTACTTTGAACCAGTAGAGATCATTATATGTGAGACATATCTCTTGAAGACAGCAGACTTTTGGGTCTTGCCTTTTTATCCAGCTTACCACTCTCTATCTTTTAAATGGGATGTTTAGATAATTTACATTCAGGTTTAGTATTGATATATGAGATTTATATGTCATCATGTTGTTGACTCCCTGTTTGGTAGACTTGATTGTGTAGTTGCTTTACAATGTCTGTGGGCTATATGCTTAAGTGTGTTTTTTGACTTAGCACATTTTGGTGCTTTGTTTTTATGTTTAGCACTTCCATAGGGACCTCTTTTAAGAGTGATATTGTGGAAATGACGAGGTATTATCTGAGGAGGAGTTTATTTCTTTTTCACTTATGATGCTTAGTTTGGATATAATATACTTAGTTGGAAATTCTTTTCTTTAGTGTGCTGAAAATAGCCCTCCAATCTCTTCTGGTTTGTAGTGTTTCTGCTGAGAAGTTTGCTGTCAGCCTGATGGGGTTTTCTTTCTAGGTTACCTGAATTTTTCTCTACCTGCCTTTAAAGTTTTTGTTTTGTTTTGTTTGCATTGACTTTGGTTAAACTGTTGACTCTGTGCCTTAGGAATGGTCATCTTGTCTAGTGTATTAAGGGGGTTTTCTATATTTTCTGAAATTTTCCTCCTACAGTAAGTTTGGAGAAATTTTCATGGACTATATCCTCAAATACATTTTTCAAGTAACTTATTTACTTTCTTTCTCCTTTGGGAATTAAGTCATAGATTTGGTGTCTTTACATAATCCTTTGTTTCTCAAAAGTTTTGTTCATTTTTTAAAATGCGTTTTTCTTTATTTTTGTCTGACTGAGTTGATTCAAAAGGCTGGTCTTCAATCTCTGACATCCTTTCTTCAGCTTGATCTATTCTGCTATTCATGCTTCCAATTGTATTGTAAAATTATTGAAGTAAATTTTGCAGTTCCAGAAGTTCAGTTTGGTTCTTTCTTAAAATGGCTATTCTATTTTTCAGATCCTGAATTGTTATCTGGATTTCTTTGATTGGGTTACAACTTTCTCATTGATCCCACTGACCTTCTTACAATCTAGGTTGGGAGTTACCCACCCTGTTGTTTCAGGAGTGTCCCAGGAAGACAGAAGGTTGGAATACTGGCATAGTTTAGACAGAAGTAGGACCACTGAGACAGAATCTCTTGCAGGTGTTGCCTGTCTGGCTATGAGCAGTGGGGGAGGGTGGAACCACCTGCCCTACAATCTGGAGGTTTCTTGTGGGAATGGGAGGCTGCACTTCTTGCCAGAGTTCAAATGTAAGTGGGACTGCCAGGTTGGATGCTGGTGTTGAATGTTTTTTGGTGACAGGTCTGCTGGAGCAATCTTACTGCTCCCAGGCACAACAACTGCAGCCTCTGTTGGAACTATGGCACTGATGCTAGTCTGTCCCAATGACAAGGGCTTGTAGAGGTCACCATGGACCTAAGAGTTGCTTCCATAAAAACTGTCAGTGACTGTCTCAATTAAGAGGCATGTGGGTGGGGGTGAGGAGGATTCTCCAGTTTTCAGGCTTGCACAGGTCCCTGTGCCGAATGTAAATCCACTGGAGGGTCTCTGACCCATTCATTCTTTACCTGTGTTAAGAAGCTTCTCCTGACTCCATGCTAATTCCAGATGGGCTGCTGCCCAGATTTGCTCCTCTCTGCTCTCTGTGTCTACTTGCTGACCTGATGGATCACAATGTAGTTCCTTAGAAAACTGGCTTGCAGGATCAGTGTTCCTAGTCGTTTTTATCCCCTCTGCAAGAGCAGTGGACAAGAGCTACTTCTAGTCTGCCATCTTGACACAACCCAAATATTGTTTCTTTTAAATTAAGGTTTAGGGAGAAGATAAGTTCTTTTTGCTATTCAATTATTTAATACTGCCAGCAAAGTGCCCTTCTGATATTACAGATATTAAACTGTTCAATTTATTCTTTGAAATTTATTTTTGCAAATTCATTATAATTCTATGTAAATATTTTATGAATTCACTGTAAAGCTTTACTGTTTTTTTCATCACTTTTTTCCTTGTAAATTCATTATCACTACAAAGTAAACACTTATCTTTTAATAATTTTCTTCCTTTGGGCTAAAATTTACATGAAAAAATTATCACTTTAACAGTTTTAGAAAGTACAATTAGGTAGTATTTAATATATTTACAATGCTGTGTAACTATCACCACTCTGCAGTTTCAGGACATTTTCATGATCTCAAAAGGAAACCCTTTACCCTTTAAGCATCATTTCCTATTTTTCTCACCCTTCAGGTCTTGAATATTGCTGATCTGATTTCTAACTTTATAGATTTACCTCTTATGGATATTTCATGTAAATAGAAGTGTGCAATATGAGATCTTTTGTGTCAGGCTATTTTTACTTAGCATAACGTTTTCATTGATGATCCATGCTGTAGCAAGTATCAGCTCTTCATTTCTTTTCATGACTGAATAACATTCTATTATATACATATACAGTTTTGTTTATCCATTCATTATTTGGTAAACCCTTTTGTTTGTGCATTTTGCCATTTTAGCTAATAGTGCTTCTATGATTACGTTGTTTGTGTTTGAACACTTCTTTTCCTTTTTGTGGCGTATGTACTAGAGATAAAATTGTTTGGCCACATGTAATTCTATGTTTAACCTTTTGAGGAGCTGCCAAGCTGTTTTTCACAGTGACTGTAACACTTTGCATTCCCACTAGCTATGTGTGAGGGTTTAAATTTCTCTACTTTTAAAAATTATGCCCATCCTACTACATGAGAAATAGTATATTATTGTGATTTTGATTCACATTTTTCTAATGACTAGTGATGTTGACCTTCTTTTTACATGCTTACTGGACATTTGTTTTTCTTTGTTGATAAAATAAGTTTTTGCAAATGTTTAATTTTAAAGTATATTAGTTTGGGCAACTGTGCCTCTGTGGTTACATTAGGGTACAGCCCCTCTCCTGGCTCCTTTCACAGACTGGTACTGAGTATCTTTGGCTTTTCCAGGTACATCATATAAGCTGTTGGTAGTTATAACATTCTGGGGTCTGGAAGATGGTGGCTCTCTTCTCACCGCTTCACTAGGCAGTAAGTTAGTGCAGACTCTGTATGAGGGTCAAACCTCACATTTCCCTTCTGCACTGCCCTAACAGAGGTTCTCAATAAGGGCTCCACTCCTATAGAAGGTTTCTTCCTGGACATTAAGGAGTTTCCATACATTCTCTGAAATCTAGGCAGAGGTTCCCAAGCCTTAGTTCTTGACTTCTACACATCTGCAGGCCTAACATGTAAGCTACCAAGTTGCAGCACTCGCATCCTCTGAAGCCATGGCCCAAACTGTATCTTAGCTCTTTTTAGTACTGGCTGGAGCTGGAGTACAGCAGGGCCATGTGCCCAGCCAGGAAACCATTTGTTCCTTCTAGGCCTCTAGGTCTGTAATTGGAGGTGCTGCTGAGAATGTCCCCAACATGCCCTGGAGACATTTTCCCCATTGTCTTGGTTATTCATATTTGGATCCTTAATACTTATGCAAATTTCTGCAGCTGGCTTGAATTTCTCCTCAGAAAACTAGTTTTTCTTTTCTATTGCATTGTCAGGCTGCAAACTCCAAACTTTTTTATTTTATTTTATTTTTTTTGAGATGGAGTTTTGCTCTCACTACCCAGGCTGGAGTATAATGGTGTGATCTCTGCTTACTGCAACTTCCACCTCCTGTGTTCAGGCAATTCTCCCAGCCTCCTGAGTAGCTGGGATTACAGGCACATGCCACCATGCTCAGCTAATTTTTTGTATTTTTAGTAGAGATGGGGTTTCACCATGTTGACCAGGATGCTTTAGATCTCTTGACCTCATGATCCACTTGCTTCAGCCTCCCAAAGTGTTGGGATTACAGGCATGAGCCATCGCGTCCAGCCAACTCCAAACTTTTAAGCTCTGCTTACCTTTTAAACATAAGCTCCAATATCAGATCATCTCTCTTAAGTTCAGAGTCCCACAGAGCTCTGGGGCAGGGTCAAAATGTCACCAGTCTCTTTGTTAATGCATAGCAAGAGTGACCTTTACTCTAGTTCCCAATAGACTCCTCATTGCCACCTGAGACCACTTCAGCCTATACTTCATTATCCATATCACTATCATCATTTTGGCAAAAATGATTTAAAATTATCTAGGAAGTCACAGATAGTTTCACATTTTCCTGCCTTCTTTAGACCCTTCTAAACTGTTCCAGCCTCTTCTGTTACCCAGTTCCAAAGTTGCTTCCACATTTTCAAGTATCTTTACAATAGTATCTCACTCACTGCTGTGTCTACTTACTATATTAATCCATTTCCACACTGGATACAAAGAACTGCCTGGGACTGGGTAATTTATAAAGAAAAGAGGTTTAATTAACTCATAGTTCTGCATGGCTGGGGAGACCTCAAGAAACTTATAATCATAGCAGAAGGGGAGAAGGTACAGCTTACATGGCAGCAGGTGACAAGTGAAGTAGGAGCAGGAAAAACTACCACTTTTGAAACAATCAGATCTCAAGATTTACTGATTATCACGAGAACAACATGGAAAATCAGTCCCCATGATCCAATCACCTCCCACAAGTTTGCTCCTTTGACACATGGGTATTACAGTTCAAGATGAGATTTGGGTGGGGACACAGATCCAAACTATATCAGTCTGATTGTGCTTCCATAAGAAAATATCACAGGCTTGGTTGCTTAGAAAACATAAATTTATTTTTTTCAGTTTGTGAGACTGAAGGTCCCAGAATAAGTCTCTCTTTCTAGATTTCAGATAGTCATCTCACTGTGTCCTCATATGGCCTTTCCTTGATGAGAAAAAAGAGAGAGGAAGAAAAGGTATCTCTTCCGTATCTGTTTTCTCCTTTTAAAGGACACTAGTGAAATTGGATCAAAGCTAACTCTTATAATTTTATTCACCCTTAACTATTTCCTTAAGACTCCATCTCCAGATAAGGACATGTTAGAGTTTGGGATTAGCATATGAATTTTGGGGGAACACAAGTCAGTCTATAAAAGGTAGTTCATGTGTGTCTATGAGGTACACATTTCATGTAGGGTAGTTCATACTTTAATAAAACATTGCTCATAATTTTCTGTGATGATTATTTTCACTCCTGGCCAGTCACAGTGGCTCACACCTGTAATCCTAGGATTTTGGAGGCCGAGATGGGTGGATCACTAGAGACAAGGAGTTCAAGACCAGCCTGGCCAGCATGGCAAAACCCTTTCTCTACTAAAAATACAAAAAAACATAGCTGGGCATGGTGGTGCACACCTGTAATTCCAGCTACCCAGAGGCTGATGCATGAGCATTGCTTGAGTCTGGAAGGTGGAGTTTGCAGTGAACTGAGATTGTGCCACTGCACTCCAGACAGGGTGACAGTAAGACTGTGTAACATAATAATATTAATTCTTTTTAATTCTATAAGATTGATTGTATTACCAAATTTCATTTTAGATTTTAGTAATTTTAGTCCTCTCTCTTTTTTTCTTAATCAGTCTAACTAAAGATTGTCAATTTTGTTGATTTTCTCAAGGGCAAACTTTGTTTTGTTGATTATTTTGTTTTTTATCTCTGCTGTAGTCTTTATTATTTCCTTCATTTGCCTAACTGGATTTAATTTCCTCTTTGTTTTCTATTATTTTGGGTATAAAATTAGTTTATTGATTTTAGATTTTTTTGTTTAATGTAGTCAGTGCAGCTATATATTTTCCTCTAATCCTCACTTTTGCTGTATTTTATAACTAAAAGTATATTTTTTTGTGTGTTAATTTGTCTCAAAGCATTTACTCTTTTTATTTATTCTTTGAGCCCTTAGTTGCTTCTTAATATATTCTCTTTTTTTACGCAATGGTACATTTTTCAATTTTTTTTGTTTTTGATTTCTAGTTGCATTACATGTGGTTAGAGATGATCCTTTGATTTGACTCATGATTACATAAAATTGTTTTTATCAGTTTTGAAGTTGTGGAGAATGGCATTGTAACCTAAAATGTGGTCTGTCATGGAGGACATTTTGAGTACATTTGAAAATAATGTCTATTCCCTTGTTGCGTAGAAGAGTGTTATTTATGTGTCTCTTAATGGTTCCTTTTAATAATTTATTTGTATTTTTAGAGATGGAGCCTTGCTCCATCACCCATGCTGGAGTGCAGTGGCACAATCATAGCTCACTGCAGCCTTGGGCTCCTGAGCTCAAGCTATTCTGCCACCTCAGCCTAAGGTTCTGGGATTATAGGCCTACATCACCATGACCAGCTCCTGCTTTTACTTATCTCTCTCTTTGTTAACTGTATTGATTATTTTTATTTGGTAAGATATTTTTTTCCTGTTTTATTTTTTACTTGTTTTTGCATGTGTGTATGTATATATTTAGTCCATGGCTTCCTTCAGTTATTTCGTTACTGGGGGAAGGTGTTCAAGTTACCAGTGGTGAATCAATATGAATCTACAGCAGCCTCAATTCTTGCCTCTTCAGAAGAAAGAATTTGACTGAAGAGCATAAAACAGAAAAAGAAACCAAGGTAAATTTTAGAGCATGAGTGGAAGTTTATTAAAAAGCTATAGAACAGGAAAGAAAGTAAGATACACTGGGAATAGACCCAACCAGGCAACTTGAAGAACCACTGTGATGTTTAACCTTGATTCTGGGATTTTATAGACTGTCCCACCTCTAGCATCTTGTACCCCTTTCCCATGATTCTTCCCTTATGGTGGGCTGCCCACATGCACATTGCCCTTCTTACCCTTGGGAAGTGAGTGCAAGCGCAGTGTGTTTAGGAAGTTGTACTCATGTCCTTCTGAGGCTTTCTTCCCTTTTCTGGTGGAGTGCCCCCCAAAAGGTTATACTTCACCATTCTCTCTCTTAATGCGCATGCCCAGGAAGCCCTTTCTGTTTCTCCCTGGAACCTGCATTCAATTAACATTGTTATATTAACAGCTGTGAATCAGCAGGAGATTGTCTCTCCCTGATACAGGCTGCCAATCTATCATTTTGAGAGAAGCAATGTGACAATTGTTGAACCATCACTGGATCACTTGACATTCCTGGCAGGTTGGTTAAGACCTGACCTGATCATGCCTGTCTAACTACCTGTAACACTTTTGGCATAAATTGAACATTTGATTTAAAATCTTCACCTGGTAAATCTAGTATCTGGGCTTCCTCTGGCACAGTTTATATTACTTCCTTTCTGAGTGGACAACACATTCTTGATCACTTGCATATATACTGATTTTCTAAAGGCTGGATATTTTTAATATTTTCATGAGACAACTTTGGTAATTATATTCCCTACCTTCTGCATAGATTGTTGTTGCTGTTTGATTGCCAAGTGATTTTCTGAATTAATGTCTTAAAGTCTGTATTTGCTGTCATTTGAGGTCACTTAAATCTCTGTAATATTTGGCCATGCCTGATGACAACTCTGCCTTAGCCTTCAAATCCTGCTTTTTTAGATCCCAAAGTTCAACTGAAGCATGAAAGTTCCAGTTTTTCTCAGGTTTTTTTCTGTCATGTCTTCAGCCCTTGGCCTGTGCTTGGCCTCCTGGATTCCCAGAATGGGCAAGAATTTTTAAAAGCCTTTATTCTCTCAAGTATCTCCCTCCAAATACTCTTTCTTCCCAGGTTTGATTGTCTATTTTTTTCCTTAATAATTATTTCTTGTCTCAGACGACAGTAGCTAATTCATTTACACTTAAATTTTTGACAAAGATCACCTGAGAGGCTACCTTAGCTCTGGGTAAGATCAAAAGTAAATAAAACAAAGGCAACTCTTTGAGCTAATTCTTCAAGGGACCAGCAGACTGGTCATATCATACTACTACAATTCTTCACAAAGAAGGTCTATATTGTTCCAGTCAGCACCTGCAACCTGCACCAGAAATGTGGGCTACTGTCTTCAAGGCTACCATTGACCTGGAGGGTTTGGAGGGTGGTAACAAGATGACTTAAAATACCACAGAGCTATGTTACAAAATTCAGCAGCTTTATTCTTCATTAAGTAAGTATACCACTGGTGGTTGTAAACTTTTGATTATAGAATCATAAAAGAGTTTATTCTATTATTGTCAGTTTATTTGTTGCTTCCTTGGAGGAAAAGGATTTCAGAGTTCCACCCACATGATTTTCAATAGTGTCAACTACACTTAATATTTATTTTATTTTATTTTATTTTGAGACGGAGTTTCGCTCTTGTTATCCAGGCTGGTGTGCAATGGCGCAATCTCGGCTCACCGCAACCTCCATCTCCTGGGTTCGGGCAATTCTCCTGCCTCAGCCTCCTGAGTAGCTGGGACTACAGGCACACACCACCATGCCTAGCTAATTTTTTGCATTTTTAGTAGAGACGGGGTTTCACCATGTTGACCAGGATTGTCTCGATCTCTTGACCTCATGATCCACCTGCCTCGGCCTCTCAAAGTGCTGGGATTACAGGCTTGAGCCACCGTGCCTGGCCTACACTTAATATTTTTATTGATAGTTTAAAGGACAAAAATAAGCTTGGGAAGGAGACAGAAACACTTGGGTATAGAGATAAGCCAAAATGACAGAATTTTAATGATAGAGGTAAAATGTCTTTGGAATCGAGATGGCAGTGTCAAAGCAAGAGAATATAATCATCTTTTTTTATCCATAGCCATATGACCTTTAAAATTTTAAATATAATTTTAAAACGTGTGAGTTTATTATCACCAGAACTACTGAAGCCTTATTTCCCATTTTTTTAATTTAATGAAAGTCTGCACAATCTAGACACCTTTTCCTAATGTTTTTATGATATATGTGACATATATAATGAAGGCCTTTACTGATGCAAAAGGTTCTTTCCTATTTTCCCAAAAAGTGGATGACAGTGTGTTAGAATATAGGCTACTCTTACTGCCAACATTTCTCCTTAATGCTCTACAAACGTAGTCCATAATCTTCTGTAATTATTTTGCACAGAAGAAAAATATGTGGGAAAAAAAACGATATATTCCGGTTTAAAGTACAAGTGATTTTTCATCAGTTTCAACCATTTATTTAATTTATATTTATTGATCAGTTGCTGCATGTCTGGGACTGAACTACTAATAGAAAATTTGCAACCCTCAGGGAGCTTAGTCTGATGGAAAATAGCTATAAATCAAATAATGATATCTATAGGCATATAAGTTGATAGAATAGGTGGTGGCAAAGGTTGAATTGTGTGTGGCTCATGAACTAAAAATATTTTCTGTGTTTTTAAATGGTTGGAAATTTTTTTAAGTTTTTTAAGTGGTTGGAAATTTTTAAAGTTGTATAAATGTCATTTTTTGACATGAAAATCATGTGGCATTCAACTAGTTTCCTGAATTAAAATTTACCTAAATCTAGCTATTTTCATTTTTAACTTCTGTTGGTCAGAAATGTTCCTATGATTGCTTTCATACTGCAACAGCAGAATCACATACTTATGCAAGAGATCTAAGTTTCACAAAGCCCAAATTATGTACTCCAGCCCTTTATAGAAAAAAGGTTTGCAGATACCTGGTCCAGAACAGTGGAGTGTTCTTTCTGGGAATCTTTTTAAACAAAAGAAGTAAAAATCTACTGTTTGAAAAAATAATAGATCTAGTACAATGAAATTTACTTATTAAAGCACTTTCATTGGCATTTTAAAATACGAATTATGTTATTTTTCTTAATTTTCCTGAAATTGGTGTGTGTCTATAGATATATATGTTATTTGCCATTTTATATATATATAATTATATATTTATATATATTATATATTTATATATTAAATTTAGATATATTATAATATATGTTTATTTATATAAAATATATTTATATAAATATGTATTTAAATATATTTATAAAAATAAATATATTTATATTTTATTTATATTTTTATATTTATTTATATAAATACGTATTTATATGTATACATACACATCACATGTGTCTTTTAATTTTGTTAAATATATAGATATACATAAATAATACATAGAAATCTGTGGGTGAATATTTTATATCCTTACAACTCCTCAAATATATTATATCCAGACTTTTCAGCTGTCAAAATCCTTCATAACTGTGTCCCAACTTGCTATTCTGACCTTATATTTCACTAGTACCTACTTGTGCCCTTCCCTCAGCCAGACTGTTCCTTTAGCCAGACTGGTTTGCTACAGTTTTAGTGAACACTTACTTACCCCCACACACAGATGCATATGACATCATCACATATTGAAAGTATGACCTCATGTGTTTTATTCATTCCTTTATTCATTAAACAAGTGATTATGAACACCTATGGTGAAGCAGGCATGACTCAGCACTGAATATAAAATGGTAATTAAACCTGATATATTTTCTGACCCATGAATCCTAGACTCTGGAGATGGTATCTAATGTTTAAATAAATCAAATATCTTTTTAAAGTACGGAATAGAGTTTAGGGCCACAAAGAGTAAACATAGGTTCTCATAATAATTTAGTTAAGATCTTTCATATTTAATCTATTGTTGAAAGTGAAACATTTTATTTAATAATGAATATAAATAAATGCTTATTATACAGCATAGCTAAAAGTATTAAGTTTTATTTATTTATTTATTTATTTATTTATTTATTTATTTATTTGCAATGGAGTTTCACTCTGTTGCCCAGACTGGAATGCAGTGGCATTATTGTAGCTCAGTGTAACCTTGAACACATGAGCTCAAGCAATCCTCTGTCTCAGCCTGCTAAGATACAACCATAGGCATTCACCACTATGCCTGGTTATTTTTTAAATTTGCTTTATTTAGAGATATTCTTGCTATGTTGCCCAGGATAGTCTCAACTCCTAGCACCAAGCAATTCTTCCAGTATGGCTTCAGAGTGCTGGAATTACAGGCATGAGCCACCACACTTGGCTGGGTATTGAAATTTCATGTATGTCCTTTACATTCATTATGAGAACAAAGACAAAAACCTCATTTTAAGGTCTTAAATTATTTTGCTTAACTTATTACATGAACTTAATTCCAGGAAACTTGTTCCCATTAGCTCATTTCCACTAAAAATGAGAGAAAAAAAAGGAAAATGGTGTGGGTTTTAAAAATGTGATCTAAAACTTAAAACATTCCTGAAATCACAGATAGTGAATAAAAACCATTTGATATCACGCCAAGACATCTATTTTTACCTTAAAATTATGACTGTTTCTTTCCTTTTAAGGGGGTGTTATTACATGCTACCTTGGTTAAGTGGATGGTCATTCTGATCATATGCAATGCACAAATCATTGAATAATATACCAAGGACTCCTTTTTTTTGCTATTACATTTTGAACTTTCAGCAGGTAGCTTTTTTATGTCTTCATATTTAGGTTAAATCTGACCCAACGTCATTTATACAAATGAGTAAAAATTTTCTCATATGTTAATGCAAACACGTCGTTATCCAATAATATAAAGTAATCTATTTCATTTTTGTTAGCATAGAAATAAGCCTTAATGTTAATATTGTTCATGTAAACAAAATTTAGAATTAGACTTTTATTTCAGAGATTCTGTTTTTAAGGAGATGTATGCCAAATGTGCGTGTTTTTTTCTTTTTTCCAATGATTTGTAATATACATTTTATGACTGGAAACTTTTTTGCACAACACTCAAGTTTTATTGTACAAACCTTATTATTGTACAACACTCCAATAAACATTTTGATTTTTTAAAATGCTCTGCTAGCACTTTCCTGAGTTTTAGCAAAGCCAGTCCATCTTGAAATACAGCACTTTCTGAGATTTATAAATAGATGTAACAGTCATCAAAATGCGTTTCTATATGCTATAGTAGGTCAAAAGTGATTTATGATTAAAATTAAATCACAACCAAAATTTTAGGTAGATATTAAAACTGAATCTAGATGTTGGTGTCTGGTTTCATAATTGGCCAAATGATACTAAATGTGATTTCTGATCTGATGCTATAGCACAGTGTACAAGAAAGTGATGATAAATAGAAATTTAAAAGAAAATTCCTCATTTTTCCTCTGTGTCGCCCTACAAAAGAACATAGTTACAAACACTCAGTACTTTTGCAATAATGTGCATGAAAATTTATGAATTTGAGTGACATATCTTTGTTAACCTGACAAAATTATAATAAAGCTCGTGAGTATAAGACAAAGTGAATCTTAAGCTGTGATTCATGGAAAAATTTTCTTTTTCTTTTCTTTTTTTGAGACATAGTCTCACTCTGTCACCAGGTGCCAAGCTAGAGGGCAGTGGCACAATCTCGACTCACTGCAACTTCTGCCTCCCAGGTTCAAGTAATTCTCCTGCCTCAGCCTCCCGAGTAGCTGGGACTACAGGTTCGTGCCACTGTGCCCAGCTAATTTTTGTATTTTTAGTGGAGGCAGGGTTTCACCATGTTGGCCAGGATGGTCTTGATCTCTTGACCTCGTGATCCACCTGCCTTGGCCTCCCAAAGTGCTGGGATTACAGGCTTGAGCCACTGCACCTGGCCGAAAAATTTTATTTTTCTTAAAGCTTATCCAGTTACAGTTGGTCTTCAGTTTGCTTTAAAAAAATATTTATTTTATTTTGTTCTGTTTTAAAATAATTTTTTGTGTCCAGAGTGAAATTTTACATAAAGAAGAAAATGTAGAATTGTATACATTAAATGAAAGAAAAACAAATGTTCTGGCTTCGGGTGCATGTACTACGTAGTTTATTTAAATGGGAAATGAAATCAGTACAAATCGTTATCTCATTTTGAGGCTAGGAAATTGCAATGTTACCTGTGACACTTGGAATATAAAATAATCCCTACTTCTAATAAACATATGACATATTCAAATATTTTCCAAATTTTCAGTGGGAGAAAACCTAAAGGATTTTCTAGTGCTGATGACACCAGGAAGATAAGCTTCAAACCTGCTTTGGAGAGAGTCAATAGAAGAATTCTGGATGACATGTGACTGCAAGTAATGTTTTCTATCCTAAATTATTTAAAACAATGAATGCCTCATAAGGAAGAAATAAAAATTGAAATCTTAGAGAACCCTAATCCCCCTCACAAGATGTGTGACGGGGGTATGGCTCATTTGTTTGGCCACCATGCACACTCAAACCCCTTACAGGAGGAGAAGCACAGAGACAGGCAGGTGAAGGAGCTGGGGCGACTGTCCCTGGGCTCTGGCCCCATGGCAGTGTCCAGGTGTGGGAGCCTGCAACTCCCGAAGCCCAAGTAGGCATGTGTTACAGTGTCCTGCTTTGGCCTTAACCTTCATGAGCAGCTTTAGTGTTAACCAGCTCTTGGTACCCAGGTCCTTTTACAACGTCCAGGAAGAATCAGGTCTCACACAGACTTGAAGGATGAATGTTTGGGGTTTGACTGAGTGGTGGAGGTGTCTCTCAATGGGATGGATGAGGAGCTGGAAGGGAGATGAAGTGGAAAGATGATTTTACCTTGAAGTCTGGCCATCCATCTACTCTTCAACCACCCCTAGCCAAATTTTCTTGGCATGTGGACACCGCTTTTCTTCTCTCTGTCATGCAGTTCTGCTTTTCTTCTATTCTTCTGTTCATTCCTCTTCTGCATGTGTGCTCATCTGGTTGTGGAGTTCAGGGATTAGGGTTTATATGGGCAGAGAATATGGGGGTGTGGCTGGTCAAACAACAACTTTTGGGTGCAAAAACAAGAATGCCTGTTTCCATTTAGGGTCATGGTTTTCTAGGCTTAAGGATAGGGCATCTGCAGTGGAACCATCCTCTTCTTCTCTGTATTTTCCTGCCCTGTTTCCTGTTCATATCACAATCATATTCTACATTTGTGATTCTACTTGTGTGCAAGATTGCATTTGAATGTTACCTTGGTGTATACGATCTACACAGTAGTCCATAGAGGAAATTAACTCCTCTATGTCAGAGCCATATAGGATTGCTGTAAATGATGAACAGTGATGTGAAAATCTTCAGTAAAAATCCAACAGCACATCAAAAAGCTTATCCATCACAATCAAGCAGGTTTCATCCCAGGAATACAAGGCTGGTTCAACATACACAAATCTATAAACGTAATACATCACATAAACAGAACCAAAGACAAAAATCACATGAGCATCTCAATAGATGTAGAAAGGCCTTCAACAAAATTCAACAGCCCTTTATGCTAAAAATTCTCAATAAACTATGCATAAATGGAATATATTTCAAAATAATAAAAGCTATTTATTACAAACCAAAGCCAATATCATACTGAATGGAAAAAAACTGGAAGCACTTCCCTTGAAACCTGGCACAAGACAAGAGCGCCCTCTCTTACCACTCCTATTCAACATAGTATTAGAAATTCTGGCCAGAGCAATCAGGCAAGAAAAAGAAATAAAGGGTATTTGACTAGGAAAAGAGGAAGTTGAATTGTCCCTATTTGCAGATAACATGATTGTATATTGAGAAGGCCTCATTGTCTCAGCCCAAAACCTCCTTAAGCTAATAAGCAACTTCAGCAAAGTCTCGGGCTACAAAATCAATTGTGCAAAAATCACAAGCATTTCTATACACCAATAACAAACAAACAGAGATCCAAATCATGAGCAACTCCCATTCACAATTGCTGCAAAGAGAATAAAATACCTACGAATACAACTAGAGATGTGAAGGACCTCTTCAAGGAGAACTACAAACCACTGCTCAAGGAAACAAGAAAGAACACAAACAGATGGAAAAACATTTCATGCTCATGGTTAGGAAATATCAATATCATGAAAATGGCCATACTACCCAAATTAATTTATAGATTTAATGCTATCCCCATCAAGCTATCATTGACCTTCTTCAAAGAACTGGAAAAAAACACCTTAAACTTCATATGGAACTAAAAGAGAGCATGCATAGCCAAGACAGTCCTAAAAAAAAAAAAAAAAAAAAAAAGCTGAAGGCATCACACTACCTGACTTCAAACTATACTATAAGGCTACAGTAATCAAAACATCATGGTACTGGTACCAAAATATAGATATAGAGCAATGAAAAAGAACAGAGGCCTCAGAAGTAATGCCACATGTCTACAACCAACTGAACTTTGACAAACACGACAAAAACAAGCAATGAGGAAAAGATTCCCTGTTTAATAAATGGTGTTGAGAAAACTGGCTAGCCATACATAGAAAGCTGAAACTGGACCCCTTCCTTACACTTTATACAAAAATTAACTCCAGAGGGATTAGAGATTTAAATATAAGACCTAACACCATAGAAACCCTAAAAGAAAATCTGGGCAATATCATTCAGGACACAGGTATATGCAAGGACTTCATAACTAAGATACCAAAAGCAATGGCAACAAAAGCCAAAATAGACAACTGGGATCTAATTAAACTTAAGAGCATCTGCACAGCAAAAGAAACTATCATTAGAGTGAACTGGCAACCAACGGAATGGGTAAAATATTTTTCCAATGTACCCATCTGATAAAGGGCTAATATTTAGAATCTACAAAGTACTTAAACAAATTTCAATAAAAAAACAAACAGCACAATCACAAAGTGGGCAAAGCATATGAACAGACACTTCTCAAAAGAAGACACTTATACAGCCAGCAAACATGAAACGATGCTCATCATCACTGGTCATTAGAGAAATGCAAATCAAAATCACATTGAGATACCATCTCATGCCAGTTAGAATGGCAATTATTAAAAAATCTGGAAACAACAGATGCTGGAGAGGATTTGGAGAAATAAGAATGCTTTTACACTGTTGGTGGGAGTGTAAATTAGTTCAACCATTGAAGAAGAATGAGTGGTGATTCTTCAAGGAGCCAGAAATGGAAATTCCATTTGACCCAGCAATCCCATTACTGGGTATATATCCTAAGCATTATAAATCATTCTGTTATAAAGACACATGCACATGTATGTTCACTGCAGCACTGTTTACAATAGCAAAGACTTGGAACCAATCCAAATGCCCATCAATGATAGACTGGACAAAGAAAATGTGGCACATGTACACCATAGAATACTATGCAGGCATAAAAAAGGATGAGTTCATGTCCCTTGCAGGGACATGGAGAAAGTTGAAAACCATAATTCTCAGCAAAGTGACACAAGAATAGAAAACCAAACACTGAATATTCTCACTCATAAGTGGGTGTTGAACAATGAGAACACATGGACACAGGAAGAGGAACATCACTGAGGCCTTCTGGTGGGTGGAGAAACTAGGGGAGGAATAGCAGAAGGTGGGGGAATTGGGGAGGGAGAACATTAGGAAAAATACCTAATGTTGATGATTGGGGGATGGTTGCAGCAAACCACCATGGCGTGTGTATACCTATGTAACAATCCAGCATGATCTGCACATGTACCCCGGAACTCAGAGTATAATAATATTTTTTTAAAAGTTTACTTAACGAAAAAAAGATTGCTGTAAATTTGTGTTTTTTGGGGTCTGGTTATTAAAGAGAACAAGTTTTCTCTTTTGGTGCCCAGAATTGAACTCAAAATGTTTCCAGGGTAAAAGATGTTTCAGTTCTTAAGGGAAAAAAGTTAAGCAAATTAGCAAAAACTTTCATTAATTTTTATTAAGAAAATAATTTATTGGCTAAAAAGAATAGTTTATATCATTTCAAAAGTTGAAATACAAAATGAATGATCATTGATTTTTAAGCTAATATTGTAATTATTGAATAATAAAAAGCAATTAACTTGCTTTTTTATTGAATTAATGAAGCTATAGTGTATAGACAACTTGAAATGTAATAATAATGTTATTTATTACATATTGTTAAATAAATATAAATATGCCTTATTTGAACTATTTGTATGCAATTTGTGTACATAAACATACTACTGTTATGTTACAGAAGTATTACTTTTTGGGAGAAATTTTTATTTCTATATGTTGTATTATCTCATAGCCTGCACTAATATTCTACTTCATGTCATCATAACCCTTGGGACACTGAAGTCTTTTAGCCTTAACCAGGTGTCAATTGCAGGCTATCAGCTAAAGGGCGTGGTCATGACAAAGAGCCAAGGTTAAGAGAACTTGGGGGGAAAAAGTTATAGAAGGACTAACTCAGAGAATACATGAGATTCCTCCAGCATCCAGAAAGAGCCAAGAGAGAGGATGCATGAATCTTGGAGCATTTGTAAAGAAATTTAACTTTATTTGCTTCTTGTTAATCTAGGTTAACTTGGAAAAAATGTTAATCAAATGCCAGACCATGTACCAATACATCTAAAACATATCAGTTTATTTGGGAAAATATTGAGACACACACACACACACACACACACACACACACACACACACTTTATATATACACACATATTTTATACATCGTAAATCAGTTTACATTGTCCCTGAACACATTTTATTGCAGCAAATGCCATTTTTCTGTTAAATAATAGTAAGCTGGGATTACACTCTAGAAATCTTTCTTGAATGTGGTTTCAAACATATACATATTCCAAATTTGTGGATTGCTTAGGTTAGTGAATGTCTCAGTGATGGAGAAATTAACTAATTTTTATCTGCTTAACATTACATTCTTAGTATGTATAAAGTCTCATTATCTACATTCTCAAAATTTAAAATTTTACTCCCTATCAATTTTTCCAATATATTGTTTGGATAGTTAGTAGAGGTAAAGTACATAGAAATTAAGATGGATTATAATCATAGTTGTTTTCAATATTTTTGTGAGGGTAAAACAAGGCAGTTAAATCGTACAATAGGGCTGGAGCTGGCATTCAGAATTAACCTATGTTGATTGTTTCATTTTCACCCTTCCATGTATATTTGTATCAGGTAAAGTACATACTGGATAAAGATCCTCCACAGAAAATACTTTAATCTATTTCATAAGCAGTGTTCAGAAATACAGAAGCATGTGTAACAGGCACCGGGTTTGAAGGATGAGATAATAGGGGCAAAATTATGAAGATAGACTAAGAACCCCTTTATTGCATATATATATATATATGTAAAATTTATTTTTATTTTTTTAAAGATGGGGTTTCACTATATTGGTCAGGCTGGTCTCTAATTCCTGACCTCAGGTGATCTGCCCACCTCAGCCTCCCAAAGTGCTGGGATTACAGGCATGAGCCACCGTGCCCGGCTTGCATATATATATATATATATATATATTTTTTTTTTTTTTTACTTTAAGTTTTGAGATACATGTGCAGAACATGCAGATTTGTGACACAGGTATACATGTACCATGGTGGTTTGCTGCACCTATCAACCCTTCATAAATGCTTGATCTTGTGAGTAGCCTCAAAAGTAGAGCCTAAGGGTAAGGAAGCAGCAAGATCCAGTAGCAGAACTTAATTCTTGTAAATGCAAGGGCAGAGGGTATGGTTGACCCCGAATCAACAGAATAAGGGCAGTTGCTGTAAAGCCACCTTGGTTTGCTAAAACTTAGCAATGAAAGTGGTTTAGGAAATAATTTAAACTGATTTAAGAATGCATGTAAGACTATCCATTAGACACAAAATTAACTGAATAAAAAGTATTACATTTCTTTGGACATAAGGGAGAAACGATGTAAACAGTTTTGGTCCTGATAATACTTTGTTGTCACCTGCAATTTTGCTAATGTTTAGAGACATTTGCAACTCAGTAGTTACATATATCAAGCATATATGGGTTCGCTTGATTAGAACCAAATGATAATATCCTAATAATCACATAGTAGGACAGGTTTGCTTTTATAAAACCTGCCATCTTTTATGAACTTTAATTATTTTACTGAAAGAGTGAATTGTTTTAAGAGTCTCTCTCTTATTTTCTCAGAATTAAACCTTTCTTTCTAGTCTTCCTAAAAGCCTTTATCTCATGATGAGAAAACATGGAATGAACTAAGCAATATTTAGTAATTATGATGACCATACATATATAGTGATGCCCAGCATTACAGATTTAAAGACAGACTAACAGCCATACTATTCTCAGGAGCTTCTTTTGTCTTTGTTTTAAATATATGGTTTTATAAAGTTATGCCGAAATGAAACATTATATAATCTATCATTCATTAAGTTGCAAAAAAAATGTGATATTAATCTCATTTTAAAACTCATTTTTAATCCTCATTCTGCTGACATGATGGAAACAGAATTTTTTTTTTTTTTTGAGAGAAAGAGAAAGGGGAAGAGAGAACAGGAGTCTTGCTGTATTGCCCAGGCTGGAATGCAATCTAAAAATGGGTATTAAAAACATCTTTTATGCTGATAATTGTGCTTAACAGCAGAGACAGGAAGGAATAAGGGAAGAAAATAACAAACAAACAGCCAACCAATATTTCATTTAAATCTGTGAATGCTATGCAAATGCTGAAGAGTGATTTACTTCCACCTATGTGGTCACTTTCAAAATAGGCATAATGTGATACTGAGAAAAATGTATGTTCTGCGGACCTGGGGTGAAGAATTCTATAAATATTCACTGAGTTTACTTGTTCCAGGTCTGAGTTCAAATCATAGATGTCCCTGTTAATTTTCTATCTCGTTGATCCATCAAACATTAACAATATGGTGTCAATGTCTCCTGCTATTATTGTGCCGGAGTCCAAGTCTCTTTATAAGTCATTAAGAACTTGTCTTATGTATCTGGGTGCTCCTATATTGGGTGCATATATATTTATGATCATTGACTCCTGTTGTTGCATTGATCCTTTTACCATTAGGTAATGTCCTTCTTTGTTTCTTTTAGTCTTTGTTACTATTAAAGTCTATTTTGTCAGAGACAAAAGTTACAACTCCTGTTTTTTTTTTTGTTCTTTGTTTGTTTGTTTTTGCTCTCCATCTGATTGGTAAGTCTTTCACCAACCCTTTGTTTTGAGTCTTTGCCTGTCTTTGCTTATGAGATGGATCTGGATACAGCGTACAAATGGGTTTTGACTTTTTATTCAATTTGCCTGTCTGTGTCTTTGATTGAGGCATTTAATTCATTTAAATTTAGGATTAATATTGATATTTGTGAGTTTAATATTATTGTTTAATGCTAGCTGGCTATTTTGCCCATTAGTTGATATAGATTCTTCATTATGAAGATACTCTTTACCTTTTTGTAAGTTTTTGGGATGACTGATACTGGTTGTTCCTTTCTGTGTATAGTGCTTCTTTCAGAAGCTCTTGTAAAGCAGGCCTGCTGGTGATGAAATCTCTGAGTGCTTGCTTGTTCATTAAAAATTTTATTTTTCCTTCATTTATGAAGCTTAGTTTGGTTGGATATGAAGTTCTGGGTTGAAAATTTTTTTCTTTGAGGATATTGAATATTGACCCCCACTCTCTTCTAGTTTGTATGGTTTCTGCTGAGAGATCTTCTGTGAGTCTGATAGGCTCCCCTTAATGGGTAACCTGACCTTTCTCTCTAGCTGCCCTTAGAATTTTCTTCTTTATTTCAATCCTGGTGAATCGATTGATTATGTGTCTTGTGGTTTCTCTACTTGAGGAATATCTTTGTGGTGTTCTCTGTATTACCTGGAGTTGAGTATTGTCCTGCCTTACTAGATTAGGAAAGTTTTCCTGAATAATATCCTCAAGAATATTTTCCAGCTTGGATTCATTCTCTTCATGACATTCAGGTACACCTATCAAATGTAAATTAGGTCTTTTCACATAGTCCCATATTTCTTGGAGACTTTGCTCATTCCTTTTTACTTTTTCTTCTCTAATCTTGTCTTCTTGTTTCATTTCATTAAGTTGGTCTTCGACCTCTGATATCCTTTCTTCTGCTTGATCAGTTTGAATGTTAAAACCTGTGCATACTTCATGGAGTTCTCATATTGTATTCTTCAGTTCCATTAATTCATTTATATTCCTCTCTAAATTGTCTATTCTTGTTCGGATTTCATCAAACCTTTTTTCAAGGTTCTTAGTTTCTTTACATTGGTCTAGAACATGTTCTTTTAACTCACAGAAGTTTCTTATTATCCACCTTCTGAAACCTAATTCTGTTAATAGAATGCACTTGTTCTCCATCAGGCCTTGTTCCCTTGTTGATAAGGAACTGTGATCCCCTGCAGAGGGAGAGGCATTCTGATTTTGGGTATTCTCAGCCTTTTTATACTGGTTTCTTCCCATCATTGTAAATTTATCCACCTGTCATCTTTGTAATTACCTACTTTCAAATTAGGTCTCTGAGTGGACGTCCAACTTGTTGATTCTCAGCGCCAGAATCTAAGCAACCCACTGAGTTGGCTATAACAGTGGTGTTAAGATTGATGGTGTCTTTCTGCCTGGGAATCTCCGGTCTGGCTTCCTTCTTAAGTCCCTTTTTCAATCAGCTGTATAGGCGACCCTTTCTTCCCGGAGCTCCAAATGTTGAGCAAAAGGGAACCCAGTCCCATTTACTCAGCACCAAGAACCACCGTACTGAGGCACAGGCAAAACCGCCACGCGGGCCACAAGAGTTGTGCTGGTGACTCGTGGGGCTCCTCTGCTGGGAATCTCCTGGTCCGTGAGCAACAAAAATTCATTTGAAAGTGTGGTGTCCTCTTGTTCTCTGCACTTTCACTGGGAGCTATAATCCGGAGCTGCTAGTAATTGGCTATCTTGGATCTCTTGGAAACAGAATCTTAATTTGGTGGCACTTGTTTCTTAGGCTGAATCTGGGTGTGTGGATCAGGTCATGGGGTCAGTAGGAGGGGAGTAGAAAATCTTGTTCTGTAAGTTACATAGTTACACTATAATGTTTTCACCAAAATATCCATGATTATCTCCAGTTATTGGTCCACACAAATGCTGTGCAGATTTTCAACTTTCCCATCATCTTAACTCTTTAAGATTTGGTGACTCTTCTGACCATCTCCTTTCTCAACTAGATACATTTTAATCATTTTGCCTACTATGCCGTGCTGAAAAAATAGAAAATCCTGTTTATGGCTTAGCCTGAGGACAGGCACTTTGCAGACAATTCTGTGCTAGAGTGTTGCTGTCCCTTAACACCTGGATCATCACAGAAAATTATCTTTAGCTCTAAAATTCCTCCATCCTATAAGACATGTCTGCAGATGCTGCTTTTCCACCTAATGTCCTCACTCTCTTAAGTATGGAGGAGCCTATGCCGATTTTGGAGGGTGTGGGGAAGAAAGTATTTATTTTGTTCTTCCTGTATCCTGATAAATATTTTGTCTCTGCCATTATTTCTCTATATTTCTTTAGAGGACTAGGATCTTAAAAATATAAATTCAGAAATAGACTCCAATTTTCTATTCTCTATTCTCTTGAATATTTTTTCTAAGGCCGCGTTACATGATGGTCTAGATGATTCAGTGAATAAAGGACTGTGGGAACAAAAGGAATGCATAATTCAAAAATAGGAACTTGGGTCATATGTAGTACATATTAATATTAGGACTAAAGAGGAAGAAAAGAAGAACGTTGTTAATAATTATTGGAATAATTGACAAATGAATGACAAAGAATCATTAAATACAATTCAGAACCCTTGAGAAGTAAGAACGAGGAGTAGAAAGGGCAGTGATAAACACAGGGAATAAAATAGCTGCAGAGAACGAGATATGTTAAATTAATGAATATTATTTATTTACCAAATATATTTTGTTTTTGTTTTGCTTTTCTATTTTGTTTTGGGCATTACAGTAGTTTCTAGAAATTAAAGCATAGCAAGGCACAATTTCTTCCCCAAGCAGTTCAAACACCAGTGGCAGAGCAAAACAAGCAAAATAACAAATAAAATACATCATAAAGTATGAAATGAAACCTCAATTAAAAGGAATTCTCAGGATGTTGATGTGGTGATGATGTTGGGGTGGTGTATGTGTGTCTAATGGTTTCTGAGTGGAAAGCCCCTTGTGTTGCATCTTAAATGAAGAGAAGGTATGTAAACAATAGAGAATATGGTGTATTTACAAAACTCAAAGTTTTTACGCAGGAGTCTACACTAGTTTACACTGCATGAAAAGGCAATAAGTGAAATTCAGAAAGAAAGGAAGGAGTAAAGACGTTCCTGACAAAGGTTAAAATATGAAAAGTGGAACTTCTGATGCTAACTATAGAATCACTAGCAATAAACTAATCTTATCACTGTGGACAACTCTATGATTGGATAAATTATAATAAACAAGTTTTTGTGGACATCAGATAGTAGGCAACACAAAACTATCATTCACGAGAGAAGAAAAACAGATAAAGTAAACCCCAACCCAGATATCCTAAAAGACAATAGCTTCAGGGATTTGAAAATCATCTTTCAAGGGGACAAAAATTCCTGTATTTTCAAGACGTTTTAGAATAGAGCTGTATAATTTTCACGACCTGAAAAACTTTGTTCATATATTCTTTTAAAGCCTTAATTATTTTTTTTCTGATATAGTAATTGCTAAAGACTTTCAGGGATATTTAGTAAACACCCAAATCACACTACCTTTGAGGCAGAGGCGGAAAAAGCTGTGTTAACTGAGGTATAAGTAATACCTTTGATATACATTTTAGTTAGACTAGTTTATAAATTACAGGTTTCTACTGACCCTGCCTCCTTAATATATATTCTTTTCAGACAAAAACATGAGAAAGTATATTTACAGCAAAACATATGAGAAAATATTTAGTATTTTAGCTTAACCTGCCCAGTGGTAGACTTGAGTAATTTTTATAGTACTAAGAAAAAAGATCCGGAATATCATATTTTAAATCTTCAGCAGGGTTCCAAAATGTCAGCTGGATCTTAAGCTATGCTACGTGTCTATGTAAGCTTCATAAAGGAATTGCTGGACCTGTGTATTGCTTAGCCTGCTGTGGGAGTTCATATTCTGTATGAAAGATAAATACCTATGAGGGGTCCCATTCTTTGAAAGAAGACACTTGGTTAAGTGAGAAAATATGAAAGTATATTTTAGTAATTTTTATCAGGACAAAATCATCACAATTTTATTATTATTATTATTATTATTATTATTATTATTATACTTTAAGTTCTGGGATAAGAGTGAAGAACATTGTTACACAGGTATACACTTGCCATGTTGGTTTGCTGCTTTCATCACCCCGTCATCTACTTTGGGTATTTCTCCTAGTGCTATCCATTCCTTATCCCCTCACCAATTAACCAAAGAAAAATAAAATCTGTCTCATAGACTTCCTTAACTTTACGATTCTTACTACCATCAAATGTTATTATAATATCCAAAAAGACATTTTAACCTCAAAATTGACCTCTTTCACTCTTATTACATTCAAGTTAGCTTTCTGCGAACTGCAGCTCACTGGAGCTGTAATGCTACACATGTATACACAACGAAATTCAAATTTGTGATCATCACCTCACATATTCCCAGCTTGCAATCTGATAATGCTCACTATATGTTTCTTTGATTTTATTCACCATTTGTTCTTTTATTTATTTATGTAATCTATAGAAATCAGAACCTCACTGTACGATACGCACTCTACAAGTTGGATGCTAAAAATAGAAATGTATTTGACCAAACTCAGTATACTTTATTAGCTTGTTCATGTGTTTTTTGTTTTAGTTTTAGTTTTAGTTTTTGTTTTTTGATTAACCAAATTGTAGGAGTGTTAAGCATGATAAAGAGATATATTTGCTGCGTGCCTTGGGAACAAAAAGGAAGGAATAGGTAATTATATTACCTTAAAATAAACTTTAACCTTCCTAGAGAGGTTAAAGGTTATTTTAAGGTAATATAATTTCTGAACTGAGGCTGAGGGAGATGGGAGAAGCCGGAGGATACATGCTGAATAACAGTCATAAGGCCTGAGATAGACTTGTGTGATCAGGGATTATACTGCACTTTATTTGTAAATATAAAAGATGAGGCCAGAAGTGGTGCTGTGCTCAGATCATAAAGGACCCTGCCCTGTGTCCCATGCTACAAATCACATGCTACTTTGGAACCTGTAGAATGTGGCTTTAGTTATCAATCAGATTCAAATTCAAGAAAGGAATACAAATCTATTTCTTACCATCCTTCATCTAACCTCGTCAGATCTTCAGATTTTATTTCAGAAGTATGAACCATAATATCTGGCTGAATGATGGAATAAAGTTTCGAGTTAGACAAGACAATTATTGTGTTGTTAAAGTCCATTAATCAAAGTGAGTCTACATCTGCCCTCTTGATTATTAAACAATAGAAATATTGAAAGATTGACCTCTCATTCAACTGAAAAAAAAAAAAAAGATTGCGTCTCCCAAGAAAGGATATACTGGAATTTATTGTAAGTTAGAGCAAGGCAGAGAATAGACTTTGCTAGGAAATATTAACATCAGAAATTTTGTTTAAAACTCCTAGTGTCATCTATGTGATAAACTATGAGTGTATAAAAACATATTAATGTATCTTTTTGATTTATCTCTCTCTTCCTATTTCAGTCTCTCCTTCTGTTACTGTCATTATCTACTAATTTAATGGATACAAATCATGTCACCATCCTCTGCAAATGCCTTTTCCTTATCAATTATTTTCTGCTTCTGGCTGCTTTTGAACTTTTGACAATTTGTAGATTATGTTTTTCTTGTCCTGTTCGATATTTTTGTTGTTTTTCAATAAAGATTCCCCAGAGAGACCATCTCACATGCTCAAGACTTAAGAAATGGTATTTTTTTTAACTTCTCCAATTTCTTGTCAGAAATTTTCTCTTCCTTGTCTCTTTCTACTAAAGAAAATTTAACTTGATTCCAGTCTTCCAATGTGTCCTGTTCTCTTCTTACTGTCCACAACACCAAACCCTATCCCCACACTATTTCACCTACAGAAAAGGTGTTTCAGAAGTCTCCCCTAAAACTAGCTGTGTGTTTTCTAACTACAATCCACTTTATTGATCATAATATTTCAAGTAAATATTTTTAGTTTCTATTTGCTTCACAGTATATGTGATGCGTAATACTGAGTGTCAACATGATTGGATTGAAAGATAGAAAAGTTTCGACTGCTGTGTCTTTGAGGGTGTTGCCGAAAGAGATTGACATTTGAGTCCGTGGGGTGGGGGAGACAGACTCACACTTAATCTGGTGGACACAACCTAATTAGCTGCCAGTGAATATAAAGCAGGCAGAAAAACCTGAATAGGAGAGAGACTGGCTTAGCCTCCCAGCCTACATCTTTTGCCCATGCTGGGTGCTTCCTGCCCTTGAACATTGGACTCCAAGTGCTTTGTTTTTGAGACTCAGACTGGCTCTCCTTGCTCCTCAAGCTTGCAGACAGCCTATTGGGGGACCTTGTGATCACGTAAGTTAATACTTAATAAACTCCCCATTATATATTTGTATATACACACAGACATATATATCCTGTTAGACCTGTGCCTCTAGAGATCCCTGGTGAATACATTATTTCTCTCCAGACTGTAAGATTTGTGAAGTCACAGCACTGTTTGTCTTAATCAATATTGCATCCTTGGGGTTCAGTGTGATTCCACAGTATACAAGTATTTGCTAAAGAAGTAAATGACTAAAAGAAGTGAGGAAAAAGTCAGCTCGTATTCAAACTCTTTAATAACTTTGCCAGTTTAAACACCATCCCTGAACCCAGGACTTCAGATTTTAAAGACACATAATGAGAGTTTTGAACTAAACAACTAAATTTAATTTCAGATGTTAAATTCTTTTGCTTTAGAAGTGATGAGTTTGAGATGAAACCTACCTTCTATTGGCATCATAGTGATGTAATAGTGATGTAATATAGGACCTACATTACAGTGACATGCCTGACTTCTTCTCTTATTCCTTTCTGGATGAGAAAGAATTATTTACCGGACTGGTAACTTGGGGTGAAGAAATTTGCCATAAATTGTATATGACAGTTAGGACATGTTCTCCTCTTCAAACTTAGTCTTGCATCAGCATCACCAGGACAGATTTTTTTCCTGCCGGTAAGGACTTCTGCTGCCTGTGGTCAGGAAATGATTAATAAGTGCCTCTGACTTTGGCTTCTTTCCATATAGACTGAAATTGTTTTATACACCACTTCATCAGTAATGGAAAGAGTGTTTTTATCTCCATCTTCCTGACTCTTTTGTCTATCTCTAACTTGGTCCTGAACTTTGGAGGGAAAAAAAAGACTGCTATTTATGAGACTTTAATTTTCAAATTTCAAGAGGTAAAAATTAAGAAAATGGTACTTACTGTTCTCTGTTTTCAGCCCTTTCAGATAAGCATAAATGTAATTTAAATGTTCATGTGTATGCATATATATATGCATGTGTATATACATTAATATATAAGTATATGTAAAGAAAAATAAATACGGAGACTACAATTTAGATATACCTCAAGGTCAACTGTTCATAGCTGCACAATCAAAATTGAAGCCACTCCAATTTGCCCAAAATATTAGTTCCAATTGCCAAAAAACTACAAAATATAAGCGTCAAGATCTTGTCAGCATGATTTAATAAAATTAAACCAATCAGCTATAGACAAATCAGCTTAAACAGCCCCACTTGCCCTAAATAGAGTGTCAATGTATATTAGCAAATAACAAAGAAGAGTCTTTATGAGTTATAAACTATGCTGTAACTGCTGTGAGCTGGTCTTCTTAGCACTTTCACTTTGAGGCATCCCAGTTTGAGAACTATTATTTTATATATGATTTTATTAATGACATATATACATGTAAATATATTTACATATTTACAAGGCTAGTTTTCATATTATATGCAAAATTTAAACTTGTATACTTATAAACTCAAATACTTTATTGAGTTTGAGTACATTACAGTACAAATCCCTTCAGTGGTGCGGGAAATGATATATATTATGAGAACAAGACAATTTCACACAGAACAATTGCAAATTTTGTAAAACAAAATAGTCACAGATATGCTCGTAAAACAAACTGTTTAGATGGAAATGGAGAATATACCAATTTCTGAGACCATGAATCTTAAATATTATATTTTAGGTTTTCTTATAATTCATATTTTAATTTTATTTTGAGACAAAGCTTTGCTCTTGTTGTCCAGGCTTGAGTACAATGGTGCAACCTCAGCTCACTGAAACCTCTGCCTCCCATTTCAAGTGATTCTCCTGCCTCAACCTTCCAAGTAGCTGGGACTACAGTCATGCGCCACCACGCCTGGCTAATTTTTGTATTTTTAGTAGAGATGGAGTTTCATTATGTTGGCCAGGATGGTCAATATCTCTTGACCTTGTGATCCACCTGCCTCAGCCTCTCAAAGTGCTGGGATTACCGGTGTGAGCCACTGCACCAAGCCTTAATTTTTAGAGATAGGTTCTACCTCTGTCATCCAGGGTTGAGTGCAATGGTGCTATTATTGCTCACTATAACCTCAAGTTGTGGGGCTCAAAGATCCTCCTGCCTCAGCCTCCTTAGTAGCTGGAATTACAGATTTGTGCCACCACACCCAGCAATAAATGTTTTTCTTTTCTTTTCCTTAAAAAACAAGGTCTCATTACATTGACCGTGCTAGACTTGAATGCCTGGACTCAGGTGATCCTTCCATCTCTGCCTCCCAAAGATTATAAAAGCCTGTAGTTTGCTGGGAACACCTTAGCTGCCAAGAGAGAATACCTATCAGAAGATAGGTAAGAAGTGGGATAGAAAGAAGAAAGAAAGAAGTGGGATATGGCAAGAGAGATACAAAATTCTAATGGCATTGTTTTATATCCTGAAATCAGAACTGCATAAAACCACCTCTCCTTCACATACTCTATAAGTATGTCATAAGAAAATACATTCATTCTTTTTCTCCTGTCAGAAATAGATTCTGATACTTCAACCAAAAGAGTTCTGACCAACGCATAACACATAACAATACACAATATTCAAGAGATTTAAGAAATATGGAATCAGAAATTTGTTTAGGAAGAGTGTGGACTGATTTAAAGATTAATAAAAGATGATCTTGGCTTCAACATTTTTTTAATTAAAAAAATTATATTTTATTTAGGAAGAGATGATAAAACTTTGCAAGAAGTTGGCATGGCCTACTGTAGTTATTAACTAAAGTTTTTGTTGTTGCTAATTCAGTTACAAAAAAAGGATTCTAGCATTATATCATAGCTCATCAGAAAAGACCATTGTAACATTAGTAATGTGTCTCATGGTTGCAGTGAAATTGACAAACATGTGTCATGTGTGTGTCACTCATCATATATAAATCCATAATCTTATGCATTTGGGGATCATATTAATCCTGTATCCAGTATGATGTAGATAAATAAAATTGTTTTTTATATGTATTCAGTACGATAGGCATCACTTATCACAGTATCACCTGGCTGTGATATTTATCCCTATTTCAAAGATGAGGCGATCAATGCTCTCAAAGGTGATGTGGCTAACCTAACATTTCAGAATTAGTTTGAAGCTACTCAAATTCAGATCTGTCTGGCATAAAGCTTAAATTCATTCTCAGGTCCTTTTATTTGTTTGATTTTTAATGTTTTATTTGTTTTATTAATCAACATCTCAATTTAAAAAATCCCATTCTAATGTTCATAAAGAAACAGAAAGGCTAATAAATTGGAACCATTCATTAAATGGTCTTGATTGAGATGGCTCTGTAATTAACCACTAAGTGCCTTTTTTTTCTTCCCCTAAAGCAGTAATCATGAGATCCTCTGTAGAAAAACTTGTTCGGTGGGCATTATGGCTCACACTTGTAATACCAGCACTTTGGAAGGCTGAGACTGGTGGCTCACTTGAGGTCAGGAGTTCAAGACTGGTCTGGACAACATGATGAAACCCCACATCTACTAAGACCACAAATATTAGCCCGTGTAGTGGCACGCACCTGTAGTCCCAGGTACTCAGGAAGCTGAGGCAGGAGGATGTCTTGAACCGGGGAGACAGAGGTTGCAGTGAGCTGAGTGCATGCCACTGCACTCTAGCCTGGGCAACAAAGAGAGACTCTGTCTCAAAAAATATATATATTTGTCTACCTCACAATTTTATGAAAGTGTTATGCCTTTCTTTGAACTGGACAACACCCTAAAGAAACATTATCAGGATAATTTCAAATAAGTGAACACATACTTCATTTTAAAAATGACTGCTAAAGTGGTTTTGTTTCTTTGTTTGAAAATATTTTATTCAATCTCAACACTCATTCTTTTAATAAAACGATAAAAATACATAAAAAAGATTTTTCTAAATGAAAATCATCTATTAGAATTTTTTCTTACTGAATATCACACTACATTTTTATACAAAATTGTCAGAAATCTTTTCCCTTTATCTATAACACAATGGCAGTATGACAGGTAATATTTTACTGCCACATATCTAAGTGCCTTGGGAAGCTCTTGTAACTTTTAGGCAATGGGGAGCCATGCATAGATTTATGAGTTGTTAAAATTTTAAATAGCTTTAAATGAAAATAATATATCGCCTAAATAATTCAAAGAATATATTTCAATATTCAAAACAATTCTATTAACTACTGTCTTACCAAAATTTTCAAGGTCAAAGATTAAATAATGTATGTCAAGGCATTTACAGTTATAAGAATGAACAATAGGCTAAAACCTTTAATCAGGCATGACAAAATTAATGTGACACTAAAATCTATTAATCAAAATCAAAACACAGAAACAACAAATAAAGAAACAAACATAGAAACATCATCACTTACTGTACTCATTAATATGTAGAAATACACATGCTTACAACAATTAAATATTTTAGTGATTCACAGTTTTATAGTGGTGATGAATGCATTTAAGTGTTCCTCTGTTTAAAACGTTAGTGTAGTTCTTACTGTTAGTTGTATACAAAGAAACTCTGCTTTGTTGCTAACTCCCTGTAAAAATTATATAGGCATATTTTTAGAAAGTAGCAGCATGTTGCCATACAAAAATCTTGGTTGAGAGTTAATGGCATGTGGATATTGGTCTCAGTCATGTCATCAGTAATAATTACATTGAGTATATATTGCACAGTAATTTTTTCAATATGTTTCCTAAGTAGTAAAATAAGTTATAGGAGGATGTTAGAGCAAGATGTCTTTAAGGAATTCTTTTGTTTCTCAGACATGTATTGATTCCACTTAAATAATAAGGGGTGAAATTTCTAAGTTTATAATAATAATAAGTAACCAATTTTTCTATGCTTTCATCAAATTACTGCTGTTAATTCTGAGATTTTCTATTATGAAATCCTTAACTTGAAAAAGCATCTCAAGTTTCCATGAGAAGTACCATCACATAAACTATGGAAAATGTCAGTTCATGATGAGTGATAAATCCAAAAAGTGACGTGGCCAATTAATTTAAGATGACACACCTGAGTCCCTCTCACTTTGATGGTTTCATGTATGCTCAGATAAAATGTGCCTTAAGAAAACATTGAAGGTGCTGTCTTTTAATTTTATGTGTGAGAACACTTTACCTCACGGCTTTGATGGTTTAAGTTGAAATTATAGTTTCAGTCATTCATAAAACTTCAAATTTTACTTCATATTATATTTTTATATTTGATTTTAATTAGAAGATTATTTTTAGAAAATACGAAGTTCTCTTTATTCTACTTCTAATTTCTAATTTGTGGCTACTATCATCTAGCATACCCAATGAGAATTATAAATGAAATTTAAGGAATTATCTCAAATAGTATTTCAAACATAAAATAAAGATAGCACAATTTGATCAAAATTTCCTTCTACGGCTTTACAATTAGTTTTTCTTTTCTTTTCTTTTTTTGAGACAGAGTCTCGCCCTGTCACCCAGGCTGGAGTATAGTGGGGCGATCTCAGCTCACTGCAATCTCTGTCTCCCAGGTTTAAGGGATTCTCCTGCATCAGCCTCCCAAGTACCTAGGACTACAGGCGCGTACCACCACACCTGGCTGATTTTTTTTTTGTATTTTTAGTAGAGGCAGGTTTTCACCTTGTTAGCCAGGATGCTCTCAATTTCCTGACCTCGTGATCCGCCCACCTCTGCCTCCCAAAGTGCTGGGATTACAGGCATGAGCCACCACACCCAGCTATAATTGGTTTTTCTTTGAACAAGAGTCTAGTTTCAAAGTGGTGTTGATGATTACAACAAATTTTTATTAAAGTAAGATAAGTTATGTAATGAGCCTGAAGTCGGTATGAAAGATTTTTTATCAGTAAACTTTTACCTTTTTCTAGATTTTGAAATGGCATTTTTCTTCATTAAATCCAAGAGAAGAAATATGATCTATTGAACAGTAAAAATTATTATATGATTTTAAGGAAAAGATATGGAGAAAACATGTAAGCAAAAAAAAAAAACAACAAAAATATATATTAAAACTCCAAAAACATAAACTATTTATATTAATAATAGAGAATGTATGGCAACATTTTGTCTCTTACAAAATGCTATAAAAAGCTACACACATAGGGAGAAATGGATCAGAATTTGAAATTATGAATAAAATCCTGAAAGATGCCTATTACCTCTATCCTTTATAGTCCATCAGATTGGTACTTGTGAAATATCAACCTCAAAGTAAAACAAACAACAGAAATAAAAACAAATTCTCCATAATAGACTCAATTTTCATTAATTCAATGGACTGCGATAAATGAAAGCTGGGAAAAACCTAATTTTCATACCATGATTATCTTACATTTTAACAGCTAATTTAGCTCTTCTGTATGGAAGCAATAAACTTTAAAGAGATGTAGAAAGTCAAGAAGAGAGAGAAGGTGAAGAGAGAGAGTCCAGGAATTTCCATGCAGAAGTAAGTTTGCCTCAGAAACTAGAGCACTATACAAATGTAATCTCATGTTTCTTCCTTTCAGTCAGTGTATCTTGCTCCTTGCCTCCCCCTCCACCTTTTTATCCTTTCTGAAAATTTTTTAATTTATTTGTTTGTTTTTTTGTTTGAGATGCGCTTTTGCTCTTGTTGGCCAGGCTGGAGTGCAAAGGCACCATCTCAGCTCACTGAAACCTCTGCCTCTTGGGTTCAAGCAATTCTACTGCCTCAGCCTCCTAAGTAGCTGGGATTACAGATGCCCAACTCCATGCCTGGGTAATTCTTGTATTTTTAGTAGAGACTCGGTTTCACCACATTGGCCAAGCTGGTCTCCAGTTCCTGACTTCAGGTGATCTGCCTGCCTTGGCCTCCCGAAGTGCTGGGATTACAGGCGTGGGCCACCACACCCAACCCCCTTTTCATTCTCTCTTTTTTTTTTTTCTCTCTCTCTCTCTTTCTAAATACCACTATATTCTCTTTGAGGGTTTATTTTGCTCTCTCTCTCTCTCTCTCTCTCTGTGTGTGTGTGTGTGTGTGTGTGTGTGTATGTGTGTCTGTCTGTCTGTCTATCTGTGTGTGTGTGTGTTTCTAAATACCGCTGTAACTACTCTCTTTGAGGTTTTGTTTTTGCAATCTTTCACTCAAGGTTTCCTCCATCAAAGGCTGTCAGATTCGGGCATGCTCACAGTCAGGTTGTGATTGGAAGTCAGACTCTCTGTTCTCCTCGTGGTCTTGTAATTGCCCACAGAAGCACAATCAAACATATCAGCTAGAACAATCATCTGTATCAGCTGGAAACCTGTCTTTAATTTAAGTGAATACACAAGTTGAACACATTTATTTGGACAGTTATTTCTGTTGGAAAGAAATCATGCCTCTCCCAAGGTTCCTTCAAGAATAGGGTGTATAGGTTTTAAGAGCCGAATCTGTGGAAATAATCAGATGACAAGCTTTGCCCTTTTTATATAGCTAAGTGAAGCAATGTAAAAATCAATATTTGGTGACCCTTTGAGAAAATCTTCTAATTCCAGTCTGTCAAATATTGTTTAGGATTCTGGGCGTTCTCGTAGCCTTTTTTTCTTCATAAAAAACTAAGAATGAAAAGCTATTTTGTATTTTATATATTGATTTTCTTCTTATCCTAAAAAAAATGAGTAGCACAAGTGACAATAAGTGACTCCAAGTCAGTATTTTTATCCAATTCATGTTTTGCAAATTTAGCTCTAACGGCAGTTATTATAGACAGTGACACATGCAGGCCCCATAACACCAGGTGAATGCCTGGTTATCTAGCATATGCCTTAAAGTACCATAGAGGATTCTGATAAACAAAACTGGAAATTTACTGAAAACTAAAAATATACACAATAAAGGAAACAAAGAAACTAAGTCATTTAAATCTCCATGATCTTCACACACTTTAAGTATGTGAAAATGAAAGGATTAAAATGATTAAATTAAAACACGAGATTCTTTGTATAAATTGTAAATATATCTCATTTCAGATTTTACAAATCTTTATTCAAATTATTAAACCTCTGAGTAATTATCTTCAGTACCTTTGAAACCATGCCTCCAGATCTACAGGGACTATCTTTATAAAACTAGTTTCTTGGTTTCAAACCCTTGGTTTTCTAAACCTCAGTCCCCAATAATAGTGCTAATGTCTTACTCATCTTTGAATGCTAGCTTATTTCTTAAGATAGAAGAAGAATTCAGTCAATGTTTCTTGAATGAAATAAATAAAACTATGCTTAAACACATGCATAAAATCATACAAGAGGTAATTAATCTGCTACTCTGGGGTCAGCCCTTTCATGCATATTATAGCAACTAATAAGAATGATAACGTGGATCAAGAGGAGTCTTACTGTATGTATCTGTGATAAAGAAATGTGTTAAAGAGACTGCCTAGTACTCCCTTTTCATCTAAGTTTTCTGTTTTGTGCTGAACCAAGCATATACTTGTTTGATGAATATATTATAGTAAGCAGTCAGGGGGTTGTGGAGAGTACTGAGTCTTCTTCCAGATTTTTAAATACCAGTGAGGCAGAAGAGAATAGCTGCTAACTGCATTTGCAGGTTTCTAGCCAAAATTAGGCTAAAAAACATAAGCATGTATGTTGCATTGACATCACATAATTCCTACCATTTGAGTATTATGAACTTTATTTATTTTGCTTTGGAAAAATAAAGAGGAAATAGTATGAAGAAGCTTTCTTTATTCTCACTTATTGCAGAGAATGCCCAGTGTAAAATGATTTGTAAAAGGAGTCATTTTCAGAATTAAACTATACAACATGTTTTAGCTACAATTTTACCAACACAGAAATAAATATATTTATGATACATAGTACAATCATGGATGTTAAATGAATATTTATTAAACTATGCTGAAATCACAACTTCTCATTTTTTGTCTTTGTTCTATAAAGTTATAATAAGCTACAGAAACACATATAGATAGCTAGAATATCAATTTTATTTGGTCTAATGCAGCACACATTTAAAATAATTCTAACCCACAGATATCAGCTAGACTAATTGCTATTCTAACCATCCTCGTCCTTGAAAACTTTAATATATAGGATGAAAAGGTGAAATATTTGAAGAAAGAAGAAAAGATATACCAAATTTTGACAAATGAAATCAAGTGTATCTATATTATGACATACTAAGAATGCTTCTTAATCAGTAAAAGGGGCAGGGAGTCTCCTTATTCACACTTAGAAAATAAATTAATACCTGGATCTCTGGCAATCATGTGACTATTAAGTCCAAGAGAAGATGGAGATGCTGAACCCAGCATCAGAAACTGCCTATTTGTAGATTTCTTGATAATTATGCAGGTTTTCTTTATACATTGCTATGTTATTATCAGACATTAATTAGATATTAGTAAGATATAAATTAATTTATTGATTCATTCTTTCTAAGGTCAGTTATTAGTAAAACAGAGGAGTATGGTTAGGTTTTTTTTTTTCAAGAAATATTCATGTCACTTGTGTTTTAGTTTTGCATGTTTATATCCCAGGTCAAATGATGAGTGAGACAAAAATGAAGATATCAAAAAACGGTTATCATAAAAATACATAAACATTTATAGACACTGGCATATTTTATCTAGCCAGAGAAATGTTTTCATATGACAAAAGTATAAAACTTATATGTAACTTACTGTAACAAAAAAATGCTTTAAAACAAGAATTTAACACAAATAAATAACTATAAGAAAACAATTACTTAAAAACATTTTAATCTAAATATTATTTATATTATAAAAGATACAGATTATTAATTTTTAAATAGTTGAGACACTAAAAATATTTAAATCATTGTATATTAAACCCATGGTACATGACCAATGCTCTATTCAATAAAATGTATAGCTTTAAACATATTATTAAGTCAATTTAACATAATTAATGAAAGAATTTAAGATGTTTGTAAATAGTAAAATAATACAAAGAAAATTGGAATAGCAGGAAAAAAAAACCACAGGTGCAGAATACATATATTAGAGAAAAATATGAAAAACAAAAACTGTAGCATAAACAATTAAAATAAAACTATGACCTGGTTTTTTAAAATGATCAACATAACTTATTAAACTTTGACCATTTGATCAAAATAACACACACATGAGAAACACTTAACTTCACTTGGAAAGAGGATATACATTTAACCACAACGTTAAGATAAATAAAAATTTTAATAAAATGCTCTGTAAAAATAGTTTAATCTGAAGTTATTGAAGTAATTTTAAGTAGCTTTGGAATTCAAAACAATTAAATTAGTTGATGTGGAGATTTAAGATGAAAAGATTTACAGATCAAAATCATTGGAAAAAAAAAAATCTAAATTTGCATCTTCAAAAACTCTAAGCCCAGCAAGTTTTATATACATATATATCAAATACCAATATTTATGGTATAAATTAATTGGAAATAAAGTTTCAAGAAAGATATTTATTAGAAGAAATATAAATATATGGTGTAAGCAAAGGCTTAGTTATATTTATGCTACATCCGTAATATAATTTGTAATTTGTTATATTCATAAATTATAATCTGCTAGAAGAAATTGATTTTATTATATGATAAATTTGTTTACATTAATTGAAAAATTATTTCAGCATATAATGCCACACATTGTTCTTGTATTTTCATGAATATTCATAAGAAAAATTATACTTAATAAAAATAAGTGTAGGAGATGGGGAATTACATTTTTTAAATTTTTTAATTTTTTCATTGTATTTTACCTTAACAATAGGTAAATATTTTGTAAAGGTCAATCTCACTAACAATGAAATTACTGTAAACTAAATCAGGTAATGAAGTATTACCTGATCCTCAGGTTCCCATCTGAATATTTTAATTTCTTTTTCATTTTATTTTTCTCTTGCCAGTCTAAATTTCTATCCTCAGACTGATATATTTAACTTCCAACCTACAATCTCCAGTAATAACAGTCTTCAAATTCAGCAGATATATATAAAAGTGAAACTATTTTCTTCTAAAGGAAGTCATTTTCAGGGTTCCTAACCTCAGTTAATAATGTATTCCATGAAATTGTATAAACAAGAATTTGAATTTATTCTAAATGTCTTACACTAAATCTCCAAATTACAAGACTATGAATTTTATTTTCTATTTCTTAAATTTCTTAATTTTTTCCTACTAAAATCAACCTAAGAAGTCACTATTATATTACCTCTCACTTGCTGTATGATTTTTGCTTCCTAATCTGTCTTCTTAAATTTAGCTGGCCCATTCCTCCAAACCATTCTCCCCACTGTATGAAGAACTGTTCTTTTAAAAACCAAAACTGATCGTGACACCATTCAGCTGTCTCATTCCTCCAATCTTCTTGGATTAGAACAAAATATTTCAAATACCTCGCAGAGCTCTGGGTGTTGGTCATGTTTTAGTTTCTATTGCAAGCAATTTGTTGTATGTCCTAAACATTATTGTGTTGCAGACAAAATGACTTCGGATCACAGTTAAGAGTGTAGTATTGAGCCATCATTCCATTCTGTGTTCAGCCATTGCACCGTTGTCTGTTGAACCACTGCACAGTTCTCTTTTGGAGTAAGAGTAACCAATGAAAACAAACAGCAACCAGGCAGCTGAGAGTTATTGGCTTTGAAGGAAGAACTGGAAAGTTATGATCAAAGTGACTAGACACATATAGTCTCTGCTATGAGTATTTATATGGCTGGACTTACCTTTTTCTACTTGTAGTTGTTCTTAATCAGAATTCTTCTGTCACTGTCAGTGATGTCAAATATTACTTATCATAGATGGTAACATGTGAACAATTATACATACTGTTCAGCATAACTTATTTTGGACATCCCAACTTTTATATAAAATTTGATAATTTGAATATTCCTAACTGTGTAAATACATAGATGTTTTAATAGACAGTATGTTAAAAAATTGAATAATTAAATTAATAGAATTCTGCAAGTCTTAAAAATCAACAGACATAATGGTGCTAAAATGTATTTGTTAATAATAAAAAGTGAAATAATAATTTTACATTTCTGTATTGACTTTCTACATGTGGAAGCAAGAGGTATTTTGTCATAGCTAATTTAAAAAGGAGATTGATCTTATTTCTTTTCAATGCATTCATCTGTGAATGGATTTGGTGATAGAGGGAGAAGGGAGCAGTATGGTTTCTGATTATCTGCTCATTCCTGAGAACTGATTGTTTCTTATTATGAACTGGATACGCAGGAATCAATCACTTTTTTCTGTCCCAAAGGACCAACTACTAGTTTTGAAGTGTGTGGAAGAGTGATTTGCAATGTATTTACAAACTTTAAATGCCTGAAATTTTACTGCAGTCTCCCAGATGGTCAATTTCTTTCTAATTTCAAATGACACTGGAGTATGTCAAGTTATAGTTAATGAAAAACAGCCAAATTTTTTCATTTTCTATTTTTCCTATAAAGATTTCTTGGAAATTAGTTTTACTAACCCATGTCCACTTTTTTTCCCCCAACAACTTGTAAGGGATTTTATGCTCCAGATTAAGTTCAATATATATTATAAACATAAGTTCTTTATTATAAAAAAGTCAAGGCAATCACAATCGTGAATGAGGAGTAACACTTGAAGAAATTGACATTATGGACATTCCACTGTGTTGCAGAATAAATGGGGATTTTCAGTCTTACACTCAGATAATGACAGAATACTTAGTGGCTAACTCTATCTTGACCTGTGGTATCACTCCCCCAACAAGATGTCCCCTTTTACAGTCTGTCATCCCTCTTAACACATAGTCTTCCCTGAGAAAACTTCTAACTCTTCCCTTTGGAAGAAGTTTCACCTTTTGGCCCCTCCATATTTCCTGTTACTTTAAGCAGTCCTTTAGGTTTGAGCCATGTAACTATATAAATATTTACTCAATCTTCTTGGGCTCAAAAGAAAATAAACAGTTCTAAGAATTACATTGAATGCAAGTGACCCACTTTCTAAACTGCCTTCCCAATAGTAAGAGTTATTCTTCATGTGAAGTAAGCACAGCTTCAGTGATACATATTTTTCTTCAGTGATTCAGTTAATCCATGCTACTTAATGGTCTTTTTTCTTTTTACATGGCTCTAGTTGTATTTGGTTAGGAATAATAGTCACCCAGCCCTTATTTTCCTGAGATGAATTTGGTTCTTTTCTGCCCCACATAAACCCTGGCTGAATTATAAGAGAAAGTACAGGGACTATTAAAGGTGTCTCTTTCTGTGTCACTCAGTGGACTGGAACAGACCCAATGCACCAGCAAAAAATAGTCATATTTCGACTTAAAACCTTATTTCTAATGGAAGAAATAAGGAAGAATATGACTCTGCTCTTTGTAAATATTCTCCTTTCTCTTTTCTGCAAAAGACTACAACAAAGAATAAGAGAGTCCTTTTATTGCCCCCCTAAAAGACACCCCTGAGTTGGAGACAGAGAAAGATGCTCGAACAGAAGCCTCCACTAATTGTCCTTCTTGCAGGAACACCAAAAAAGCACCTTCATAGGAACCAAATATCAGCTTAGGTGCCAGACCAACCGCAGTGGAGTAGGTTACAATATGGGCTTTTAGATTCCCTGATTCTAAGACTTGGCTCTTGAATGGCATTTCTAGACCCACCCTGGGCCAGAGGGGAATCCACTGCACTGAAGGGAGTGTCTCAGACCTTGCAGCATTCACTACAAACCGAGTGAAGAGCCCTCAGGCCTTGAGTGAATATTGGCAGTAGCCAGGAAGTACTCACCATGGGGCTGCAGTGGTGGTGGCTATGAGGAGTAACTTCTCTGACTGTGGAAAGGGAAGAGAAAAGTTGAAAGGACTTTCTTTAGTGGCTCAGATGCAAGTTTAGCTACAGTAGAATACAATACCAGGTAGACTCAAGGTTTCCAACTCTAGGCACTGGTTCCCAGATGGCATCTCTAGACCCACTCCGTAATAAAGGGAACATGCATCCCTAAAGGAAAGGACTCAGCTTTGCTGTATTTTTCCTTTTTTAAAATTTATTTGAACTTAATTTTTGGTTCTTCTGGGATACTTGTGCAGGACATGCAGATTTGTTACATTGGTAAACGTGCCATGGTGGTTTGCTGCACCTGTCAACCCATTACCTAGGTATTAAGCCCTACATGCATTAGCTATGTATCCTGATTTTCTCCTTCCCCTGCCTGTCCCCTGAAAGGCCCCAGTGTGTGTTTTTCTTTTCCCTTTGTCCGTGTGTTCTCATTGTTCAACTCCCACTTATAAGTGAGTATATGCCGTCTTTGGTTTTCTGTTCCTGTGTTAGTTTGCTGAGGACAATAGTGTCCAGCTCCATTCATGTTCCTGCAACATAATCTTGTTCCTTTTATGGCTACACAGTATTCCACAATGTGTATGTACCACATTTTATTTATCAATTTTACTATTGGTGGGCATGAACATGATTCCATGTCTTTGCTATTGTGAATAGTGCTGCAATGAACATAAGTATGTATGTATTTTTATAACAGAATGATTTATATTTCTTTTGGCACATATCCAGTAATGAAATTGCTGGATCTAATAGTATTTCTGATTCTAGGTCTTTGAGGAATCACCACACTGTCTTCCATCATGGTTAAACTAATTTACATTTCCAACAACAGTGTAAAAACATTTCTGTTTCTTCACAGCCTTGCCAGCATCTATTGTTTCTTGACTTTTGGATAATCACCATTCTGACTGGTGTGAGATGGTATCTCATTGCTACAAACATAATAAAATACCTAGGAATACAGATAACAAGGGAAGTGAAGGACTTTTTCTAGGATAACTGCAAACTACTGCTCAAGGAAATCATGGAGGACACAAACAAATATAAAAATATTCCATGCTCACAGATAGGAATAATCAATATCATGAAAATGACCATGCTTCCCAGAGTAATTTATAGATTCAATGCTATTCCCATTAAACTACTATTGACATTCTTCCCAGAATTAGGAAAACTACTTTAAAATTCACATGGAACCAAAAAAAAGCCCAGATAGCTAAGACAATCCTAAGCAAAAAGAACACAGCTGGAGTTACCACTCTACCCAACTTTAAACTATGCTAGAAAGCTACCACAATCAAAGCAACATGGTACTGGTACAAAAACAGACACGTAGACCAGTGGAACAGAATAGGGAACTCAGAAATAAGATAACACATCTACAACCATCTGATCTTCAACAAACATGAAAAAAAAAACAACAAGCGATGGGGTAAGGATACCCTATTTAATAAATGGTGCTGGGAAAACTGGCTAGTCATATACAGAAAACTGAAACTGGACCCCTCCTTACACCTTATTCAAAAATTAACTCAAGATAGATTAAAGACTTAAATCTAAAACACAAAACTGTAAAAACCCTAGAGGAAAATCTAATAGTACCATTCAAGACATAGACTGGGGCAAAGATTTCATGGTGAAAACACTAAAAGCAATTTCAACCGAATTGAAAACTGACAAATGGGATTGAATTAAACTAAAGAACTTCTGCACAAAAAAGAAATTATCATCAGAGTGAACAGACAACCTACAGAATGGGAAAAAATGTTTTCAATCTATCCATCTGATAAAGGTCTAATGTTCAAAATCTACAAGGCATTTTAAAAAATTATCAGAAAAAATCAGACAACCCATTAAAAAGTGGACAAAGGACATGAACAGAGAATTCTCAAAAGAAGATATTTATATGGCCAACAAACTCGAAGAGAAGCTCAACATCACTGATCGTTAGAGAAATGCATTGCTGTCTTTACCACCTGCTGATTGTAAAGCCCTAGGGCCTTGAGCAAGCAAACATGGGCAGTAGCCAGGTAGTGTTTACTGCAGGCCTTGGTGACACTTGGTGCTGTGTTGGCCTCAGATCTGACCCAGCAGAGTCTCAGTGGTTGTGGCTATAGTGGTGCTTTTGTCGCCTTTCCCAGAGCTTTACGCAGCACAGCGTAGAGAGAGTGCCTCCACTTTTTTGGGTGAATAAAAGGGAAGAGAACAAGATTCTCTGCCTGGTGATTCAGAGAAATCTTCTAGATATTATCTAAGTCCATCAAGGTGATACATCTACAAGTCTGCTAAAATCAGTGTTACTGGGCTTGGGGTACCTCGTAAGGCAGATATGGCTGCAGCGACCGAAAACTTAGATCACAACACCCAAATCCCTTTCAAGTCTTGGAAAAATTTCCCAAGAAGGACAGGTAAAAGAAGTCCAGACTGCAAAGACTGTGTACAGTGAATCCCTGACTCCTCAATTCACAGACACCATTGAACATCCACAAGCATCCAGGAAAATATTACCTCACCAAACAAACTGAAATAAGGTACCAAAGGCTAATGATGGAGTGAAAGAGATATATGACCTTCCAGAAAGTGAATTCCAAATAGCTGTTTTTAGGAAACTCTACAAAGTTCAAGATAACACAGAGAAGAAATTCAGAATCTTACCAGATAAACTAAAATAAAAAAGATTGAAACAATTTTAAAAAATCAAGCAGAAATTCTAGAGTTGAAATATATGGTAGACCTACTGAAGAATAAACTGGAGTCTCGTAACAGCAGAATTGCCCAAGCAGAAGAAAGAATCATTTATCTCGATGACAGGATATATGAAAATCCACAGTCAGAAAAGATAAAAAGAAAAAATAATAAAAAAGAACAATGTATGCCTACAAGACCTATACAATAGCCTAAAAAGGGCAAATTTAAGAGTTATTGGTCTTAAAGAGCAGGTAGAGAAATAGGGGTAGAAAGTTTATTCCAAAGGATAATAACAGAAATTCACAAATGTAGAGAAAGCTTTCAGTGTTCAGGTACAAGAAATTATAGAACAGCAAGCAGATTAAATCCAAATAAGACTACCTCAAGACATTTAATTATCAAACTATGAAAGGTCAAGGATAATGAATGGATCATAGAAGCAACAAGAAAAAAGAAACAAATAACATATAATGGAGCTCAGTACCTCTGGCAGCAGACTTTTTAGTGGAAACCTTACAGGCCAGGAGAAAGTGTTACAGCATACGTAGAGCATTGAAGGAAAAAAAAAAAGAACATTTATCCTAGAATAAAAGTAAAAATAATCTTCAAAAATGAAGGTGAAATAAAGACTTTCCCAAACAAAAGCTGAGAGATATCATCAACACGAGACATTTTCAACAGGAAACAATAAAGGAAGTTCATCAGTCTGGAAAAAGGACATTATTGATTAAGAGGAGACCATCTGAAGGTATAAAAATAACTCATAATAGTAATATGGAGAAAATATATCCTATTATGACACTGTAATTGTGATATATAAACTATATCTTAAGTAGAAAGACTAAAATCTGAACCAATTAAAAAATAATAATTACAACAACTTTTCAAGACATGAATAGTACAAGCAGATACAAATAGAAACAACAAAAAGTTAAAAAGTGGGAAGATGGAGTTAAAAAGTGTGGCGTTTACATTTGTTTTCTCTTTACTTGTTTATTAGTTTTTTTATTCAGTGTTGTCATTATTTTAAAGTAATAGCCTATATTATATTGTTTGCAAGCATCATGGTAACCCCCAAATCAAAAAATATACAATTTATATACACACACATAAAGAAGAAATTAAAAGGTACCATCAGAAAAACCCACCATCATTAAAAGGAAGACCAGAAGGAGGGAAAGAAGTAAGAGTTGACCAAAAAACAATCAGAAAAGAAAAAATCAAGTGGCAGGAGGAAGTCCTTACTTACCAATAATAACACTGAGTGTAAGTGGATTAAATTCTACACTAAAAAGAAATAGAGTGGCTTAATGGATTTTACAAAATGACCCAACAATCTGTTGCCTACAAGAAGAACACTCAACTATAAAGACAAATGTAGACTGAAAATAAAGGAATGTAAACATATTTTTCATGAATACAGAAACCAAAAATGCAGGGTATTTATATTTATATAAAGAAAATATATTATTTTAAGATAAGAAATATAAAAAGACACAAGTATGCTCATTAAATAATAATAAATAGATCAATTCAGGAAGAGGATATATCAATACTAAATATATATATGTATATATATATATGTGTATATATAAATATATGTGTGTGTGTATACACACACACACACACACATACACATATATATATATATATATATATACACTCAACATTAGAGCACCAAGATATATAAAGCAAATTTTATCAGACCTAAAGAGATAGATAGATCACAATACAGTAACAGCTGGAGACTTCAACATGTACTTTTAGCATTAGGCAGGTGATCCACACAGAAAATTCAACAAAGAAACATTTAACTTAAATTGCACCATAGATCAAATGAACCTAATAGATATTTACAGAACATTTCATCCAATGACTACAGTGTACACATTCTTCTCATCAGCACATGGATAATTCTCAAGGGTAGACCACACGATAAAAAAGTTGTTAAAGGCCACAAAAAAGTTGTAAAAGCTTTCAAAAACTGATATTATATCAAGTATCTATTCTAGTGAAAACAAAACAAAACTAGGAATCAGTACCAAGATAAGTTTTAGAGCAATACAAATACATGAAAATTAAACAATGTGCTCCTGAATGACTAGTGGATCAATGAAAAAATTAAAAAGAAAATTAAAAAATATTTGAAACAAATAATAATGAAAACACAACACACCAAAACCAATCTATGGGATACAACCAAAGCAGTACTAAAAGGAAGGATTGTATTTATCAGCAGCTACCTTCAAAAAGGTAGAAATAAACAACCTAACAATGCATCTTAAAGGACTAGAAAATCAAGAGAAAACCAAAACCAAAATTAATAGAAAAAAAAGAAATAATAAAGAGCGGGCTGGGTGCAGTGGGTCATGACTGTAATCCCAGCACTTTGGGAGGCCGAGGTGGATGGATTGCCTGAGGTCGAGTGTTCAAGAGCAGCCTGACCAACATGGAGAAACCCCATCTTGAGAGGCTGAGGCAGAAGAATCACTAGAACCAGGGTGGCAGGGGTTGCAGTGAGCTGAGATCATGACATTGCACTCCAGCCTGGGTAACGAGTGAAGCTCCATCTCAAAATAAAAAAAATAAAGAGCAGAAATAAATGAAATTAAAATGAAGAAAAAATACAAAAAAAAGTCAATGAAACAAAAAGTTAGTTTTTCAAAAAGACAAACCAAACAGACTGACCTTTAGCTAGACTTAAGAAAAAAATAAGAAGACCTAAATAAATAAAAAGAGAATGAAAAATGAGACATTAAAACTGATACCACAGAAATTCAAAGGATCATTAGAGGCTACTATGAACAACTATCTGCCAATATATTGAAAAACCTAGATGAATTGGTTACATTTCTAGACACATAAAGCCTAGCAAAATTGAACCATGGCAAAATTCAAAACCTGACCAGATGAACAAAAAGTAATGAGATTGAATCTGTAATAAAACATCTCTGAGTAAAGAAAAGGCCAGGACACATTGGCCTTTTCACTGCCAAATTTTACTAAACATTTAAATAACTAATACTAATTCTGCTTAAACTATTTAAAAAAAAATAGAGGAGGCAGTACTCCCAAACTTATTACAAGCTCAGTATTAACCTGATATCAAAACCAGACAAAAGCACATTTTTTAAAAAAAGAAAAAAATAAAGGCCAATATCTCTGATGAACATTGATGCAAAAATCCTCAACAAAATGCTAGCAAACCAAATTCAACAACACATTAAAAATATTCTTCTTTACGACCAAGAGAGGATATTAGGGTCCTTCAACATATGCAAAACAAGGATTTAGCCTGGGCATGCAAGGATGGTTCAACATATGCAAATCAATTAGTGTGATACTTCATATGAAAAGAATGGAGGACAAAAACCATGTAATCATTTTAATTGATGCTGAAAAATCATTTGATAAAAGTCGACATCCTTTCATGAATAAAAAAACCCTTAAAAAGCTGGGCATAGAAGGAACACATCTCAACATAATAAAAGCCATATATGATAGACCCATAGCTAGAGTCATACTAAATAGGGAAATACCAAAAGCCTGTGATAAGGTAGCCCACTCTCACCACTGTTATTTAACAAGGTACTGAAATTTCTAGCTAGAGCAATCAGACAAGAGAAGGAAAGAAAGGACATTAAAATTGGAAAGGAAGAAGTCAAATTATCCTTGTTTGCAGATGATAGAATCTTGTATTTGGAAAAATCTAAAGACTCCCCCCAAAAATCCATTTGACCTAATAAACACATTCAATAAAGTTTCAGGATACAAAACTGACATTCAAACTCAGTTGCAACTCTATATGACAATAGTGAACAATTTGAAACAGAAATTAAGAAATTAATCCCATTTCCAATAGCTACAAATACAGTAAAATGTCTAGAAATTGACCTAACCAAGGAAGTGAACAATATCTACAATGAAAACAAAAATATCAGTGAAAGAAATTGAAGAGGCACAACAAATGAGAAGATATTTAATGTTTCTGGATTGAAATGGTGAATATTGTTAAAATAATCATACTATCCAAAATAATCTACAGATTCAATACAATGCCTATTATTAACAAAATAATGACATTCCTCACAGAAATGGAGAAACCATTTCTAAAACTCATGTAACATCACAAAAGATTCAGAATATTCAAACCTATTGTGAACGAAAAAGAACAAAACCTTTAGGAATCACATGACCTGACATCAAATTATACTACAGAGCTATAGTAACCAAAACAGCATAGTACTGTCATAAAAACAGACACATAGACCAAGGGAACAAAAGGGAAAATGTGGAAACAAATTCATACATCTACAATGAATTAATGTTTAACAAAGCTGCCAATAATATACATTGGGAACAAGACAGTCTCCTCAACAATTCTAGGAAAACTGATTATCCATATGCAGAAGATTGAAACTATACCCCTATCTCTGACCATATACAAAAATTAAATCAAAATAGATTAAAGACTTAATCTAAGACATAAAACTAATAAAACAAAACATTTGGAAAGCTCTCCAAGACATTGGACTGGGCAAAGATCTCTTGAGTAATGCCCCACAAGCACAGGCATCCAAAGTAAAAATTGACAAATGTTGTCTTATCAAGTTATAAAGCTTCTACACAGAAAGGGAAACACTCATCCAAGTAAAGAGATAACCCACAGAATGGGAGAAATTATTTGAAAGCTATCCATCTGACAAGAAATTGATAACTGAATGTGTAAGGAGCTCAAACAGCTCTATAGGAAAAAAACAATCTAATATTTCAAGTAAAAATGGGCAAAAGATTTGAATAGACATTTCTTAAAAGGAGACATAGAAATGGCAAACAGATACAGAATAAGATGTTTAACATCATTGATCATCAGAGAAATGCAAATCAAAACTACAATGAAAAATTATCTCACTTCAGTTAAAATTGTCTTTATCTAAAAGACGGGCAATAACAAATGCTGGTGAGGATGTGGAGAGAAGGAAACACTTGTGTAATGTTGGTGAGAAGGTAAATTAGTACAACCACTGTAGAGAACAGTTTGGAGGTTCCTCAAAAACACTAAAAATAGAGCTACCATATGATCCAGCAATCACTGCTGAATATATACCCCAAATAAAGAAAATTGGAATATCAAGGAGATATCTGAACTCCCATGTTTGTTGCAGCAGTGTTCACAATAGCCAAGATTTGCAAGCTGCATATGTGCTGATCAACAGATAAATGGATAAAGAAAATGTGGTACATATACACAATGGAGTACTATTCAGTCACAAGAAAGAATAAATTCCTCTCATTTGCAACAACATGATGGAACCATACAGTGAAATAATAATTTCACTTAAGTGAAATAATACAGGCACAGAAAGAAAATTTTTGTATGTTTTTACTGAACTGTGGGAGCTAAAATTAAAACAATTGAACTCATGCACATAAAGAGTAAAAGGACGGTTATCAGAGGCTGGGAAACGTAGTGGAGTGGAGAGAAAAGTGGGGCTTGTTAATGCATACAAAAGTAGAGTCACACAGACTCAAAAAGATCTAGTATTTGATAGCACAACAGGGTGATTATAGTAAAAAATTAATAGTTTATTATTTAATATAGTCAACCGTCAATAATTTATTATACGCTATAAAATAATGAAAAGTTTGTAACTGGATTGTTTGCAAATCAAAGAAGGAATAATAAATGCTTGAGGTGTTGAATACCCATTTACCCTGATGTGATTACTACAAATTGTACATCTGTATCAAATATATCAAATACCCTATGAATATATACACCTACTATTTACCTATAAAAATTAAAAATATTTTTTTTTAAAAATACACCCTTCTTGGCAAACACGCACACACACACGCACACACACACACACACACACACACACACACACACCCTCTCTCCCAAAAGAGGGAGAGACATGTTTACTCTTTTTTAAGAAGAAAAGGAGACTAGTCGATTATGCCAAACAACAGTATATTTTATGTATTTTAACAAAGAGGGTAATGCTGTTAAAATATCTATTTTTAAATTTTAAAAATTATTATTAACATTGCTATTGAAAGAAATAGATATCTGTTCACCCAATTACATTCAATAGGATTGCTTTCTGAGTTTCTAAACTCTGCCAATATTTTTTTCCCCAGAAGTGTCTAGTTTGATGTGTTAGACCTTTCTGGTGGGTGTGGGATGGTCCCAAACCAAATAAATAAGAATGAGAGAGAGAGAGAGAGAGAGAGAGAGAGAGAGAGAGAGAGAGAGAGAGAGAGAGAGAGAGAAAGAATGACAGAACTTGGGAGAAAGGACACAAAACAAAACAAAATCTTGGAAGAAGAGAGACTGAATTGTTTATTTGCTTTTAAATGACTATTTATTTTGGTAGAAAGTGAAGGGCAGTTGAATAGTCTTTGACTGGTCCTTGTCCCTTTGTGTCCTTAATTGTTCACCTTCTTGCAATAACCAAGATTGGACTTACAGCAGAGAACGGTTTCCTGGCTTGGAAGTGGTGTGAAACAAGTATTATAGAAGAGCAAGAAGAAGCTAAGGTTATTTTAAGAAGGGAATTTGAGTCTCAGAGCACGTGTTTTGTTTGAGGGCTTACTGATATACGTAACAAAATTATAAGTTGATATGTACTTTGTTTATATGTAAATGTAATATAAAATATGTGATATATACCAATATTAATAATATCTACTATAATGGTTTAGGATGTTTACATATACATATGTGTATACATTACCTATACATTACCTATATATAGGTATGTGTGTGTATACATGCCTGTATATTATATGTGTGTTTGTGCTTTTTAAATTTATTATTGTTGGTATTTTAAGAGATCTATAAAGCCCCTTAGATGATAATGGAGAAATGAATAATAATTTAAATGATAATATATTTGAAGATTAATTTAATAACTACAGTTTCTTGAAAAATAAAAGTCATTAGATATAGAAGTGAATATAATCATTTAGATTCATATTATTTTACACAGATGCTCACATCCAAATGTCATATGTTGATTGATGACATTATATTTGGTGACAAAACTTTTTTTCAGGAAAGTTGGTTATGAACTGGGTAGGTGGCCTATTACATGATTGTATGATATACATTTATTTCTCTAAGTGATCATCTTAAACCATTTGGACTATTTCTTTTCTCCTATCTCTTACACTATCTATAAAAGGGTATAGTTGGCCACTAACTGGGGACATAGTTTTTGGAACAATTGCATAAAAATGAATGAAAACTAAGGATTACCACATGCCGGTGCTTAAAATAATTATTTTTCTTGTTCTTATTTTAGTAGGAAAGCTTTCCCAATTGATGGTCGGGTACTACAAAAGACTTAAGCAATTATTGGAATTTCCTTCAAGGAGTTAGATTCCTTGAGGGAGTATTGTTAAGAGGAAACATAAAATCTAACTTCTGACACTTGTTATTGTTAAATATCCCATGATACTGTTCATTCAAGCAAAGTTGTTAAACTGTTTTCCTGTGTAATTTTCAGTTTCTATTATAATGGTCTGCCCACCCTGAATCCTCTTGTACTTTCAGTGGCATTGTTTTCAGATGTTTTGTGCACTCCTGTAAAGTTCCAGTGCTTTGCATTGTGTTACATGCTGTTAACTTACATAGTTTTAATCGAATAGAGAAAGTTTGTTTTACAGCACTGTTCAACATTATGCCTTCAAGACATTAAATTAAGTTCTCAGAAAACTTAAAAGGTATTAGTATCATCTTGTGGCCAACATAGTCTAAATTTATTATTAAAAATTTTTTTAAATGTTATTATTTAAGAAAATTTACATTGAAAATATTGTTTATAAAAGAAAGTACCCATCACTTAGTTATATTTTTTTGCCATAGAGGAGGGATCGCATTTTACCTTATGTTAGACATCCCAAGTATTTATACCATGACCTCTTAAGGAATACTAGACTCATTTTATTTATGAAATTTTACTGTATAACAACTCATGAAAAATTCATTGCTTTAAAACAACAACTATGATTTAGTTTATGCCATGACTTGGAAATTGGGGAGAGGTTCAGCTGGGCATTTGGCCAAATCAGGCAACGACTGGTTGATCTCAGCTTGGTCACTGGTGAAGCTCCATTAAGCTCCTGTGCCAGTTGTAGGTTGGATCTGTGATCCTCCAGGAGGCTAGGTTGTTATTAGTATGGCTGTCTCAGAAGCTCATGTGAAATAGAAGGAGCACACAAAGTAGAGGTTTAGATACAACAGCAATTCCACCACATTGCTATTGGCCTAAACTGAACTCAAGGCCAATTCAGATCCCAGGGAAGGAAAAACTGGCTCCAGGGATGAATTACAATAATTATTTGCAGTACACTACAATCACCATCCTCTATTTCTGGTCTTTCCTGTATGTAATAGAGGTTTAGATCAGAGAAAAAGCTTTAGGAGAAGGTATTGAAGAACTTCAGTACTTTATTATTTTTGAAGAAGTTTATAAAAACAGTGAAAATGTTAGTGAGATTTTATTAAAAACATAGATGGCCAGGAGAGGTGGCTCACACCTGTAATCCCGGCCCTCAGGGCGAATCACCTGAGGTCAGGAGTTCGAGATCAGTCTGGCCAACATGGTGAAACCCTGTCTCTAATAAAAATACAAAAATTAGGCAGGTGCTATGGTGCATAATCCCAGCTACTTGGGAGGCTGAGGCAGGAGAATTGCTTAAACCCAGGAGGCAAGGATTGCAGTGAGCCAAGATCACCCTGCTGCACTCCAGCCTGAACAACAGACTGAGTCTCTGCCTCAGAAAAAAACAAAAAATACGAAACAAAATAACAAAAAACAAACATAGATTATTAAGGAGATTTAGTTTCTATATTTTTTTTCAAAAGTATTTTACCTTATGAGAGCCATTCCCAGGGTTACAGGGACCTCCAGGGCTCACAAAGGAAGTAGCACAGATTATGAATCATCACTGCCCGGCATATTTTGTCAACATTTCCAGGCTGACACAATATGAACTGAACCCAAAACTGGGAGCAGACCATTGTTCCCAGATATCATATAAGGAGCTTTCTGTGGGGAGTAGAGAGGGGTTACTGTTGACCGCTAGCTGCACATGCCTATGGATTATTCAACAGGACTGGCTTGTGCCCATACCAAGCAAATCGCTAAGCCCTATTTCAGCTGTTTTGTGTATCAGGTATAATAATAATCTCCCTTGAAACCATAATCTCATAAGACCATGCTCCTATCTCTGAGAAGGGTTATAATATTTTAGAGGATGAAACTTCAGGCCCCTGAATTTCTGTCTTACTACATAGTGATACAGGATGCCCATATTACATGATTATTTAACATTTAAATTGTATTTACATTTTCCTATGTGTTTAAAAAACTTAGCTAGTTATATGAGTTCTTTGTTTATTTCCTTCTCAGTGTTAACAGAGTGATTTGTTAAATGTGCTAACTCCAATAAAGTTAAAGAATATTTTAAAAAAAGATATACTAAGAAGCAGGCATGACTCGCTAGGCAGAATGTAGTATCTGCTTCTATTCCTTTGGAAGCCATCAATGCCAAAAGGAGGAGGGAACACAGAGGAGATAACAAGGTCATTTGATTTGTCATTTGAAGAAAATCGACTTTATTAGTTTGCTTAATGTAATCAAACATAACACAATTCTTTTCCTTCATTCAAGAACTTCAACAGACTCTTCAAGCGTATAAGTGCCTATAACAGTTTGGCAAACTAGAAGAAGCTCCATTAAAAACTCTATTCTGGAGCTGATTTCCGATGAAATCTCTTGGAAAAGAAGTATAAAGAGTGGAATTTACAAAGTAATGAAATACAGCAATCCAATTAAAATTAACATCACTTTCCTTCATCAAGTAGGAAAATGAAACAGTCTAACAGCTTAACAGCATGAGACACCATCAAAAGCTAGATAGAAGTGAGGAAGGCACTGCTTTCTCTGTGTAAGCAAGGGTACTGACACAGTGATAAGAGTATTTTGCATTTAAACGATGTCTTACTTTGCAAAATGTTTAAAAAATTATAATTATCATTCCTAGAATGGTTCCTAAATGAAGAAAGGTATAAGGAAATTACCCTGGTCTTAAAATTAAAACTAGACTAGGTTAATAGATCCAATGTGTTTATCAATTTTAATTCTTTGGGGTTTGAAGTTAGTGCCAATTACCTATAAAATATGTGGAGAAATTTAAAAGTATCTGTAAATTCCTTGAGACCATATGTTTTAACCTACTTTGGAAACAGATGAATCTATGACTTTTAACATGAATTTATGTTGTAAAATTCCAAAAGACTTACAAGAACTACTAAGATCTTATATTGGGGGAGCTTTACTAAATCAATAATGAAAAATATTCTTTGATGACTTACAGCAAAGGAAACTCACATACTTTTTGTTTCTATTTCTAAGGAATATAATTTGATGTCATGATGAAAAAATTCTTTCTTGTTCTGTCACTAATAATTATGCACTGAAAAACTGGTCTTAAACGTTCTCTGCAAAACATCATTCTGCAACTTATTTCATTTTTCAAGACTTGAACTTCCAATAAGCAAACTTATGTTTTGGTTTTCCCAGGTAAATCACCTAGCTTTTCCCTCAGTTTTCTGATTTTTAAAGTTCTGATGTCTGTTCTACTTCCTTTCATAGTTCCAAGACTAATAACTAGAAATATTCTTAGACATTTTGATATTGTACCAATATAAAACAATTTCAGTTGCTTAATATTCTTTCACTAAATACTTAATATTTAGTGCAATTATGAAATTGCACTAAAATTCCCTCACAACTTTCTTGGTGCATTGATTTCTCAAAGTATTTATTTATTCTGGAAGCACCAAGCAAGAAATTCTCAGCTCTGTAGATTTTTATCCTGAAAGTCACCTTTGCAATCTTCCCATAAAACTAATGTAATAAAATTGTTTTCATATGCACCTTTTTATTGATAGAATAAATAAATATTTCCATTGATATAGTGAAAACATAAAATCAAGTTTTTTTATACAGGGACCATATAAATATAAAGCAGGTCAAAATTAATAAGCAGTGAAAGGAAATTAATCACTGTACCAGGAGTCAGGACACCCAAAGTCTCCACTCAGTGTAATGACCTTCAGCAACACACATCACTTCTCTGAGGTTATTTCCTCTTTTCTAATATAGAAAGGTTACTCTTGATAATTTTAAGGTCTCCTCTAACACTACATTCTATGAAGCTTTATGTCGTTTTCTCACAATGCTTCATATTTTGTTGACATATCAGCAGGGAACTTCACACTTCATTGGAAATCCATTAAAACAATTACCATGTCATTAGTGAAGACTTTTAATTATGAGCTTAGTAACCTAAAGAATTCACTGTGATAGGCAAGATTAGCTCTGTGAGCATGTGCTACATTGGAATGCATTGAGTGGAGAGATGTCTTCTCTTTGGAGAATTTGAAGCTGTCATTCACAAAGCAGTCAGCATTGTTGATTAGGCATGACAGCGGAAAAGTCAGGAAACAGGGTAAAGAATGATAACCTTTCAGATAGTTTTATGATGAAAAATCCCAGAAACATGAATGAAAACATTTCATTTGATACCATTCAATGAGATAATAGCTGGTAACCACAAAAGGAGGGACATTCCAAAGATAATGAGGAGGAGGAAAGACCTGTAGATGTGAATGCATAGCTAAAGAAGACCATAGCTGTGAGTGTAATTCTGCTGAAATGGCAGATGTGACAAGAGCTCTGTTCATAACTTTCTGTATGCCTGCCATGCTTTCATATTTTATATGCTTTCATTGTAGCAGATATGGCCCTATAAATAGCCATTACTCAAGGAGTCCTCCTCCTCTTCCTCCACCTCCTCTTCCCCATCCTCTCCTACTCTTTCTCCATTTTTTCTTCATTTCTTATAAAGTGGTATATTCTATAATGTTCTAACTAAAAATTTAATATATATCCTGAAAAAACGACTGTATATATCATATAAATAGTTCATGGCTGCACTGAAAGTAGTGAGCTCTCCTTATCTTCTACCTTACCTTATATTTTTAGACACCTTTCAGTTCTTTCCTTTTTAGGAACTCTCTCTGCCATCTACCACTTGAAAATCGAGATTACCCAGGATAGCATTCTCATGTTTTCTCATTTTTTTTTCACATTTTTTCTTACTGCTTTAAATATACTATTTGATTTCAAGGGAATCTACAAGCAAGCTCAATTGGAGACAAATGTTGCTTTTATGAGACAGAATGAAAGCCTCCTGCAATAATTTTAATTATAGCAACAAGAGTTAAATTTTCTGTATCCTGGTTCCTATTTATATACCCTGGGAAATTTGTCACTGTGTTTATACTCCCTTAGCTTTTTGTTTTCTGTGTGGGATCAGAAATTCCTATATGATTGGTTCCAAGAAATATCTGGCACATAGTAAGTGCTCAATACATGTTAACAAAATCCCACTGTATTACAGAACATAAATACATGTTGCATTCAAAAACTCAGAGTGAAGGACCGGGAAAACACCAGAATTTGAAGTTACTGCACCTCTCCATCTCTCTTTATCTCTTCTTTATGCTCGGTAATATCACCTCATTTTCTTTTTCTTTTTTTTTAAATTTTGATTGCATTTTAGGTTTTGGTGTACATGTGCAGAATATGCAAGATAGTTGCATAGGTACACATGTGGCAGTGTGTTTTGCTGCCTTCTGCCCCTTCACCCATATTTGGCATTTCTCCCCATGCCATCCCTCCCCTGCTCCCCCGCCACTGTCCCTCCCCTATTTCCCC
>CM052650.1:29241465-29274309 GCA_028533165.1 Leontopithecus rosalia | reverse complement strand
GTTTTGATTTGCATCTCTCTAATGACCAGTGATGATGAGCATTTTTTCATATATTTGTTAGCCTCTTGTATGTCTTCTTTTGTAAAGTGTCTGTTCATTTCCTTTGCCCATTTTTGGATGGGCTTGTTTGCTTTTTTCTTGTAAATCTGTTTGAGTTCTTTGTAAATTCTCGGTATCAGCCCTTGTCAGATGTGTAAACTGCAAAAATTTTTTCCCATTCTGTTGGTTGCCAATTCACTCTAGTGACTGTTTCTTTTTCCGTGCAGAAGCTGTGGAGTTTGATTAGGTCCCATTTGTCTATTTTGGCTTTTGTTGCCAATGCTTTTGGTGTTTTGGTCATGAAGTCCTTGCCTAATCCTATGTCCTGAATGGTTTTGCCTAGATTTTCTTCTAGGGTTTTTATGGTGCCTGGTCTTTCATTTTCATTATCCCTTTTAATTTGTCTGTTCTACGAATCTGACTCCCCTCACTAGAATCAGTGTTTCCCCAAATCTAGTCAGATGTGGCAGGAGACACATTTGGTACAAATAAGGACAATTAGCTCTTACTCAGAAATTCAGAAAACTGTGTTTAGCAGGACTACTACAAAAGGGAGAGGTAGAAGTTAAGCCTTGTAAGTATACTGAGTAATTTCCATGAGGTGTATTCCAAAGTCTTTTGATCTTATCTCAACTTTTCCCTTCTACATATCTCTCCTGGTTTGGCCCTCCCCATTAATGTCAAAGTAGTACTGATAAAAGACAAATTAATCATACTTATTATTCCACTTAAAATCCTTCAATTATTCCAGTCTCTTATTTAGAAATAGGCAACAAGCAATCAAGCTTTTAAAATATCTTCAGAATTAAAGTCCAGAGTAACTGCAGTAACTTCCCTGTGTCATTTTCTGTCACTTTCCCATTACTGAACTCAATAAAACACAAGTATTTGTAGATTTTTAAATGGAGTCATCCCTGATCTTTTGCACATCTTTTGTTTCCATGAAAGCTGATTGTTAAGAAGACTCTGGCATCTCCTGCCCACTCTCTCTTGCTTAATTAAGCTCAAGCCAGGTGATGTCTGCATGTCAGCTCCCTTTTGCCTTTCACTAGGACTAAAAGCAGCTTGATGTCCTCATTAGAACATCACTAGATGCTGGTGCCATGCTTTTTATATAGTCTGCAGAACCGAAAGCCAAATAAAACTCTTTTCTTTGTATATAACCCAACCTCCTGCATTCCTTTATAAAAACAAAAAAGAATTAGGACAAGTGTCTTAGCTAAGAAAATTGATAATAGCAGATGATCTCACACTATAATACAACCGTAGTTTGATCACATTTTGATCAGTTGGTGTCAGCAGTAATGAGAAACTCGAATTCAGATATAAAATAGAATGTTACAAATACATCAATTGTAAAACTGACATCGTTAAAAATGAAAAAACAAAAGCAAAATTCCCAACACAAAAACCCACTTTTATCACTAAATTTCAATGTCTTCATAGAATAATTGAAGAATTTTAGTCTTTAGACCTTTCCACAAGTCTCCAGGAAGTTTCAAGCTTTCCCTTATCTTCCTATCTTCTTCTGAGCCCTCAAAACTGTTCCAACCTCTGCCCATTACCTAGTCACTTTCACATTTTCAAGTATCTTTATAGCAGTACCCCGCATTACTAACCCCAATTTTTGGTATTAGTCAGTTCTTACAGTGCTGTAAAGACTGCCTAAGATTGGGTAATTTATAAACAAAAGGGGTTTAACTGACTCACTGTTCTGCATAACTGGGAGGCCTCAGGAAACTTATAATCATGGCAGAAGGAGAAACAAACACCTTCTTCACCAGTTGACAGGAGTGAGAACGAGGTGTGAGGGGAACTGCCACACACGTTTAAAACCATCAGATCTCAAGAGAACTCACTACCATAAGAACAGCATGGGGAAAACCACTCCTATGATCCAGTAACTTCCCACCAGGTCTCGCCCTCCACACGAGGGCATTACAATTCGAGATGAGGAACAAAGCTAAACTATATCACCGTTGAACATGCAAGGAAAAATATTCATTACAACTCAAAGTGTGTGAGTGTGTGTATATACATATAAGAGTAATAGGATATAAAAATATCGATGCTAATGGATAGCCTTTTCCTTTGTCCTTTCCTTCTTACATCTTTTCCAGATATGTGAAGAAACATGTATCCATAATTTATTATAAAATGTTCTTCTTTAAGACAAAGACATTGTAAAAGAAATATGACATTGTATTGTTGATTATATTTTCAAAGGTAATGTAGATGTTCTTTGGATACACTTGGAAATCACTTCATTTACATTAATTATTGACAGGGCTATATACTATTAAAAATTACTTCCATAAATTCCCTCTTCTCTTTCCTGTAGTATCACCCATTTTTAATTATGTAGATATGAAAATGTTCCAAATGAATTCTTTTATTTGGTGATTTTACTATTATTTTTGTCTTTTCCTTGTTTACCCTCCTTTTTCTCATCTTTCTTTTCCTCTCCCTCTTCCTTTTCCTTTTAGTCTTCTTACTAACCTAATGGTTATCTGGCATTTTCAGTTGCCTCAAAGTTCTACCTAATGTTTCCAAGACACAATAAAATCTCCAAATTTCTTAATTATAATTTCTTAATTAATTAGGTTTTTAAAATAAACATGTTTTTGTATGTGAAAAACTAAAATAATTCATTTAACCTGGTGCTAAAGCCATGGTAAGATCTTTTTCTTCACATATGAATGAATTATTTTTACTTGCTATTGCTTGTTTTGCTCTTCCAGTCTTCAATACATCCACAGTGCTCCCATCAGAGAGTATTATATAGTTCTCACCTATATGAAAACTGTGCATTTCAGGTTTTTGACAATATGACTTACATGTAATATGTCACTTTTCCTCCAACTATCAACCTTCTAGATAAGACATGATCATAATTTCATAAATTACATTTTATAAACAAATTCATAGGATAGATAAAACTTAAGAAAAAGAAAAAAGCGGAAGAAAGAAAAAATACACATACACTTGTAGTGCATCATTTTTTCAGATATTTCCAGCATTTATATTTTAATAATCTGGGTTAGTGTGAATGAATCATGATCAATGTATGTCATTATTAGAGGATTTGTTGCTTTGACCTTGTAAACTTTTTGTGTGAATAGATATTTAATCTTTTCTATCTACTTTATTAGATTTGTAAAGTCCTTTAGGATAGGCCATCTTTGCTTTGTGTTTGTATTCAATGACTACTATATATAGTTGATGTAGTTTGACATAGTCTGGATGCTCCCTCCAAATCTCACGTTGAAATGTAATCCCCAGTGTGGGAAGAGGGACCTGTTGGAAGGTGATTGGATCATGGGGGTGGATTTCTCATGAAAGATTTAGCACCATGCCCCTGCTGCTGTTTTCACCTTAGTGAGTATGTTCCCTCAAGATCTGGTTATTTAAAAGTGAGTGGCAACTTCCCTCTAGCTCTCTTGCTCCTGCTCTCTCCATGTGATGTGCCTAATCCTGCTTGGCTTTTCTTGTCAGTAAACACTTCCCTGAGGCCTCCACAGAAGCGAAGCAGATGCTAGCACTATAATTCTACAGCCTACAGGATCGTGAGCCAATTAAACATCTTTTCTTTATAAATTACCCAGGCTTAGGTATTTCTTTATTGCAACACTAAGAGCCTTACGCTGATCTCATATGTAGCAATTTATAGTATGATTACCTGTATGTGTGCCAGAAATTTAACTATAAGTAATCTAAATTTCATCAATGAGAGATACTGATACTAGTAAAATGTTTTTGCAATTACATAGGCATCTGCATAATTTCAGAAAGCATTTTGAACTAGAAATTTAATCTTGGATATGGTCTACTTAACTTCCCTGTGCCTCAGTTTTCTCATCTGATAAACAGAGTTTATTTTAACTGTAGTATATGGATGGATGAAAATAAAACACAAGTAGAGTAACTGGTACATTGCTTAGAACACAGTAGATACCAAATAAATCCTTTTGCAATCTCTATTTGTTTTGAACCCCAACCAGTTTTTATTTTTTTTTATTTTTTGGTATTTTAAAAGTATATTGTTTCAGAGCAATATAAATACTTTTAAAATGGTAAGTTAATAAAGTTGTTTATAAAAATTGTGCTACAGAATTTTTCTTTTCCTCCAATGGATTTGGCTACAAATAAGGTGCTACTCATTGTGCATCATGTGACCAGCAGTGTCACATCAGTGTTACAGTTATTTTAAACAAATATCATGGCAAATAAACATTGCAGTACAGTGTGTGCTCTTTCACAATCCTGTTAGGCCATATGACTTGTGAGAGATGGTACTGTCACAAGAAAAAAAGTGAGATTTTGGACTCAGAGACATTTGAGTTCAAATCCCAGCCATACCAGTAACTAGTTTTGTGACTTGAGACAAGCCAGTTATGTCTCAGTGACAGTTTAAAACATTGTAAAATGGGTTTAATAATAACGCTAGCATAATATAGGTAGAAACATACAAGAGATAGCTATTAGAGACAAAAGGCTTGGAAAAAACTTTTGTTTTGAGTAGAAATAATAAACTTAACTTACGTAATCAGCATCACCAATATTGTCAATACCTTTTTTTTACTCTGACATATCAGTATACCTCAAACTCCTTTTATTTTCATTCCTTATTCATATGTATATATATGTGTGTGTATATATACATATATATATATATTTTTCTTTTATTGGACTTTAGGCTCTGGGGTACATGCGCAGAACATGCAGGATTGTTGCATAGGTACATACATGGCAATGTGGTTTGCTGCCTCCATCCCCCCATCACTGGCATTTATCCCCATGTTATCCCTCCCCAACTCGCTACTCCCAATTGTCCCTCCTCTAGTCCCCCCAGCAGATCCCAGTGTGTGATGCTCCCCTCCCTGTGTCCACATGTTCTCATTGTTCAACATCCACCTATGAATGAGATCATATGGTGTTTAATTTTCTGTTCTGGTGTCAGATTGCTGAGAATGATGGTTTCCAGATTCATCAATGCACCTGCAAACGACACAAATGCATCATTTTTTATGGCTACATAGTATTCCATGATGTATATATGCCACATTTTTTTTGTCCAGTCTATCATTGATAGGCATTTGGGTTGGTTCCAGGTCTTTGCTATTGTAAACAGTGCTGCAATGAGCATAGGTGTGCATGTGTCTTTATAATAGAACAATTTATAATCCTTTGGCTACATACCCAGTAATGGGATTGCTGAGTCAAATGGAATTTCTATTTCTAGGTACTTGAGAAATCACCACAGTGTCTTCCACAATGGTTGAACTAATTTACACTCCCACCAACAGTGGAAAAGTGTTCCTATTTCTCCACATCCTCTCCATTATCTGCTGTCTCCAGATTTTTTAATGATTCCCATTCTAAATGGCATGAGATGGTATCTCAATGTGGTTTTGATTTGCATTTCTCTAATGACCAGTGATGATAAGCATTTTTTTTGTATGTTTGTTGGCCTCACATAGGTCTTCTTTTGAAAAGTGTCTGTTTATGTCCTTCGCCCATTTTTGAATGGGTTTGTTTGTTTGTTTTCTTGTGAATCTGTTTTAGTTCTTTGTAGATACTGGATATTAGCCTTTCGTCAGAGGGGCAGATTGCAAAAATCTTTTTCCATTTGGTTGGTTGCCAGTTCACTCTAATAATTGTTCATTTGCACTACAGAAGCTCTGGGGTTTAATTAGGTCCCATTTGTCTACTTTGGCTTTTGTTGCCATTGATTTTGGTGTTTTATGAAGTCCTTGCCTATGCCTGTCCTGAATGGTTTTGCCTAGGTTCTTTTCGAGGGTTTTTATGATGTTAGGTTATGTTTAAGTCTTTAATCCATCTGGAGTTAGTTTTAGTGTAAGGTGTCAGGAAGGGGTCCAGTTTCTGCTTTCTGCACATGGCTAACCAGTTTTCCCAACACCATTTATTAAACCAGGAATCCTTTCAAGACATTGTTTGTCTTTGTCAGATTTGTCAAAGATCAGATGGTTGTAGATGTGTGACATTGCCTCCGACGCCTCTGTTCTGTTCCATTGGTCTATATCTCTGTTTTGGTACCTGTACCATGCTGTTTTGGTTACTGTAGCCTTGTAGTATAGTTTGAAGTCAGGTAGCATGATGCCTCCAGCTTTGTTATTTTTGCTTAGAATTTATTTGGCTGTGCGGGCTCTCATTTGGTTCCATATGATGTTTAAGATGGTTTTTTCCAGTTCTGTGAAGAGGGTCATAGGTAGTTTGATGGGTATAGCATTGAATCTATAAATTACTTTGGGTAGTATGGCCATTTTTCACAATGATGTTTCCTCCTAACCATGAGCATGGGAGGTTTTTCCATCTGTTTGTGTCCTTTCTTATTTCTTTGAGTGGTGGTTTGTAGTTCTCCTTGGAGAGGTCCTTTACCTCCTTTGTTAGTTGTATTCCTAGGTATTTTATTCTCTTTGTAGCATTTGTGAATGGCAGTTCATTCTTGATTTGTCTGTCTTTAAGTCTGTTATTAATGTACAGAAATGCTTGTGATTTCTGCACATTGATTTTATATCCTTAGATTTTGTGGAAGCTGCTTATGAGTTTAAGGAGACTTTGGGGTGAGACAATAGTTTCACAGCCGTATTCTACCAGACATACAAAGAGGAGCTGGTGCCACTCCTTCTGAAACTATTCCAAAGAATCCATAAAGAGGGAATACTTCCCAAATCATTTTTTGAGACCAAAATCAATCCTGATACCAAAATCTGGCAGAGACTTAACAAGAAAATAAAACTTCAAGCCAATATCTATGAGGAACATAGATACAAAAATCTTCAATAATATACTGGTAAATGAATTCCAACAGCGCATGAAAAAGCTTATCCATCACAATCAAGTAGGCTTCATCCCAGGGATGCAAGTCTGGTTCAACATACGCAAGTTCATTTCTTATTTTAACATATCATAACTTCTTTAAGTTAGAAGTTCAGAGAGTGTTTGAGTACATATGTAAAGACTATAAATAAATGATGCTCATCTTTTTTCTTTAGAGAGTTTATCAAAGAAAAGAAACTTACATATAATTATGCTCTCTTAATTCTGTAAGTGTGAATGATAACCTTTTAATTAGAAATTTTAGGTTCATCAAAATGTCTGGGTTTTTAAAATAATGACTCTAGGCTACTAAATTGCCAAAATATTAATCTAGAGGTAAACCCAAACCTTAACTAATATGTTTTGCCCTAATATAATACCCATATTCAGTATGTAAGATTCAGCAGTTTTTCTAACAGTGTGATCCATAACTTATAGTTAAAATAGTTAAAAATAGCAATAATTAATATAAAATGATGGAGGCCATAATTTAGGAGACTTGAATTTACATCTGAATTCTGCCAGTAGTTAGCTATAACCTGTAGTGTTATTATCGCCCTAAATGTTGTTAAATTCATATATTGTATCAGGCACACTAGGAATATCTCTGTTTTGTTGAATATCCTCAAGTTATTATAAGATATGGTAATTCTGTAAAATAAATAAGCATTCACAATATAATGTATTATAGTGAAGGAAAAATTAAATAAGAAAAGCCATGTAAAATCATAAAATATCACATAATGCAAATTTTATATGATGAATTCCATACTATCTGCATTCACATAAAATTATATGATAAAACTGATCATTTTAATTCAGGCATTGACAATGTGGTTCATCCTTTGATCTATAATTGCATTTTTTATTCCAGTAGAATTTAATATACTTATTTATTTGAATTATATGGGCTCTTTAGGTGTCAAGTATTGAGTTATCAGCTGCAGTAGCATATGTGCTGAATGTTTGTTTTGTTGGCATGTAAGCATTTTCAATATTTGTTTGACTTTAAGTCACACTTCCAAATCCAGGTTGACTGTTATTCTGCTTAATCTCAACATTATTCAATGTATGGTGAGAGAAAGTATATACTGCTTCTTAAACACGTTGAATATCTGTCAATGATCACAAATCATATCTTGATATCCTAAATGTTATATCATAATTTAAGTTATTGGCTAACATTCTAGAAAATATTGTGAAATCAGTTAATTTTCTTGTATAAAAGCAATTTCAAAATTGGTACATACACATGTAGACTTGTGGTATACTTATAGCAAAAATGTGAATAACTGTGGAAAAAATGCTTAAAGATTAACTGTAAGATTTTCCTTTGAAACTTTAAAAACTGAAGATAGCACAGATTTTTGTTGCTGTACATACAAGCTTTTTTGTATTTATATCATTTAAAAATTTATACAGTTCACTGGTTCTTTCTCTCTAAAATCATAAGCTAATACAATCAAAACAAAATCTATTTTTAAGACACATTGGCTCACTAAACAAAATGAACTAAATATAAGGAACTTGCTGACTGAATGAACATTTCTAAAATTTCATAGATAAATTAAACATATTCCTTGGCTTTCGGAATATTTAATAATTCCCAATACTGAGAGAACATTAACTTAGTTGATCCTCATATTTAAAGTGTTCATATAAATTTGTGGATGTATAAATGCTGAGCATTATATTTTTTTAACACATTGAGAGACTAATGCAAAAGTATGTTAATCCATGTACTATTCTTTGGTATTTATTTCACTATGAAGTAATCAACTCTGTATTTTTTTATGACCATGTGGACTTGATGTTCCTCTCTTTCTCTGACACAGACACACACACACACACACACACACACACACACACACACACATACACTATACACCTAAGTTCTTCATTTTAATTTGTCCTCATTTTTCTCATTCTTTGTTTTCCCCTGACCCACCCATGTGTTGACCTCTACATATGCAGAAGGATATCAGAAACATCTTAGTTAGAAAATTCATTCTGTTTATTCAATGGCAATAAGAACCACTCTATTAATGGTTGTAAATTACTATTTTTTCTACCATCCTGTAATTACAAACAAGCTCATCAGAATTTTACATGGATAATTAGAAAGTTTTAAAAATATTGAAAAGGAAAGTAATATGAAGGAAAATAGAAATTAATAAAGGAAAAGAGAACGGAAAGGGAAAAGTGGGGAGGAAGAGAGATTTTAGGCAAACATTCATATATGTATCATTGCACTAAAATTTTGTTCCTCTCTACTATTAATTACATACTAGAAAATGACTATGAAAATAGTTAGCAATTCACTATCCCCAGCTTATTATACTGTGTCTCCTATGATCAGGCCCTTCTCACACGGTATATTAAGTTTCTAGGGTCATAGAGATAATTTCAGCAGCCCACTGCCCTCAAGAAACTCACTAATATATAATGAGTTTCATGTGGACCTGTAATAGCAAGGTGAAGTATGTCAGAAATACTAGAAGAATAGAATAAACTGAGATTTTAATTTAACCCAGAATGCTATGAGATCTATGTTTGTGGGAAGAAATGTTGAAGTTGGAATTCAAAGAATGACAGGATTTGTACCAACAGGGAGGGCAAACTGAACAGCTTAAACAAAAACAATAGAAGTTAAATGAGCTTAGGGCATGTAATATTAAAGGCAAAGTAAAATCAACACACACAAACATAGATTGCTTGGAGAAGAGTGACAAGGGATAAATCCAGAGTAGATTATATAAAGATTTTGCTGATATTGGCTCTCTTGCAATGTATCTTGTTTGATGATGTCTTTTATATTGCAGGAGTCCAGTAAGTATTTTTAGTTTAGTTGTTTGAAGTACATTTATCTAGTTTACAGATTATATTCTCTATTTTTATACTTCTAGAGATTTTATTATACAAAAATTTGGGTTATATATTTTGTGTTCTTAAGATTTTTCCTAGATCCAAACTTTGCAATGATTGCTGGTTTTCTTGCCTCTGCATGTATCACTCCACATTCCCAGAACTTGTTTGCATGTCTTTTATGACTTGCACACAATTTCGAGCTGCTCATTGGTAGTAGGCATCATGCAAACTACCCTGCATGCCATAATTATTGGGCTTTCTGTATGTTGCTCTGCCCTACATTTATATAGTTCATTGTATCCAGTATGTTTGCAATACTTAATTTTTAGCTCATAATTAGAAGCTGAAAATATCTGGAAATTAAATTAGTACTTATTGAGCACTTACTATGGCATAAGTGTTTTAGTATATGCTTTATTTTTGTTATCTCAATTATCCTATCAAATACTAATTCCAAAAATGAATAGCCAGGTGAGTCCTTCGCACAAAATCCAACAGCTGTGAGTGTTTGGTTATGTTTGGACCAGAATAAATTTTGTTAGAATCAAGGCAATTTTTTTCCTATGCCTTCCTGACTTTCTAATAAAAGGAATTAAAGTTAGAAATCAAAATACACAGAGAATGTCAAGTTAAAGGGTATTCAAGAAATGCTCTACTAAATCTCCCAGGATTGGTCATTTTAGAAGAGGATGTTGTTACCTACAGTAATCACTAAAATCTAGTAACAATTAAGAGACATAATAGAACAAATGCCAAAAAACAATTATTAGTGACCATCCAATAAAGATGAAGCTGTTTAGGAACCAATGATTCTTTAACACATTTGAGCTGGTAATATAATTTCTGCATTATGGAAGCTATTTCACTAGGGTTAGAATGGTGTGATGTGAGAATAGTTCAGTAAAACAGGGTACAGATGTATTTTATATCTGCAATATGTTAAAGTACAACTTTCAGTTGAAAATAATTAGGTAGTATATTAAACCCAAATTTGATTCTATATTATAGGTGTGGTTAAAAGAAATATAAAAAGTAAAATTGCCAAGTTCAGAAAAGAGGAAAAATCCTTGATAATGACATAACAAATATATGTATTTTAAAAGAGCTGGCAAGTGTACAAAAAAAATGAGTTGTATATAATACTACTATGCATGAAATGTGGAAAATTAATCTTATTCTTGTAATTACTTTTGTGTATTGGTATTTACATTCATCAATAATTGACTCAGTTATAAAAATATTTCAGTGGCATTGATTATTATAGAACCCTGAATACTTTGAAATTCTATTTTAAGAATAAAAAAGATAAATTATGATTATTAGTTTGCTTTCATTGCCGACACCAATTTCAATTTGCTGAGAATTAAGAAAAAAAATTTATTTTGAAACTAGGAATGGAAATGTGTGTGTGTGTGTGTGTGTGTGTGTGTGTAAAAGAGAATACATAAATAACATTTATTCTAAAATCATACTATATATTTTAATAAAACCACATTATCTTAATTCTGAAATGTGACTTTTCGCTGGAAACATTCTTTGCCTCATAAACACATATTTTCCTTAGTTTTAACTACCTTTTCCTTCCATTTTCTGATTCTCTTTAAGTAGTTAGTCTTAATAATATGCCTATGATCTAGGCAAACAGAAATTCTGACCTCGATTTGAATAAGCACACTTTGTTTCAGTTGAGTGAATTTTGTATTGTTACAGTCAAATTTCAGATCATTTTGCATTGTACTTAGATTCAACCCAAATTTGTAATACACCAGCTTATCATTCACTAAGGAGTTTCATTTTTCCATCCCCCACAATAACAAATGATTTATATGAAATTCTTTAAAGCTTTGTTTCTGTCCCAGAGTTTTTATCTTTATTGGCAGTGTTCCTTCATCTCTCATGCTGCCCTTCTGGTCAATTGGAAAATTCAAATCATGTGAAGGTTACTATCAAGTTCTCAATACTAAGTACTCTGCCTTGATCATTACATATTCCATACATGTAACAAAATATGACATGATTCCATATATATGTGCAAATATGTATCAATAAAAAAGGGAAAGAGATTAGTGTCAAAAACAAAAAAATACATAGGTTTCACAAAGAAAGATATTCTTACTCATTCAGATACATGCAAACTTTTGCCACTACATTTCAATTGATAATTTGTACTTAGTTGGAAAACCAGAAACCTTCTTTATAATTCTCTCATTCACCACACATTGCTGGCATTTTTTTTCTCATGAGCTGTTAGTATGCTATACAGAGTAGTGTTTTTCACATTTGGCAACAGATGAAATAAATCTGGATATCCATGCAATGTACTAAGACTCTGGATTCAAAAAAGCTCCCCAAGTGATTCTAATGCACAGCCAGATTTAAGCACCATTGGCATACATTTGTTCTTTCTATTTTCCTCCCTGCACAAGTAACACTCTGTCTTCATTATCTGAAAGTATAACTTCAGTTTCACAATGAAGAAAGCATAAAGTGTGCGGAGAATGAGCAGAGGTCTCTATATGGCGGGGCTAATGAGGAATAAACTTTTACTATTTCTACTCTTATCATTCTCCATGGTATTCACAAAAGTGAGGAGAGACAGAGTAAGGGCACTGTGAAAGAAAAATATTCTTTAAAGCATAAATTCTCAGCAGGCAAACACCACCTTATCCAAAAGGACAAGGTTTACATCACCAGTAATAAAAAGTAGCGACATTATTAACTTTTTGATGGGATGCAGTGAGAAGGCTGCAACATAACTTTTGTGATATCCTTACCAAAAAATGAATAATGTCATCTAAATCGTGAAAATATCAGGTGAACACAAATTCAGGGGCATTCAACTAAATATCTGACCACCCTTCCTCAAAAATATCAAGATCATTAAATAAAAGAGAAGACTAACAAACTGTTACAGATAGAAAGAGACTAAGGAGAAATAACTACTAAATGCAATGCACACGTCTGCATGAGATCATGGAACAGAGATAGCATCATTAGTGGAAACACTGGTGACACTTTGCTAAGGTCTGTAGTTTAGTTAAATGTATTGAACCAATGTTAATTTTCTGGTCTTGATCATTTTACTATGTTCATATAAGATTCTTATAGGAATCCTTAAGGTCTTATAGGAATTTTCCTCCTCTTAGGGGAACCTAGAAAGAGGAATATACAAGAATTTTCTGTATGCCTTTCACAACTATTCCTTTAATCTGTAACTTGCACAAAAATAAAAAGTTTAAAACACAAACCTCCACAGGTAAGTAAAGTAAGTAAGTAAAGTTTAAAACAAAAACCACTACAGGTAGGTTAGTTATCTTCTGATAGTAAAATTAATAAAGCAATGTACTTTATCAGGAGCAAAGTAGACATTAAAGGAAAAATTTACATACCTGGCATACTGAAAAACATAAAATATTTGTTTACTTTTCAGATGATAAAATAGATCAATAGAAACAAAACACTTAGCATAGTGCCTGGAATCAAAATAAGCATTTAATAAGTAGTAGTGATTTCTTAACTGTCAAAGAAAGAACAGAAGTAAAAATAATCTGCTTAAAAAGAACTCTACTGCATTCCTGAAAACTGTTTTCATAGAGATTTAAAAGAAAAATTACATACTAGTCACTGTGTAATACCAAGGACACATATTTTATCTGTTTTCCTTTTAGTAATGATGAATATGTTTATTGAACAATTACTATACATCAGAAAATGTTCTGAACTCTAGGAATACTGATGATGAACAAAACAAACCTAGTCTCACTTTCACTGGGATTACACATTGTATGAACTGGTTTTGAATCGGCAACCAACAGAATGGGAAAAAATTTTGCAGTTTACCCATCTGACAAAGGGCTGATATCCAGAATTTACAAAGAACTCAAACAGATTTACAAGAAAAAAGGAAACAAGCCCATCCAAAAATGGGCAAAGGATATGAACAGACACTTTAAAAAGAAGACATACATGAGGCCAACAAACATAGGGAAAAATGCTCATCATCACTGGTTGTAAGAGAGATGCAAATCAAAACCACATTGAGATAACATCTCACGCCAGTTAGAATGGCGTTCATTAAAAAAATCTGGAGACAACAGATGCTGGAGAGGATGCGGAGAAATAGGTACACTTTTACACTGCTGGTGGAAGTGTAAATTAGTTCAACCATTGTGGAAGACAGTGTGGTGAGTCCTCAAGGACCTAGAAATAGACGTCCATTTGACCCAGCAATCCCATTACTGGGTATATATCCAAAGGACCATAACTCATTCTACTGTAAGGACACATGCACACCAATGTTCATTGCAGCACTGTTTACAATAGCAAAGACCTGGAACCAACCCAAATGCCCATCGATGATAGAGTGGACTGGGAAAATGTGGCACATATGCACCATGGAATATTATGCAGCAATCAAAAATGATGAGTTCGTGTCCTTTGTAGGGACATGGATGAGTCTGGAGAACATCATTCTCAGCAAATTGACACAAGAACAGAAAATGAAACACCATGTATTCTCACTCATAGGCAGGTGATGAACAATGAGAACACATGGACACAGGGAAGGGAGTACTACACACTGGGGTCTATTGGGGGAAATAGGGGAGGGACAGTGGGGCGCTGTGGGGGAAGGATAGCATGGGGAGAAATGACAAATATGGGTTAAGGGGCAGAAGGCAGCAAAACACACTGCCACGTGTGTACCTATGCAACTATCTTACATGTTCTGCACATGTACCACAAAACTTAAAACACAATAAAAAAAAAGAAAGAAAAACAGCTTTTATATTTTCATGAAAAGAAATCACAGCTCTATCAAACTAAGAAGTGGTCTTCCTTCTTAGGGCATGAAATGGGGCATGATTAAAGCACATGGATTAAATTAACTTGGTTCAAATTTCAGCTCTTTCTCTTAATCTTAGCTAAGTTTTCAAAATTGAATTAAGTATTTTATTATTTTTAAAATTGAAATAATATTACCAAGATTGCCAGGATACAATGAGAATTAACTCAAATAACACATGTAAAAAATTTATTACATTGCCTGCCATATATTGGGTTCTTAGTAAATGATAGTTACAAAATACAGCAAAATGTATACATATGTAAGGAAGAAACTAGAAGGACTTATCATCACAGAATTATAAAATATAATAATATGTGATATACCAATCAGATAATACATATATAATACTTAGCATGGTACCTATAACATAAAAGCAATAAATAAATGAAAAGTAAAAAATTTTCAGAGTTAAAAGTTAAATAAAAGCACATTAGATATAAATAAAATAGGCTACGATGCATATCAATATAAAGTAATAAAATAATAAGACATATGAATACTTCAAGTACTCATAGAATTACAATTACTCACAGACATTACAATGTTTCAAGTAAACTATTTAAATAATTGGTTTAAAAAATTCAAATTGATTATAAGATTTCATTACTGTGTACAGTTTGTATTTGTACTCAAAACCATGAAAAAGAATGAGTACATTCATTATAAGAATAGATGCCAGACATAAATATGTTTAAGATACCGCCTATTTTGTGGAAAGCAGCTATATCAAACTAAACAGAAGCAATAATAAAAGTTATAACAGAAGAAAATTTACCATAAAAATTAATAGTATTCCTAAATATGTAGTATAAAGGGATTCAATACAAAACTTACAGACAAGCCATACCTACATGCATCATGACAAATAAGGAGAAAAACAACTGTTAACAGTAGTATCCAGGGGACAGAGAGGAGGAGAGGAAAAGATGTCTTCAAAAGAGACAAAATCCAGATGGATTCAGATTTCTCTTAAATTACCTGACACAAATGGAGAAACTTTTGTGGGTTTTGAAGTATTATTGAATAATTTTCTACCAAGAGAATAATGGAAATAATGACAACAACAACAGCTGTGTTACTTTTCTGGAAAACAATGATAATAATACATTAGAAAAATAATCATTGTAATCTCCAGTTGATTATTTGTCTTCTTTATGAGTGATATATAATTAAATCTTCAAAACAATCCAGTGAGTTGGATGAACATTAGTTTTATCATTTGTAGATAAAAAACTCATTTTCAGACAGGTCAATTGCCTGTTATTACACTGATACTATGATTCAATACCAGCATTATTGTTATAAAAATGAAGTATCTCTTCTGATGAAAAGCAGTAGATAATATTGTGCAATATAAACGGGTTCATGAGATGTTTTGTCTATTTATCCCCTACAAATGATTATTTGAAACATACCATTCTGCAAAGACGTGAATAAAAATTGAGAAACTCATGCATGAACAAGTTTTAGAAAAAAAATGAAGTTACATTTGAAAGAAATAGCCATCCTACAGAGGAGTGAAAAATGCATGGGTCATATTATCAGGTGTAAATGTCTGATCTGCTCTGCAAAGTTGGTTAAGTTATTTAAAATCTGATTCCAGTAATATGAACCTATTAATAAATCCTACACCACATACTGTAATAAATAAAAGAAAATAAATTGTATAAAACTCTTAGAACAAGGCCAGGTATGTTGTAAGCCTAAATAAATCCAAGCTTTTATTATTGTTCTGAAGTCTTGAAAACTGTTAGACAAAGAGAAAGGCCACACAGGTTCTGTAAACATTAATACAAGATTGTCAACTGAAATCATTAAAATAATTTCAATAATTAAATTAACAAATGTCAACTGAAACTATGAAAAGAGTTAAAACTTAAAATCATCACCAGTCAGGTTTTGAAAAAACCTTTTAAAGAATTTTCGAAAAAAATATTATAATGTTCCTGAAATTATTTTCTTTATATAGTCTTTTAGTAACCTAAGTAATTACAATTATTTTTATACTGATGATTTAAAGTGTGTCATAAGAAAAATAAAATATTCAAGTCAATGAACTTAATTGTTCATAAAGGGGATTTTTCTCTCACTCTGCAGTGCTAGTTGCAATATACTTTCATAAATGAAAAGAAAGTAATGTACATGAAGAAAAAATAATAACAAAACAAAACAATTTTATTATCTGGAGGTGTCTTGAGTAATAGTCACAAAGTCTGTTTTTGAAAAACTCCAGATGTGTTCCTGCTCAGATCTCTTGAGAGAAAACCTTAATTGTGAGTATATTAAAAAAAATATGATCACGATTTTAAGATTTTATGTTCAAATAAAAGCCATGTGTAAGATTGGTCAGTTATCTGTACTACATCTTAATGAAAAGGCAGTCAATTACACAGAAACATACACTCTCCTGAGTGTTTTAGAAAAATTGGATATACCTCAAATTAACAGAAAGTAATAATGAATGCATATCATATCTTGAACTTAGGCAAAGCAGATAAATTTGTATATTTTTAAAAAGAGCAAAATGTTGCATTTAAGCATCAGAATAATCAGAAATATTAAATAAATACATATCAAATTTAAAGAATACATAAAAAGTGTAAAAGGAGACTAGAAATACAAATTGCAAATGAACATTTAAAATAACATCCTAACTGATAGTTAAGATAAGAAAATAAAACAAGATACCAACTTTTCATGGTTCAAATAAAACATATTTTAATGTGATTTTCAGCTCCAGAAAAGGTATGATGAGGGATCGTATGACACAATCCAAAATGTTATAAATTCAATATCAAGTCTAACCAAAAATATCATTCTAAATTGGAAATGCATTTATCTATTTGCATCTGGGTTTTTCAACATAAGAACTTGAGGGAAAACATAGAAGTAAATTCTGCTAACAGAAACGTGGTAAGTAATATATGACATATTCATATGAAAGACCACTGTATAACCATTGGCAATAACATTTTTAAGAATAGCGTTGTGACGGGAGACACACTTCTCTCAGAAAGTCAAATGCACAACCTGAAATGTAATGATTTCTCAAGATAGAGATATTAAGTGTAATGTTTACTCTCTCCTCTCTGTATTCTTTCTGTATTCTTTAGGTCTTTCAAGCTTCAATTCAGGTTCTCATATTACATTTAGTTATGTCTCTTTGGTCTCCATTAGCCATTTTGTCTCCATGACCTTGACACTCTTAGAGAGTACTGGCTAGTTATTTTATATAATTTCCTCCATTTGGTCTTGTGTGATGGTTCCTCAAGATTAAATTCACGTTTTCAGCAAGAACTGCACAAAAATGTATTCCTCCTTATGTGGCATCAAGAGTCATATGTTACAGCTCCACAAGAAACTTGACAGGCACCACCTTAGCAAGTCATCTTATCTTTTTAAAAGAATATTTAGAGGCAGCTAAGTGGAGCTAGTGTCTTAATTACATTTTCTGAAATTATAATTGTTTAAGCAGTTTTATCCCCCAGATTCGATTGAACTTTTTATATATGTGACTGGCAGTTTAATTGGCCCTTACGTACACCCAGCATTAGTCTAACTTCATGGTTATGTTTCTAGAATCAAAATTTAGGAATAACATAACCATATTTTATACTTAATGAATCTTTTAACTTTCCAGTATACCTATTATTTTGTAAGCTCCTGAAGACAGCCATAGATATCCCCTAGCTTTTGAATTCTCAGAAAATTACTGTGAGTGGTTGTTACTGATTAAATAGTAACGACTGCTGAATGACTACCTGACTAGCCAGTTAAAAGTGGAAATATCACCTTTAGGATCCAGTGAAGATTTCTCGTTATTCCAAATAGCCCACAAAAATATCTCTGTAGACTTCCAAGACAAGAAATAAAGATGGTATAAGCCAGCAGTTGATTTTTTTCCTTACATAATTGAGAAAACTAGACCTGGTGTTTTATTCTACTTTAACACTGACACTTCATACCTTTTCATGACTGTTATTTTCTAAAATACATTTTGTAAAAAAAGGTGTTTAAACAGTTATGAACAAAATAAGAAATCGAAATAAAATCAGCCAAATCAAATCAGCATGATACAGTGTTTTTGTTTTATATTATCACACTCACTTTAGTTTAACATCTGTTCAATAACATCTCAGGTTATATTTTGGGATGTGTGACAATTTTTTTTTCACAAATTCTTTACTCACAACTCAGAATGTTCCCATTAATTGTGATTTGTAAAGGAAGCATTTAAGTCAGGGCAGATGCTGAACAGCCTGGGTATGTAACTATGGCAGGTACGAAATGACACATGGAATTTGCAAGTGGGCACGGATGGCCAGATGGTATTGACATCTGAGAGATTTATTACACTAAGTTGGCAATAAAACATGTGTGATCACTAATTTAACATACAAAACTGATCCAGAAAATGTTTATGTTAAACAAATCTCCTCTCTAAATATCAGGTGCAACATATTATATTATGTTTCATTTCTCTTTTGAGAAATCCAAATATTGAAAATGGAATTCTTTCTTTTCAGCAAGAGTTCCATTCATTTAGGGCAAGTCATGTATATATAAGCAAATTTAAGTAAATAGATGCACAGTTCTCCATATATTGTAGGCAAGTGAAATGAAAGAGTAGGGATATGATTTTCCTTGGTTTATCTTAATTATACTTTGATCCTACACTTAACTCTGGTTGGCTAGACCCTCTGTTTTTGACATATAACTCTTGGCTAAGATGTTGAAAATTCCATATAGGGAAATATGGATTTGTTTTTAGATTATCAGAAGATTCTTCATACCGTTTATTAAATTCTTATTTAGAAAACCAAAGCATATGACAATGTTCAAATATAATTCAATTGCAAGAATTTTTCTGGAATGCCTTTTCTTCTTTCTTTTTTCATTTTTTTTTAATTGAGGCGGAGTTTTTTGCTCTTGTTACCCAGGCTGGAGTGCAATGGCGCGATGTCGGCTCACCACAACCTCTGCCTCCTGGGTTCAGGCAATTCTCCTGCCTCAGCCTCCTGAGAAGCTGGGATTACAGGCAGGCACCACCATGCCCAGCTAATTTTTTGTATTTTTAGTAGAGACGGGGTTTCACCATGTTGACCAGGATGGTCTGGATCTCTTGACCTCGTGATCCACCCGCCTCAGCCTCCCAAAGCGCTGGGATTACAGGTGTGAGCCACCAGCCTTTTCTTCTTTCTGACTCCTAGTTAGCTACCACTCTTGCACTGTTTCACCTTAAGTGCTATCAGATACATGAAGACTTTCTAATTTTCTCTGTTATCATTGGATGCTCACTTATTAGACAGCGTTCTCTGGCATTCAATTAATACCTGTTATAGAGCTCCTCTCAAATTGCCAAAGGGAAACATTGGGGCTTACTTGATAGCCCTTCATGTTAAATGTAACTGGTTTCTAAGGTGGGCAACTGTGAGCAAGATATCTTATCATTCAATTTCTTAATTTGTAAAGCAGGGATAATAATACTAATTCTACAGAAGGTTTAATTTAAACAGTTTCATTAGATAATACACATAAAAAATCTAGCAAAATGTGTAGAATATAATAAGCAGTATTTCTTATAGATGTTGATATATATCAACATTCTGCCAGATTCTGAACATTTTTGATGGCAAACAGAAAATGCATCTCTATACTACTGAACATGCTGCATGCTTCTCGGAACATACCATATGCACGCATATATCTGTGAGTGTGTGTGTATGTGTGTGCTTAGATTGAATAGAAGTTAAAAAATGAACAGAAAATAAACAATTTCAAGTAACATATAAAAGAGACCCAAGATTTCTGTTCTGAGGCTTCTTTTCAAACCATCATGTAGCAAATAACAGAATTTAAGGGCAGAAGTATGGCCAAATAGTATATTATCCAATATAAGTATGCTACATTAATCTGTGATGTCAGCTATAAAGACTAGAACTGTCTTTATTTGGTAAAGCATACATACTAAGATCTAGATTGAGAATCAAGCAGCCATTAACAGGAAAATGAGTAGATGCAATTATCTACATAAATAGACCATTTAAAAATAGACTTCTATTTCATTAAATTTTTGTAATATCAAATAAGATTATAGATATTTTCATATACAACCACATTCCAACCAGAAACTCTAACAGTGTAGTTTTCACAGTGCAGAAATTCTATCGGGGACCAATATATCTCAGTTTTCTGTAATACATAGCAGTAAGGTGATAATATTGCAGTGATGAAAAAGATGACATAAACCATCAAGTATGACTGAATCCAATTTCTAATAGAGAAATTCTTTTGCCTAGGAACCAGATGAAAATGTAATATTTAAGCTACAATGAAAGTGTTTTGACTGTAGAACATCTGGATGTTCTGAAACACCTGGACTGTTTTCAGTTTTTATCCCAAAAATATATTGTAGCATTCAAAAATATATTGTAGATGTTTGTATAGAGGTAAAATATTTTAGAGCAAAACTTAAATTTTAGTAACTATATGTAACAGTATTTAAGAAATAAAAGTAGTTTCACTTTTATTTTTGATAAGATATATTTCTTTAAAGTACTACAAACTGAGGAATGCTAATACAGGAAAAAATCTATAATATCATGTAAAATGAGAAATTCACAATATAAGTCGGTGTATGTGAAATATGATCAAAAAATTTTAAAAAGTGCAAAAACTACCAAGATTTAATTATTGCTTATGCAATTCTACACTATGGTTTAAACATCTTATATAGATAATTTCGTTTGATTTTCAAAGAAAACTAATGATGTGAGTATTACTATCATCATTTTGCAGAGGAAAACCCAAAGTCATTGGATGGTTAAACAATTTACCTGGTATGCAACAGGATTCAAGTTTAAAATTCAGTTCTGATTAGAGCCCAAACACTTTCCCACTATGTGGCAGAGAAAGCAAATTGGAAAAGTATACTAAAATGTTAAGAGTTATCTTCATCTGGTATTTTTAGGTAAAATATTTTAGCAAAATTTTTATGATGGACATGAATTACTGTCATGGTCATCTTATTTTAATAACATCATTCATGCAATTTAAAAATTAACTAGACTGCCAAAATAACAGAAAAATGTATTTTTGTAAGTTGCTCCTAACAGATGAGATTGAGCACTAAGATTGGGAAACTTACTAAGCTTAGAACAGAATACTTTATTTTCACAGCTATACTGACTTGTTTCATGACTCTAAATAATTAAAGGTAACTAACAGGTGACTTTGCAAAAGTTATTTTGTTCCTTTGATGTTATGTATTGTTTTGTTTTTGTTTTTTTGTTTTTTTTGAGATGGAGTTTCGCTTGTTACCCAGGCTGGACTGCAATGGCAAGATCTTGGCTCACTGCAACCTCCGCCTCCTGGGACCAGGCAATTCTCCTGCCTCAGCCTCCTGAGTTGCTGGGATTATATAGGCATGTGCCACCATACCCGGATAATTTTTTATGTTTTTAGTAGAGACAGGGTTTTACCATGTTGACCAGGATGGTCTTGATCTCTTGACCTCATGATCCACCCGCCTCGGCCTCCCAAAGTGCTGGGATTACAGGCTTGAGCCATTAAGACGTCATCTTAATGTATTAATTTCTTAATAATTTCTCTTGAATTGCCAAAATGTTTCAGATAAAATAAGTCTGGAGATAAAGACAAAGAACAAAAAAGAGACTGCTGCTTGTTTCCATGTATAATTGTACTCTGCTGAGGAGATGGTTATGTAAAATAACCATTGCAGTACAATAATGTATTCTCTGAAATCCAGGAATAAACAAAGCATTAGAGAGCTAATGCTAAGTAAAACTAATACTGGCCTAGAAAAATCTATAGCAGCATGTGAACTAATATTTGAGAGAGTCAACCAGATGAACACTCACAGGAAGAACACTCAGCCAGAAATAACTACACATGCAAAGGCTTGGGAAATAAGAAAGAATAATGTGATGGTTAATAGTGAGTGTCAATTTGATTGGATTAAAGGATGCAAAGTATTTTTCCTGGGTGTGTCTGTGAGGGTGTTGCCACAGAAGATTAACATTTGAGTCGGTGAGCTGGGAGAGGCAGATCCACCCTCAATCTGGTTGAGCATCCTCTAATCAGCTGCCAGCATGGCTAGAATAAAGCAGACAGAAGAAGGTGAGAAAGGCTGACTTGACAAATCTTCTGACCTTCATCTTTTCCCCCTTCTGGATGTTTCCTGCCTCGAACATGTGACTCCAAGTTTTTCAGCTTTTGGACTCCTGGACTTATATCAGTGGTCTGCCAGGGGCTCTGGGGCCTTTAGCCACACATTGGAGGCTATACTGTCAGTTTCCCTACTTTTTTGAGGTTCTGGGATTCAGACGGGCTTCCTTGCTCCTCAACTTGCCGATGGCCTATCGTGGTACTTCGCCTAGTGATCATGTGAGTCAATTCTCCTAATAAACTCTCATATATATATATATATATATATATATATATATATATCCCTTTTTGTCCTCCTAGAGAATCCTGACTAATACCCATAACTTGCTTAAAGACATACAATTATTATTGATGTATATGGAGTGATGGAGCAAGCAGAGATGAGTCTGGAGGAGTATTCACAAAGCAGATGCAGAATAATATTGTATCTCATGTGTAAAAGTTTAAAACGTATTCTTAAGACTTGGGGAGCAAATGAAGACTACTGATCAAGGCAGTGAAAATGAAGATATATGTTTCAGGAAGATGACTATGGTGGCGTACTGTAGCCTATAAAGGAGCTGGTGGGACAAAACAAAGGACATTATTACTGGTCCCCAAAGAAGATGATAAACTATTTGGACTAAGCTAATGTCAAAGATGATGAGGAAGAGAGGGAAGTTATTTTTGCATGTGTGATCTTCTTTGGGAAAATAAGGTAAGACTTCATTGTTTGATAAATTTTGATGGACTTACCAGAAGGATAATGAATCCACAGACTTTGAGTAGTGGGAAGCTGTTTATATAAAGCTAAATAAAGGAATGTGAGTGAATTTGGGTATAAAATAACACTAAGCTCAATATTGGATCTATTATACTAAATGGGCTTTTAAAATATCCAGAGACTGCTGGCAGGTATTTGGATATATAGCTCTGAAGACAAGTTTGATGTGTCCATGTAGGCATGATTTGAGACATTGATCACCACACGCGGGGTCAGTCCTGCAAACCCTGACTCTGAGATGGATGAATAAAAACACTCAAACACAGAGTACAGTGAATGAGGGGGCTAGGGAGGTCATCAGCTGCTCTCAGAGGGCAGTTGCAGCTATTCAACCCCTTACTAGCTGTTCCTTCTCACATTATTCAGTATAGATTTAATAACAGTGGTTCTAGGTCAACACGCTTGTTGATAATCAACATGGTTAAAAGAGTGGTTATACAAATAATAGAGGGTTTGGTTCTGCAGCCTAGAGCAAACACCATTAATGAGTGATTTCCCTGGTCAACCTCCCTGCAAGATGGCCATCTGGCTCAATGTATACATGAATAAACAAGCTAGTAAGAGTAAGACAAAGGAATGTGGGGTAAACAGACTTAACTGGGGAAGCTTCTATTATCCCTAATCTTTACCTTATGTCATAATGCTCTAAGGTAAGAACTGGCTGCCTTCAGTCTGTTCCATTATTATAAGTTATGAAAGCCTTCCAAAAGGTTTGAGACTGTATCTTATAACTTTCCCTAATATTTCCCTTGATATTTCACCAACCCCCCTGAGTGAATCGCAACAATGAGTGTCATTTTTACAAAAGTGATATTAGAATTGTTAGGGGCTGAGTAAAATAAGCCATGAATAATGTTAAAGTGAGAAAAAACAAGGGCTAAGGACAAAAAGCTTTGGAAATACTGACTTTTATGAAATGTCCAAGAAAAACCTAACAAAATGAATAGCAAAAACTGAGAGATAGAAAGAGAAATAGATAATCGTATCCTAGAAATTAAGAACAGAAGTTGTTTAAGGAAGGTATTAAATATGGAAGAGAGAAACAAATTAAGATAAAGGCTGAAATAAATCCATTGTATTTACAATGAACTGCAAGAGCCATTTGTAAACTGGAAACTAAACTTCAGTGGGTGGCAAAGTGAAAGGAGGGTGTCATGTATAACTCTCACATGTATACAATCTTTTGCAAAAATGTTGAATGAATGGAGGCTCAGAAACAATTGAATTACTAGAAGTAAATGCCAGGACAAGGGAAGGTGTCTTTGTATTTAAGCAATATACTCAATACTCATTTGTGACCAGACAGGTTGCACTTCATCAGCTTAATACTAAAACAATGCAACTATTCAACATAGAGTCCATATTTTAAGTTCCCAATTAACCTAATAAAGTGTTTTAAACTCTTCTCTTATCCAAATAAAAATCAACCAATGCCATGTATTTTAGTTTGTTTAAACTAGAAGAGTTTACCACATTAAGTTTTAAAAAATATTTTAATAGCTTTAGTATATTTTGAAAATTCCAAGTCATTTGTTTCACATGACGTCCTTCAATTTCAGCAGGCCTGATTGTTTCCTCATGATTAGATTGCAGCTATTTTTCTTAATCTTCTTTGTTTTTATAGGAATATCATGTATTCCTATAAAATAGGTGGTATTGTGTTGTTCTCAAGATATCACATTTTAAGGCATGCAATATCGATTTATTATTGGTAATATTAAGTTCCACCATTTAATTAAAATGGTGTCTGCCTGATTGTTATATGGTAAAGGTAAACTACTTCCTTTGTTAATGAATGACTAATCTGTGACGTGATATTTTGAAACTATATCCCTGTTTTTCAACAACACTCTGACCAAAGTTTAGCATCAATTCAGAATTATTTCCAGCATCACTTTTTACTACAAATTTTTGGGAACTGATAATTTTTTCAGTTCTATTGTTCTGTCCAGCTTTATTGGTTGATACTTCAAGTGAGATAATTTTCAATTCAGTATTTTTAATTTTTAATCAAGTGAGATAATTTTTAATTCAGAGTAATCTTAATCTTGGCATCATTGAAAAAATACATATTCATTAGAGAACTTTTTCATAGCACTCTGTTGTACGTTACATACACTTCAAAACATAATTAATCCATATTTTAGAAAGAACAGGGCTTCCCATTTTAAAATTTATTTAAGGCATACCTTTATTTCTTTAGCACTATTTTAGTTAGCACTTGACAAAGCAAGTAAAAAAAAGAAAGAAAACAAACATGATTTTGAAGATCCAGGAAATATCTACTTTCCAGAAACGATATATGAGCTAATTCACTATTTTGCAGAGTGTATTAAAAATGAGATAAGACTTGAGTGCTAAGAACCATTTTCATTACTTTTAAACTAAAGAAAAAAGTTGGAAAGATGCTATGTTCTCCCACATATTTTCCTAGCCAATCAAAACATTTTTTTTCTATCAATCATAAGGTAACAATTATAAAGACCAAATGGAATTAAATAATGAAAGTGTGGTAACATCACTGGACTGACAGTATGCTGAAAAACACTCCTGTCACCTATAACAAATGATTTTTTTATTGCTCGTTAGCTACAAAAGACTGCAGGAGATTGCCTAGAGAACTCCCAGAAAGAACTTGAAAGCAAATTCATAAAATTAGACAAAAATTAAACAATTTGAAAATGTAATTAGAGGCCTAGGAAGAGGAATTAAACCTTGTAGCAGCAGATAGAATCTTTTGTTCTTGCAGTGCTGATTAACATCTGCAGAACATTTTTCTTTTTCTCCGTGTGTTAGAATGAAACTTTTCCTAAACAACTTGACCTAAGCAAATATTGTTAAAAATAACAATATGTTGTAAGGTATTTAAATGGAAAGATGTTTTCAAAGTTAGCAGTATCTTATTCTCACAACCTTAGTGCTAATTCCATCCCTTACTTTCTCTTAACTGAAAAATATTAAACTCCTACGTCCAGCTGCATTTTATTTGCCTTTCTTCATTTACAACATATGTAGATTCGTATTTTTGCAATTATAACTCTGCTCACTATTTGCTGGTTAGAAAAATAGCTGAATTCCTTAACATTCTGTAATCTGGCCACATTCTATCTGTTGCTTCAATTAGTTTCAATTCAATTCAATGCAATTTATTAAAATCATTATTGCAACTATTTAGCTTGCCAGCCAAAGTGTTAGACTTTGATTTCAAAGAGCTCTCTGGTAAAAGTGTTACATGTCTTAATAAGGCTTACAATAAGCAATTAAATATATATATATATATATATATATATATATAATTTATTAATTATATAAGAAGGGTTAGCTAAAGATGGCGTCATTATTTTCTGTATGGAGACAGGTAAAATATCCAGTAGGAAGGTGTTTATGAGTCATGTGTTCAAAGATTTTAAAAAATTAAGAAGCATATGAGATAGGAGATAGGGACTAGAAATGACCTTCTGTCTGAAGGGGAGAGGGTAAGGACAGAGAAGCTGTGGAGGATGGTTGAATAGAAAAGAATTGTGTTGCAGGTTTGGTAATAGACACATCACACTACAGAGGTTTGCAAGGAAGGAAAAGAAACAATATGATGTATTAGAAAAGTAGGTGGCTTGAACACTCGCCATAGGTTTCTCTTCTAGGGCGTAATTTCCAACAATTCTCAGACTGCCCAAACTGAACTGTTCCTAAATATTCTAAATATTCAAGTATAAGAATGTGTGTGTGTGTGTGTGTGTGTGTGTGTGTGTGACTGTGTGCATGTACCCGGGTGTTGTTTGTAGAGGTCAGGTGTTGCACTATGTTTACAACTTACTAAATTTGAGAAGTGTGGGTTTACATAAAGGAAGTTGTGTTTGCTTTCTGAGATTTCTACTTAAATTACCTAATCCAAACCTTTATTTATTATTGAAAAAGAAAATGCAGTTTTTTAAAAACTTGACCTATGCCCAGGTTTCCTGAGTAAAGGTATTTAGAGGTATTTAGAGGGTAGGAGGTATATAGAAGTATGTAGAGATATTCAGAGGGTAGGAGTAACACCAGTTCCTCTGGTGTCTAACTAGTAACTGATATACTAGCAGTTAATTAGTCTTCTCAAAGGAATGATTGGGAGAAAAATAAAGCATATGTAAGTGGAAAGTTATGGGTTTTTGTTGTTCATTTGTTTTTGAGACAGGGTCTTGATCTGTCTCCTAGATTGGAGAGCAGTGGTGAGATCTCACCTTACTGCAGCCTCAACCTCCTGGAATCAAGCAATCCTCCCACATCAGTCTCCAAAGTAGTTGAGACCACAGGCATGCCCGACCACACCCAGCTAATTTTTGTATTTTTTGTAGAGACAGGGTTTCACCGTGTTTCCCCAACTGAAATTTTTGTGTGTGACATTCGTTGCTTGTGATTTTTGGTACCACTGAGTCCTCAGTCACAAGCATTCCGCATTTATTCTGGAATTGATATCTTCACAATATTGGATAAACTTTGCTGTCACTCTAATTCAAAGTGCTCTCCCCTTACAGACAAAATAATGTGCCTCCCATTCTCCCAAAGGTGACCCTTTCCAAATCTCTGGAACTTGTGGATATGCCACCGTCCATGGCACAATTCCTTTGCAAATCTGATTAAGTTAACATTCTGGGAATGCAAAAACTACCCTGGATTATCTTAGTGGGCCAATGCAAACCCACAGGATTTATAAGAAGGAGGCAGGGCTGGGCACAGTGGGTTAGGCCTGCAATCCCAGCACTTTGGGAGACTGAGGCAGGTAGATCACCAGGTCAAGAGTTTGAGACCAGCTTAGCCAACATGGTGAAACCCTGTCTCTAACAAAAAAGTAGCCAGGCTTGGTTGCATAGGCCTGTAATCCCAGGTACTCGAGAGGCTGAGGCAGGAGAACGGCTTGAACTCGGGAAGCGGAGGTTGCAGTGAGCCGAGATTGTGTGACTGCACTCCAGCCCGGGCTACAGAGCGAGACTCCATCTCACAAAAAAAAAGAAGAGAAAAAAAGCAAAAAAGCAATCGGAGGCAGAAGGATCAGAGTCAAAAAAGAAGATATTATGACAGAAGAAGAGGTTAGTGACATGGTCTTTGAAGACGGCCGAGGGATCATGAGGCAAAGAATACAGGTGATATCTAAAATTCGGAAAAGGCAAGGAAACTGATTGCCCCCAGAAAGACTGCAGCCCTACTGATACCTTGATTTCAATCCTATAGGATTTATTTTGAACTTTGACCTGCAAGACTAAAAGATAATACATTTGTCGGCCGGGCGCGATGGCTCACGCCTATAATCCTAGCACTTTGGGAGGCCGAGGCGGGTGGATCACGAGGTCAAGAGATGGAGACCATCATGGTCAACATGGTGAAACCCCGTCTCTACTAAAAATACAAAAAATAGCTGGGCACAGTGGGGCGTGCCTGTAGTCCCAGCTACTCGGGAGACTGAGGCAGGAGAATTGCCTGAACCCAGGAGGCGGAGGTTGCGGTGAGCCGAGATCGTGCCATTGCACTCCAGCCTGGGTAACAAGAGCGAAACTCCGTCTCCAAAAAAAAAAAAAGATAATACATTTGTGTTGTTTTTAAGCCACTACTGTTTTGCTAATTTATTGCAGCAGCAATAGGAAGATAAAACAGCCCTCGAGGTCAATCAGTGAACCCATGAGCCAAGCTAGAGCAAAAAGACACTGGTTCCTCGGACAATTGAGATGACGGCTCATGACTAACACTATTTCAATCTGTGGTGATGCTTTCAGGAAAGCACGTTACATTAATAAACATTACTAGCACTATTTTATTGCCTGTTATCTTAAGCTGCGTTTTCTTAAAAGCAGATTTTGATATGTGAATTTGTCTGCATGTTGCAGAGTTGAAGGAACAGAGATTGAAACAGAAAAAAGTATCAGATAAAAGACCCAAGATGTTTAATCTAAAGTCCCTGCATTAGGCACAGGAGTGGGTCCTGGAGAGATGAACAGAACACCTTACATACTGGTCTGTCTGAACGCTGGGACTTTTCTTCAGAGAAATTATTCCCTGTTGGTTGAGGGATGCCCTGGGGGTCTTTGACTTCCCTACACACTTATCGACAACTGTAGGTGGAGAGGGTTCCCCAGGCTTCAGAGAAAACCCTGAGCCATAAAGGTGGAGATAATAGAGTGCTAGCTAGAGGCAGGACACGGTTAGCATGCACAACTGTGACAGAAATCACAGGTTAGCCCATGGGAGGGAGTGCAGTACACCCAAAGCATCCAACCTGCTCTTTTTATCAACCTGGTTCTCCAGCTCTCCAACCTTCCGGACTGTACCAATCACCTCTTTTTCTTTAGGCAACTCTGTCAGATTTCTGGAGCTGGCTGACAAGACTAGCTGGTAAATGCTTCCTGTGGGATTCTCCCACAGTCTGATCTGTTCTTTATCAAAATTGTTTTTGTTTTAATCATTTAAGGTTCATTTAACTAAAAATTAAGTATAATGAGAATTATTATATTTCTTTCTTTCTTTTTTTTTTAGAGACGGAGTTTCGCTCTTGTTTACCCAGGCTAGAGTGCAATGGCACCATCTTCGCTCACTGCAACCTCCGCCTCCTGGGTTCAGGCAATTCTCCTGCCTCAGCCTCCTTAGTAGCGGGGATTACAGGCACACGTCTCCATGCCCAGCTAATTTTTTGTATTTTTAGTAGAGACGGGGTTTCACCATATTGAGCATGATGGCCTCGATCTCTTGACCTCGTGATCCACCCGCCTCGGCCTCCCAAAATGCTGGAATTACAGGCGTGAGCCACCGCACCCAGCCCTATATTTATTTCTTTATGGTGAGAATTACACTTCAGTGTGGTGCCCTAATATTTTTGACTCACTTATAGAAGCCCAATGATCGAATTTGGATATTTGTCATCGCCAAATCTCAGGTTGAAATGTCACCTCCAGTGTTGGAGGTGGGACTTGGTAGGAGGTGCTTGGTTTATGGTGAATCCCTCATGATTTGGAGAGGTTGCTGTGATTCTGAGTGAGTTCTTCTGAGATCTGGTTATTTTAAAATGTATGGCACCTCCCCACCCCCTTGCTCCCACTCTGGCCTTGTGAGACACCTGCCCCACCTTCGCCTTCGGCCATGATTCTAAGTTTTCTGAGGCCTCCCCAGAACCCAAGTAGATGTCAGTATCATACATCCTGTACAGGCTGCAGAACCATGAGCAAATTAATCCTCTTTTCTTTATAAATTACCAGTCTCAGGTATTTCTTTATAGCAATGCAAGAGTGCCTAAAACACTCAGCATACATTGAAGTTGTCAAACGGAATTTAAAACGCCTTTAAATACAAAAATCATGGATAAATATGACATTGTCTTGTAAATTTTCTGTCATGTATCATTGCTTATGTCAGAAAGAATCACACTGTATTTTCAGTGCCAGATTGTGGTTATATAAGAAATCGGATAAGTTAAAGACTACACTGATTTAGAGTAATTTTTGTCACATAGATTCTTTTAATTTTGTTTCATTTTAAACTTTATTGATGCTGATGAAAAGGAACATTAAACTTTCAACTCTGTGAACCACTCCATAAAGTTACAGAGACTTGATTTGTGGAAATCTGTACAGTCAAGTCTAAATGGTCTCGCTCTCTCTAGCCTGGCCACACCCCAGCATACAATGGTAATTAAGCTGTCCTCGGCTGGCTCTGCAGTGTGATGCCACGTGTGGGAGGCTGTCAGCTCGAATGATTCTTCCCCACGTTGTGCCTGTCCTGGGCATCACACACATGCTGTGCAATAATTTTCCTCTGCTTCTCATTGCTCACAGTTCAGATTATTCTACCTCAAAAAAATCTTTCTTCATAAGAACTGCATACTAATTAACCCCTGCTCTCTTCTCTTTGTTGCTTTCAATCCTTGCCTAATTACCTGTGAAAATGTTGCTTCCGTTTCATTCATACTCTCCGGATTTCAGTGCCTACGCTTTGCCCACTCTTTTTTTTTCATCCTTTTCCTCCTCCTCTTCCTTCACAGCCTCATTTCTTTTCTCTTATCTGCCAATCATTTTGCTTTTTTAATCACCTGTCTTAGTCCATTTAGCACTGCTGTAAAAAAATACCAGAGGATGGGTAACTGATAAAGAAAAAAGCTTTATTTGTCTGGCTGGAAGATGGGGCATCTGGTGAAATCCTCAGGCCACTTCCATTCATACCAGAAGTTGAAGGGGAGCTGGTGTGTGCAGAGATCATGTGGCAAGAGGGGAAGCAGGATAGTAGGGGGAGTGGCCAGATTCTCTTACACAATCAGTTAGTAGGAATCCACTCACACTCCCACACCCACCCCCCAGTGGGAGGGCATTAATCTATTTATAAGGGATTCACCCGTATGACAAAAATACCTCCACTAGGCTCCACTTCCAACATTGGGGACCAAATTTCTAAACGAGGTTTGAAGGGTCAAATATCCAAACATAGTATCAAACTTTTATCTCTTGTGTTTCTCTCTCCCTGGATGCTGAGTTGGGGAGATTTGGCCCCTAAGGCTCACAGCTTCCTCTGCTCCCCTCCATGGTAAATGCCTCTCAAGGTAATGGCGGAGGCTTGAAAGGTCCACGAAGTGGAACTTGGTTGAGTATTTTTAGTTTTACCAGCTCCTGAACATTTGTTCATTGGGTTTTTGCTTTAGTTTTCCTTTGTAATGCCAGTGTATTAAAAAGAGCATTTTTAAAAAGTGGACTAACTTCACAAATCTTTTCTCCTTTCTTTCTATTAATTTTCCAAATGAATAGTGGTCTCTGTTGAAATTTTTAATCATCAAAGAAATACTAGTGATAAATTCCTTCAAGGTAAAACAAAACTATAAGTGTGGAAATTAATTAATAAACAACTACATCCATCAAGCTCTGAAAGTCTTTTAAATATCTAAATCTTATCATTCCTCTGACACAACCCACCCCACAAATAAAAATATTTTCTGAGTTTGCTACTCATTATCTGTGAAGATTTAAAGATGGCATTCAGATATTTTCAAATGCAGTAATTGTGCGACCCCCTGGAGACCCCTGCCCGGTACCCGATCCCAAGTAACAGCTCGAGCGAGAGTTGGAAGCCGAGTTCAGGTTTATTGGGACCAGTGGGCAGGCCAGGAAAGGAAGAGGATCGGGGCTGGCTGCGACCGCGTGGCTGGGGTAGGAGGGTTTTATAGGGGGGTGGACGGGCGTGGACACAGGGCTGGCGGAGTGTCGTGGGAGCTTAGGATAGGCTGTCCATCTCTGGGCGGACTGCTGAGGTAGCTCAGAGGGTTAGGTGTCGGTTCAGGATAGGCCGAGGCTTG